>VXAZ01004675.1:761353-1035829 GCA_013399875.1 Gymnorhina tibicen
GGGCGGGGTGGGCGGGCACAGCCGTGGGCGCCTGCAGGTGCTGGGGTTGCCTTGCGGGCACTTCTCGGGTTGCATTTAATACGCAATATTCAAGCCCTACCGGTTTGCTTTCTCTAAGAAAGAGGAATGGTGAAAGCATTGACTTGGTCTGGAACAAAAGACTGGGAGGTGCTAAATTAGCTTAGGCATGAGTGCTGTCCTCTGCAGGTGTAGAAATAGTTTGGGATTTCTTTTTTAGTTTCCATTTATTCTGTTCATTTCACTTCTGTGACAACTTTTTTAGAAGTTAAAGGTATCTTGGAACAGTGAAAGTGGAATTTTTTTTTTTTTCTGATCTGTAACTAATTCTCTTGAAGTGAGAGGATGGGACTAAACGGGTTTTAAAATTTTGTGTGACCTGGTCACCAAACCCAAACAATTCAGTTTTTCATTCCAGAAAAAGCGCTTTTTAAATATGTCCATTTGTAATGCAAAGGAGTTGGATAGCTTAATTAATGTGGCGATAATGCCCAAGATTTGAAGATCTGTGTGTTTAGTAGAATTCCAGTCTGGCTTTTTTTCCCAGAAAAGGTCCCACATAAATAAGAGTAAGATTTGATACTCATTTAATTAAAAAAAATGAGTACTTATTTACTCTTTTCAGTATAAGAAAAGAGGAAGAATATAAAAATCTCCATTGAAATATCATTAAGGTAGATAGATCTACAAATTGAGAAAAGGAAGTGCAAATTTAGTTTAGAATCTCTGTTTATCAATATCTTTTGTTAACAATCACTGTTATCCTTTCTTTTATAATAAAAGTACAGATAAAAGTAAATAAGGATAAACTGATTATCTAAATCTACAATTTAAATAATTGGACTTTGATTTAAATGGCAATTTAAGTGATTCTGAACAGTTTGATTTCCATTCGTCATTATTGTTTCAAGAGATATGGATGGCAGTGGCTCTGCTTGCCTCCCGCTCTTTGCTTATGCAGTTATTCCTTGGATTAGAATTTAAATTATTATTGTTGCATCCACAGACTCTTCTCATCTCCAGTGTGTAAACAAGCACGGCGATGCTGCGGATCGTACGTAGGGAGAGCTGTGGGGCAGGGAAACCAGAGACCTCTCTGAGCTTTACTCAGGGTTTCCACCTTCAAGAACCTGTTGAGCAGAAGAGCTTCTGTCACTCCTGGCAGTCTGAGGGATCTCTCAGACTATCCAGTCTCACCACTTGCTAAGGAATTTCTGAGTAATACTTGTCACCAGAAGGGATCTCTTTTATCTCGGTTGCTGCCTGTGTAGCTCCTTGAAGGAGTTCTGTTTTCCTGTCAAGTGCCCTTGGGAATTGGTTAAGCACCGTGGAAGTGACCTAAATATCTGCTTTTATCATACAATTAACATCATAAGAAGGCTTGCAACATTCCTCATTGTTTGGCAGTTACCTTGAATTCACCTTTTAACACCAAAAGCTACAAAAGACCAGCGAATATACTCTACCGATGTACTCATGTACTGGAGATTTACAGTACGTGATATGTACTGTAAAGAAATTAAAGAGAAACATTGCTTGTGTCTACCAGTAACTTAGATAATAGAAACCCCTTGGAGTTTATCTGTCTCAGGCTAATGGCATTTTTGTGCAGCCCATGTCTGGGCAGCAACTCTGTACACTGATTCTCAGTCTTAATGTTTTCCTTCGTAAATCAAGACCTGTATTTAAGGATTGGGACTCAGACTGGGGGATGCTATTCATATTTACATTCCCTTCCCCTCTCCAGATTTCTGTGAGTGTAACTTAATTAGTAAGTTGATCTTAACCTTTTCCTGCTGCTGCTTAATTTTTAGAAATGCTAACAACCTTTGGGAATGGTTAGGTGGAGCTATTCCTGTCTAGACAGTAAATACAGCTTAATGACTGTCCTGGTCTTTAAACAATCTTTAACTCATTGTGAAGTACAGGCTCCCTTATGCTTAGTAGCTCAGGGGACACCTTCAGCATCCTTACCATTTTTCACATAGGAGAATCCCAACTGTATAGACAGATATCTTTATTTATTAGCAACAAAACCTTACCCAGATCTTTAAATGTGAATCCTGCATGTCAGATTTTACTAATGCTCAACTGAAGCCAGACAGGGTAATAAACAAAGCCTCTGAGTCTGCAATGGATTTGTGGGGGCTGACCCCAGCTTTGGCTTTCAGGGATACTGGGACAGTGTATTATGCTTTCTCCACTTGCTGACCAAAATATGGGAGTTAATATAGCATAATCTGCACAGTCTGCAGAGTTATTACTGACCTCTGTGCTTCAAAAGTTACTGTTCTTTATGGAAGTTTGAAAGCAGACATCAAAGTAGTAATTTTGGCGGACACTGAAATTTCACACAAATTCTGAAGGAGTTGTCAAAATGTGAAAGCAAACATCACAGAGGAAAAGCAACCAAATGCTGCTTTTAGTTACTTTAATCTATTCTGGATTTGTATAACACATTTGTGATGTTGCTTACTGCTGGCTGTGTACTCTTTTGGGCATGAAGATGGCCTTGATTCTTGTCTCAGGCAGTGTTTCTTCTCACTTCATCAGAAATTGGTCCTGATTGACAACAGACATTTGTGTTTTTAAACTGACTGTTAGAAATAGTCACAATGCCACAAAGAAAAATAGAAGACATATGTCCCTAGAAGTGTGTAGTGAACGTAATCTATTCAGAGGAGTAGTTCCCAGGGGGCTAGCAGCAGGGAAACTTAAACACATGCATCGAAGGATTCAAGAGTCAGTCTTCATCTGTTTATCCCAAAAATGTGTGTTTTAACCAAAAAAAAAAAAATCATCTATAGAAATCTTTCATAATCTGCTGCGGATTTTACTCAAACCTTTACAAATAAACTTCTGTAACTTGCTTTGCTGAGCTCATAAATGGTCATGTCTGCAACTGTCTGCTAAGGCTCAAGATTAAGGTGCCTAGATTTATGTGCAAAACGTAGTTTTTAATGTAGATTAAATACGAACAAAGTGCCTGCTGTACTTATTCATGTTCTATTACAGCCCACACAAAGAAAACAGGAAAGTTAAGACTCAAGGTCTACTCTATAATTCAGGGTTTTTACTGAAATTTGAAGGCAATTTAAGCCACCTACTTATTTCAAAGGTAGTATCGATAGACCACCTGCTGTTGACATGAACTAAGAGAGATGGAAGGATGTAAATGAGTTTTAGTGGTTTGCCTGTCTTTGAATACAAATGAGGCTAACAACCTCCCATCCTGCACTCTGGCAGTCGGCTACTGGAGTGTTTTCCACGTGCTTTATTGGAAAGTGAGTGTTGTCATCATGAATTATCATTAGACTTTGTTGTTGTTGATGACTTCTTGTTAGCAGTGGATAATTCAAGTGTAATTCAGTGAGAATGTTTTCGGTATGTCACTAACTATGTATTTTGTAACTTGCATTTGACAAGGGAAACTACCTCAGCTGAAGCTTGGGAAGACTTCTCTTACCTGCACATTGACAGATTTGTGGTGGAGAGTGAGATTTAAGCTGAATTAGCTGAAAGAGAGAAGAGAGTAGAAGGCTGCCTAACCCAATCCTATTGTCATAAATCTAATCTTCCAAGCTCAGTCAGCATTTTCAGCGAGTCCAGGGAAGATGTGTAAACTTGTCTAACAGTCATCTGTGCTTCTGTTGAGAACACCAGGAGACTTAGAAGTTAAATCAAAGATTCCAGAAATGTCTGTGAGTTTTTCTTTTAATGCGGATGCAGAGGCCTTTGTGATGAAGACATTTCTTCCAGTGGCCAAACAAAGAACTAGGAAGCAAACGATTCAGGGCAGGAAGAGCTCAGTCACTTTTTGGGTTGATGAGATAAAAGTCTGAACAATCAGGACTGTCCCTTCGGAATAGCATAGCTGGCTGCTGGGGGAGGTTTTTGGACTGATTTCCATTCATTGTTTTCAGTGACCCTTCTTGAAGAGCCTGAAAGGCGTTTTTAAAGCCAGTCACTCTTCTCTCCTCACTTGTAAGTTTTGAAAGCACACTGCTGTGATTCATCTGTGGTTGCAGACTGCCACTGGCTGTCTCCTCCCATAGCATCAGCCATCCCTTTGAATATTTGCTACCTATTCCTTGTTTATGCGTGGCTTCAAAAGCAACAGTTGTCACAAAGAAACAGGCTATCCTAAATGACAGCTTTCACTGCCATTAAGATCACAGGTCAAATTGGAAAATGAAGGTTCAGGAATGATTTGATAGCACCACATACTATCCTAATGTCTTTGTAAACTGATCTTACAGTTTAATTCAGCACCATAAGACCCCAGTCAGAGGAGTGTCTGCTTGCCCTTAAATGGACAGCTATCATAGCAGTAATTTGCTTATGAGATGCTTTTCTTTCTGGAAGACTAATGTGCCTCAGTTCCTATCCAAAATAAATCAATTTCCTGTGAAAACTGGCATAAATCAGATTGTTTCTTCACATTTTTGCAGTGTTTGTCAGAGTTGCTGTTAGCTATAGCTCAGTATTGTCTCCTGGTGAATTGTAGCAGTGGATGAACAAAACAATATTAATCTGTTTTTGTTAATCCTGTTTTGTAATTAAATACATCTTTCATATAAATCCTGTTAAGATTTGAATGAAAGGGGATTTATGGAAACATGACGTGCTTTTTGTAAGATAGTTTTAGGATTGTGAAATGAACACTGGGCAAAAGAAAAGTTTGACTTGCTCACAGAGTAAAAGATTTTCTCTTTGTTATTTTTGCTTTGCTAGTGCTATAAAAAAATATAATAAGAGCATTCAAGCTGGGTTGCCTGTGGTTTAACTCTAATTCCATAGGCTGCACACTCTTTCTCCCCAAAATCCCCACAGCAAGTGACCTTGTCAAACAAAAGTGTGGAATAATGGGAGGCAGCCCAGGGACCGTGGCTCATTTACAAGCAGCTGTTTGCTACTGTCAGAACAAAGGCAAATCAAAGTTGCATTAACGGGGTATGACAGGCACAGTGAGCAACTCCCCAACACTGTTCATCCTCTCGTGTTGTTCTGGTTATAGTATTGGTTTGCCTGAAGGAGAAAATAGTCCTAAGGTCAAGTCAGACATCTATGTTTTCAAAGCCTTTCAAAATTGCACACATTATGCTGTTTGTCAACTACTGATGTTTTTTAACAAAATTAACATAACAGCAAATAAATACATATTTATGTGCGTGTTTAGCTTTTTGTATGAATGTTAGAGCCATGTACAGAATTAACAATTGTATCTTCACAGCAAGTTTGTAGTCTTATCTGGCCTTCTCTTGTCTGATTCAGCCAATCCAAGAACCAAGGCTTTTGAATGTCTGCATGGTATCCTAGCAAGTTTAGAGGATCACTGTCTTCTGAATAGCTTTTGTAGTTTACTGCTTGACTAGAACTTTTCTCTGTACTTTGCAAAATACCACCAGATTGTCTTACCCCATGGTAAAGAAATCACATAAATGATGTACAGCCTTCCTTGAATTTCTATTAAAAGTGTGCTCTGGAGCCTGAGAAACATCATGAGCAAGGTCTGTTTGACTTAGTCGAAGCCTGGTAATGTGTGGCTACTGGAAACTGGACACCCATAAAGAGCACAGGAAATTTCTTTTGGAACAGTGGAGTATTTTAGGAGACAAGGTCCAGAATCTAGCATATGAGTGAACAGTACTCCCCAGCCATAACTGAATAGAATAAGCAGTAGGTGAGGTTTTAGCCATGTGAATGAGCCTGTTGCATAACTTGAGCCTGTACTGTTCAACCCAGTCTGTCATCCAAAATTAGGATGAATCAGTTAGACTTGCTAAGAACATGTCTGAGAAAGGCTTGGGAAGAAAAGAAATTCAACCTGAAAGGACAGGAGAATTGCTGGACATGAACTTTATAACAAGGCACACAATAGGCAGCCCATTTCTTAGTGTTTATTGTACCTCAGGTAGGGTGATAAAGGCTGAAGGCAAAGTGACTTTTAACAGTCCCCAAAGTGCAATATTCTCTGAGAAATACAGTTTAAAGTGCCTTACTGCCATTATGAAATTTATAAATAAAAATAAGGAAAGCAGTAAGACCTACACATTTATTGGGCAAATGGATATGACTACTATGTCATTAATAGCTGATCAAAAAGATCTATTTATTCCATAAAACAGCAAGAAACTGTCTTTTATATTTAGAAAGTATTTTGCTACTGGTATAAATTCCTGAATTGCTTGATTGTTTTTTGATAGGGAGAGAGATACTAGGAAGAGGAACAAGAGAAAAAGATGCTTTTAAAGTAAAATATACTGTAGATTTAAGGCAACTGTGGAATACATTTTGGTAAGGGCGTTTGACATCTGCTATATTTCACAATTCAGATACGATAAACTCATTTAGAATTTAACACTTTGAAGTGCAGTTACTTCATTTTCAGCCTAATTTGCAGTTTAGTTAGGCATGTTGAGGAGGTACAGATGTGAATAATGTGGATAAAGGCCAACTAAGATATGACCAGTATATCTCCTAACCCTTAGACACAGTGTGCTTGAATTCTAAACATTTAGTGTAAAACTTTCAAAAGTGCAGTGGCTTGCATGCATACAAAGTTGTACTGACAACATCTTTTAAAGTGCTAACATGAATGTGAATTTAATTTAATTTATTCTCACAAACTTGCAGTTCTAGCTGTATGTGTTATAGTATCATGTACAGGTGCCAGCCAAGATTACAGCTCCATTGAGCTCTACTCATCCAAAAAGTTCTATATTTATCAGCATGGAGAGCTTGTCGAGTTTCCTCTTTCACTGCCATTATCAACTGTTTTGAAATATTCAAAACCTTAAGTGATACTGAAAACTTACCCAGTGTCCAAAGCACATTGTGTATTTTGAAGTGAGAAATAGAACTGTACTTGTAAAGTGTACTTGCATTTAGCTTAACACTCAAAATAGAAGAACACAATTTGCATAGGAAATTTGGTAATACTGATTAATTTATTGGAAAGGTTCAGATTTCTTATACTGCTCTAGATGTCACACAGTGTGTAGCAGTTTTATAGCATCACCTTACAGTTAGTATATTTAACAATAATTTTCAAAATTGAGATTTAATTTTGTTGTTAATCAATCTGTTAAACTCACATGACAATAGCGTAAATTCCTTTCAGTTAATGGTCCTACTCTAGCTAGGAAAGCAGGACATTTTGTGCATTGCTTTGCTTGAATAGTGCTAGGAGACTAGCAGATGGTCACTTTCCAACTGGTTTGCCTTGAAAAAAAGAAATTAAAATATTATAGTGCCGGGGAGAGATGTTGTAATGTGTCCCTTTCAAATTAACAGGTCGTTTTTTCCTACTATTTTATGATTGTAAAATAGCTCAATGTCACATAAAAGGTTAAAAGCTGGAGTAAATGGCATCATGGGAAATTTGAAATAAATAGGGTCTCATATGGTTTATGGCTCTATACTTGAACACACAAGGAATATATTTCTTTCCTTGAAAAGGCATTCTGTAAGACCTTACCATGTTAATATGAATTGTGGGCACAGCAGATTCTATTTCAAGTACTTATAATTCACAAGTTAATTTTTTGTTGGTTTGTTTACTAAATCACTCCTTTCTAAGGCTACTTGTTCAAACTGTTGGCAAGCCTAAGAAGAAATGTGGTATTTTCAGAAAAAAAAGGAAGCCACAGATTCCATTTCACTGAATTATTCTGCTGGTGTCTTAGTGGTTACTTTTCATAAAGCACAGACCTTCAGAACTGCTCAAGTTTTAGACTCCAAACTGTCAGGTATTTCATATTAGTGCCAAATTTGTTTTTTTTGTGGTAAAACTGCCTCCACTCTGATGTTCTTCAGTGTCCTAGTTCCAGCAGCCCTACTGAGCAAGGCTTGCACAAATTTAGCTCCTTTGTCTGCTCCACTGGCTGGTTTATTGCTATGCAGGTGAAGAAAGATGATGGGAAAGCCCTTGTAAAGCTTCTCACCAGCTACTGAGGTGAGATAACCCTTGCTTTGTCTTCTGATAGCTCATCACCTGTGGCTGTTACAGAGTTAGTGTCCAAAGAATAACAGGAAGTGCTTAAAACAGGACTTTAAAAATTGAAGAGTTTCTGATTTATAAGTCTGTAGCATTGTCATGACAATGAGAAATTCTTTGTCTTTCAAAATCATTAGTAGTAGTAGCCTTTAAAATTATCAGTCCCATGCAGCTAGGATGTTTTTATGTTGAATCTGATACCAAGACAGTTTTTGTTTTGAACTGGGGATTGTGAACTCGTGTCTAATCCTATCAGGGACCTGGAAGGAGAAGGACCAGGACCAGGGAAAGAAAGAAAAAAGTCAGTGGAACATTATCCTGCACACAGAGCTTGTTCCTCGACTTAAGTTTTGTGCAGTTTTCACAAAGGGGAATACTGTGGTTTGCTGTTTTGGAGTTTCAACCTCTTCCTACTCTCCCAGAAAGAGGCCTATGGATAAGTTACCTATAAATAAGCATCACAACCAGTTTGTTTCAGAGTGCCTTTAATTTTTTATTTCTGTTTTGGTTCTCTTTGCTTAATACAGTTGGTATTCTGTGAAGAAATACAGAAATACATTTCCTGTATTTCTTCATGGAGGAATGTCTATAGTAATGGCAAAAAGAGGGTGTTTAGATAGGTGATGGAGCCTGAAGATATATTTTCTCTAAAAGTAGCTTAGGCCAATTACAATTACTAACCATTTTTCATAACTACAGCAGGAGACAGTTGTGGATATTTCAGCATGATACTGTACAGGGACATATTAAAATTGCATTTGAGTTCAGAATTGTTCAGAAACTGCCTCTCTTATCTATGGTTTAGTGGTACCACGCCCAACCTCCTAAAGCAGCCAGTGCTCAGCAGTCAGTGCTCAGCTCGGTGCTACCCTGCAGCACAGCTCTTGACTGGTTTGAAGCCCAGACAGTGAGCTGAAGTTTGCAGAAGCACAGGAGCAGCATCCCACTGCTGCCCTGCACAGGCTGGCAGAGACAGAGAAAGGTGGGATGCCCTTGGCTCCCACAGCTACGGGACAAACTGCCTCTGTTTCATTTTATATGGTGTGAGTGGCAGGTTGGTTTCAGATAAAGAGCCAGTAATGCTCTGCAAAAACTCCCCACGTAATAGCAAACTTTATTCAAGTCCAGAGTTTAGTGTAATAGAGAATAAGAGGTTTGAAGGCTTTTTTCAAGATTGCAGGTATCTAAGCAAAAAGGTGAAGAAAAAAGATGGTGGACAGATACTGCTCAGAGGACATAAAAATTCTAAAGAACTGACAAATCAAATTGACCACCTGGAAAATTGTTCAGAGGAGAAATATCAGCTTATTATGGCTTCCTACCAACAAAAGAGACAGAGGTATTTTTTTCACAGTGGATTGTGATGGAGCAGGTCCTGGGTAATACTGAACTCCTTCTCCAGCATGATGTGTCACTGAGAAAGCCAGTGACACCATTCCTTGAATCTTGAAGTATGTGAAACTCTTGGATGATAGAAACAGATTGTCACAGAGATGTTTAGCCCTAAAGGTTCAAGATCACTGAAATTTAGCAAGAGACATAAAAATAAACTGATTCCTGTCATTGTGCTCAGGAATCCAGACTAATTTTTCAAATAAGAATAAAATAGTGGTAAGAGTGTGCCATAGTAAATTATCTGTAAATCAGCTAAAGGCCTTTTTTCTTCTGATGGATGTACGTGTATTTTGCAAATGAATGTATTTACACTCAGATGGCTCAATCATTTGCTTTCACGTTATCTTTTCTGATGGAAACTTCTACTATCTTTTTTTCTGGTAAGGCGATCAAGTTTTAGAGGCATATACAGTGATACAGAGAGTAATGTGCATTATTGTAATTGGTTGTAACTAATCCATAATTGTGCCTTTTTAACTGGATGCCAACTAGAAAGGCTTCAGTTTTTAAATTATGTAGGAATAATTCTTCCTATATGTGATTTAAGTTTTATGGCTATAAGAAACATTTGGATTAAAGACTACTTCAAGCCTGTAACAAGAGTCAGGAATCCACTTCAGCCTAAATTATCTCTTGATACTCTGCAACCATGAATTGTTTTGGAACAAAGGTCAAAGTTGAATTCAAGCTCTCTTAGCTACCAAACACCAGCATCGTATTTCCTTGGAAGAGGAATATGGAAGGGATTTGGATTGGGTTTGGAGGAGAGTTTATTTTGTTTTGATTGAGCCTCCTGTGGAACAAACATTTGTTGCTTTTTATGCATTGCATGTCTACGGATCTGTTGAACAAAGGATTTTACCAATGTTCTTAGTTAATGTTTGAATAGTTGAATATTACAGCAGAAAAACTGTCACACCATATGTTTTGTTGAGATGTTTGGTTTATCTACCAACTTAAAAAAAAAAAAAGATGACGGGTGCTAGAGTTAATAAAACTAAATAGCCATCTCTGAGTAGTAACTGAGGAGACAGAGGAAAGTGCTGTTAGCATACCCCTTTGAGTAATGGATAAAAATAAGTTAGTAAATTACATTTACCCAAATGTGGTGTTAAGATAAAGTTTTGGAATTATATAGTGAGTATTGCCAGTGTCCCATTGAAACTTGGATCTTGAGCTGAATCCTTTACATTCTGTACATGCTGAAAGAAACAAAGATCATTAGAATGGCCTACAGCAAAGGATCAAAATCACAAGGGTGTATTAGTCTTAGTACTTTTAACATGTTTTGCTAACATTAAATTCATAAAAATATATTAAAGGAAATGGTTTTGGTGGTTGTTGCTTGGAATAGATTAGGAATGAAAAAAAGATTTATCCATTGGTAAAACAGCAAGGAACCAGTCAACTAGTTGCAGAAGACTCATAAAAGAATCTTCAGGAAATCTTTCTGGTAGTCTTTTTCTCTCCGTAGTTCCTAAAGGGAGTTTTCATGATTTTTTTTCATTCTCACAATTCTTCCCAGTGTCTCTAGATTTTCTTTTCCTTAAAGTCAGCTGGGAACATAATGTACTTGCCCTTGTTCCTCCTGTTTCCTTACTTTGAAGATACTTCCTCTAAAATCTGCTTCAGGATTTCTTGAAGGATGAGATAGAGACACTAATATAGCTATCCTCCCTTTTTGGCCTTCCTGGTGTTGAAGCACTAAGAATTGCTTATGCTTAAATTTTGGTGTGTGTCCAGTGGCCATGTATGATTACACCAGAAACAGAAGGAAAAAACAAGTTTGGATATGTTTATAGAAGGTAATTATCATCGGAGAGGAAAAAGACAATGATGCATTGAGCTATCTAAATGACTTGGCATGGAGTCAATTCTTAATCTATTTTTTTGTGCTTTTGAAAGCATATTTTATCTTGTACTTCCCTTTCCCTCTTCATCTCTTTCATAAGCATGTTACATGTCCATGAGTGAAATGAATGGCTGATTCCTGCATCAGAAGTGTGCTTCAGAGAGTAGGAGCACAGGGGAACTACAAATACCTGGGACTTGTGACAGACTGTGATAACCAGGCTGAAGATGTTAGCACCAGTAAATCAGGGATGCCTTCCTAGTAAACACAGCTGGCGTGGCATTCCAGTGCCACGATGAAGCTGGCTGTCCCATTTCTCAGCGAGGGGTTGATGGGGCTGTGCTGGAGCTCACTGGTCCGTCCCCGTCTGCAGGCGGGGGACGGATGGCGCCGAGAGCCGCCGTGTGCGGCCCCGCTCCAGCGAGCCCGAGCTCCTGCCTGAGAGGAATAGAAAAGCCACTTTCGCAGTCTCTGACCAGAATGCATGATAAGGCTTGATGTCAAAAAGGGCAAGATTGGGCTCACAGCAATTATGGCAGAGGCATACTGGTTTCCTTGACAACCAGATTGAGGATTCTTTGTGATTTATTATTTACCACTTCAAACTCCCATTCTCTGATTTAATTAGGGAGAAGGATTTTCATAAGTCCCCTCCCTTCAAAATTTGAATACCCCCACATTATTGCTATGACCAGCTACACCTATCCCACATTGATGTGGCTCTAAACCAGCTACAAATTAGGCTCTGGTTTACCATTTGGAATTTTAGGCAGGTTGCTCAGACAGCAGATAACTGAAATTCAGTGGATGTTATGTTGGGTGGTGACTTGTTAATCTGCACTTACTAGCAGGAATACTAGACCTCCTAACCTTCTCCCCCTACCCAGTTTTTCAAGGAACTGCAACAAGTGATGCTTTTCAATTTGTCCTTAGAGCTATGGGAAAGATAAAATATCTGCAAGTGTCAGTTTTCCTTGCTTGGGCAATTCACATTATTTTCTCCTTGAAGGCTTTATTAGCAATACATCAGCCACTGTTGTGTAAACAAAGAGTGTGTTTTGATACTTGGGAGGTTTTTACTACTACCAGTTGGATAGCTATTTGAAAAGGAAAATATCTCCTAAATTGTGGGTAAAGTTGGGGAGTACAGCTAGTCTGTTCTAACTTGACATGTATTTCAAATATGTGTTTCCCATGTTTATAAATCATTGACTGAATTGTGATCTTCGGTGCCTGTTCTAAATTTAGTAATTCAGAATAGAAGTCTGAACACAATAATATAAATAATAGAGATTTCTATTCAAATGTCACTGGCAAATTTGTATCATTATATATCAAGATTGAAATTGGGTCTTCCAAAGGGCATTTCTTCTCAAAGTACTTTCCTGGGTTGCATATTTTTTATTTCATATTCAGCATGAGAAGCGTGATGCATTTAATAAAATAAAATGAAGGTCATAGAAGATCACTGGTTTTCCCATAATGTGTCCCAGTAGATGACTGGAGAAAAGGTAGTGTTTGAAATGCATTGAGGATCTTCTGTGCAGACTATGTAGAAAACTTGTGTCATTTTTTAATTATAGGGAGGAATTCTTGTTTTAATTGTGTTTATTTCACTGCATAAAGTCTTTCAGCTGTACCACTCCAGTTTTAATTTCAAAAGCGTGTACACGTTTTAGCATCTCCACCTCAGGGAGTTCCTGAAGTGAATCAAAAGGTGTTGCTCTTCCCGTGGTGGGCTGAACATGAAGCTCCTTGAGTCAATAAAAAGACTTACAGTGACCTAAACACCCTTTGTGTCAAGTTCTGGCTCACTCATGCACCAGTGCCCCATTAGGCTGTTGAGGGAAGCTGGCTGCTGAGGGAAGATGCTTCTTTAAAATGGAGTAGTCTAATGAAGCTCATTAATGCATTTTTCATTAGAACAAGAATATTGAGTATCCAGGTTAAATTCTAAAGAATCTGTCCTGCACTCGTTGAGGTTAATGACAAAGCTCCCAATGATATTAGCGATGCAGGATGAGAACTTAATTGAGGTAATTAAGATTCTGCTTACCTAAAATTCCCTATTATTTTCAAGTAGATAAAATATTACAAAATTGCTACTATGAAGAGTTGTATGATGTTGGATCTCAACACATCCTTCAGAGATGACAGCAATTCAGTGGGAGATAATACTATTTCTGTATTTTGTATTTGATTCATAAAGTACCCTTGTAGTCTTGTAGAGGCTTCTGTATGTGAAAAACGTTGTGGAAAATAGGGTTCTTTTCTGTTTTGGAGATCAAACGTTGCCTTTATTGTGTATTTAAAGATAACATGGACCACACATTGCTGAATCCCAGTAAGGTCAAATTCAGGAGTGGCAGAGAGAGAAGAGGCACTGCAGTAGTACTATGGCATTGTATAAGTTGCAGAGAATAGTTTAATTAAATGCAGCTCACTTTGCAGTACTGCAGACTTGCTAAACTCACTGTTTGGACCAAAAGAAATGCTGTTTGCTTACTGAGTAGAATAGATAGGATATCCAGCTTTAGTGCCTTCCAGGGAGTCTAAAGCCTTTGTTATAAATGATTGTGTCAGGATGCCTAATTTAAATAGTTACCCTAACACCTGCTCATTCCTGCCGCCTTTGGACACCCCTAACCTTCTCCTTCCCTCCTTGGCATCCCCATCAGATTAACAACTCCCTCCTCAATTACGCTGCCATAATGGCCGCTTTGATCATGCTCTGAACTCGATATGGAAATTATCTTGATTAAGAACACTCACCGCTGTAGAAGCAGCAACTAGGTGGGCGAGCGGAGGGGCCCCTGGGTGCGCGCAGGGGCCGTGGGGACGCGCAGCCCGGGGGACCCGCAGCTCTGGGCAGCCGGGTGCTCCCTCCCAGCCCCGCAGCGAGATCTGGAGCCGTCCCCTCTGACTGGCAGGAGCCGAGTGCCTGTTTGTACACCTAAATAATGTATCAGGAGAACACGGTGCTTTCAGTAGGAAAGCGTCGTTTTAGGTGGTGTGGAAAAAAGTGGAGCAATCAGATCTTCTATACTTCACAGCTGTCTCCTAAAATACTTGCTTTAGATACATGGGGAAAAGTTTTTTTAAAAGAAAACGCTGACCTGGGACAGTGAAGCAGCACCATGCAAATTAGTTACTGAGGAAATTACCTTCCAGATCTCTAGTAAAGGTGCAGCACTTCTATTTTGCTGGGTTTGAGTTTATATTTGAGCACCTAACAATGATTTTTTTTTCCTGGGTGTGGTGCAGAGCTTTCCTAGCCCTTGCCTTCATTATGGGTTGTATTAAGATCAATGCACAGCTTTGGAAACAGTCTTTCAGCTGTTAGATGCGTGCTTCTAAATTGAAGTAATCAGCAAATGCAAAGTTTTCCTTTTTGTGTTGTGCTACAGTGTCTGTTAATCCATCTTGTTACTTTCTAATATAAATGGCATTAAATATGGAACTCTTACACATAATTATGGAAATATGGTGCTTAGTTTCTGTCTTAGTACTCAGAGATTTCAGGGATCCTGATTTTCATTTATTTCATTTGAACCTTCATTTGCTGGCTCTCTAAAAGCTGAGAGCATTCTTGCCATACTCATTGTGACGGTTGGTGAGGAAGACACACAAATGCCACGACTGAAAACCAGAATTCAAACTCAGAAGCCCTGAATTTGAGTCCAGGTGCAATTTAATTATCCTGTCCCTTTATCTCCCTTGTCTTTCATGTTTGCAATGAAGCATATGGATACGCAGTTCCTTTACAGGGGATTAACAGCAGTTTGACAGGGTGGAAAAGGTGCCTGTTTCCTTTATTTACTCTGGAAATGGTACCTGTGTTGCCATTCCTACTCCCTGCTGCCCAGGGAGCTTGTTAGAACGGCATATATTCCTTAGGAGTTTTTAAATTACCTCACTGTTTACAAAAAATGAAATAGTTTTCCTTTCTTCATGCAATTTATTTTTCAGAGGATGCTCTTAAGTATCTGTATAGAATTATTTCATGATTCACAGAATGTGCCAGAACCTTAACCTATGTTGTAAAAACTCTGTGGTACATCCCTCTCCTCTCTATAATAGTCTTTCAAAAATCCACAAGTATTTCATGGAAGGTAAGGTCAGGAAGAAAGCCTTTCACTCTGACAGGTATTTTCCAAGATTGCTTGCTACTCTTGTCTCATATCTATTTATAGGAACGTTTAAAGTGATGGCACATTTACCTTAAAGTACATTCATCACATGGCTCTTCCTGTTTTCAAAAGGTATGACTGTATATTTTGGTTTAGCAGTTTCATCTGCCGGATCCCTGCCTTTATGTTTCCAAGGGTTCTACTTTCTGCCCCTGAGTCCTCTGAAATGATTCAGAAGCTATACTGAATGAGAAGGGGGTGGCTGGGCTATTTGCATGCTCATAAGCACTCTTTAAGCAGTTTGCCATTATTAAAATTAACCACGTAACTTTTCCACTATAAATTATACTGTGACGATTGACTCCACCCCATCATTTTACTGAAACAAAAGCGAGTATGTGAACTCTTATATTGATTCTTGCTTCCATTTCTAATGTGTATATAATTCTGTTTGTAAACAAGAAAATGCCCCGTTTTTAAGTTTACAGTTGTGATCTCAAATATTGCCATGTGGTAGCAATTGTACAATAATTAAACCTATGATTTCTTCTAGCACTAGGGCTGTATTTGGTATTTTAAGCTCTGGCAGTTGTAGAATAACATCTTATTTGAAATGAGCCAGAATTATCAGGTATTTTAGTGAGATTAAATGTTTTACTTTCTTTCGTAGGTTAGGGTATAGCCTACTAAGAAGGAGAGGTACACAGGACACTAAGGGTTGTTATTATTAGCACCAAGCATGTCACCTGCTGGGATTATCTGGCTTTCACCAATGCACATATTCCCAAGGAAATGATACATCTCTGCATGGCTTCTCTCAGGTGACAAGGCTTTGGGTTTCTTAACGATGGGAATAAAATATTTCTTTTGTCAGCTGGCCACTCTGAATAGTGATGATGGAAATTCCCCTTTCTTCCTCTTCCTCTGCCTGTCCTTAACACATGGTTTCCAATCAAAAAAATGATTGTGATAACTGAAAATATAATTGTTGTCAAGATACACTTTTATAGAAAATAAAAGAATATTTATTTTTATTCTGCTACCAGTATCCTGTGTAGAGGAAATAATTCAGCAGGAAATCCTGTTGACACAACATTTCTGACACATCAGCCTTTGTGTCTTAACTCCGTTTTTCAGAGGTTGTTTCTGATTCAGAAGCTTCTCCTTCCTGACAGGTGCTGTGCTCAGAGAGTTCACAGTTGGTAAACTGGAGATAACCTCCAGGAGGGGGGTTTACAAAGACCATGGGACTCACTTGCCTTTAGAAATTTTGAAGATGCAATGTATTTAATGGCAAGAAAGAAAAGGGTAGAGTGCTTTTCCTGAGCTGGCAGAGGATCAAGTGTGTATGATGTGAAGGAATAAAGGAAGGAGATTCTTGCAGCCTGAGAACAGACATCTGGCTGGCAAAAGAAAAGAAATATCATTGACAGATGAATACTGTTTTAAACTGGGATAATTTTAGATCAAGAGGGCAAAGTTTTGCTCTCATGCATACAACTCCACTGAAAAGGATGGGAAAGGTGCATGCTAATGTGGTAAAATGTGGTGCTAAGTGAGAACTGAGGAACATGTATTTTTATATTAGATATTTAGACTTTCATGTCTAGATCACATGGTTTCCATCTGCCATATGTAGGCATTGCTAAAATGCTGCCAGGAACCAGGCTCTGGTTTGGTGACTTTCATTAAAGGAATTAGTGGTTTCTCTCCAGTTTCAGTGTGGCTGGATTCAAAGTGCAGAAGCCCATTTTCACGGTTTAGTATTAATTAGCACTCTAATGGCAGCCTCAGCAGGCAGGTGAAGGATTAAATGGGCATGAAGACCAAACTATCTCTTTTCCCGTAGTGGCAATTTCTTCAAAATAGGGTTGAACTGTAATGGGCTAATGTGGGGATGTGTGCATGGCTGCTGTCTGGCTGTTCTTGTTCCAGGTGACTGAAGGACTGTGGTCTACAGGTCTGTCAGTGTAGCACTCATCTCTGTCCTCTGTCCTCTCCTGTGTGCTATTAAAGTGCACACACACTCCCCCCACACACCCTAACCTTAACAAAAACACAATCAAAAAAGCCTCTTAATTCTACTGACTCAGAGAGACACATTCTTGCCCTTCTGAATGAGGGGTGAGAGCTGTTTAGAAGAATTTTAATAAGATCCTTGCCAGCAGTACACAGGAAGGATCGACGCTGTTAGATTAAAAGGCTGAGATACTGCTGCTCTCTTTAGGTTTTGCTGAATCATTTAACAAGGTGCAGAAAGTAGGTAAGCCCTGGCTCTTTTTTTTTGCTGAAGAGAGCCTCACAGGGTTGAATTTGAGAATTGCATGGAGACTGAAAGCATAGAAGGAAAATTGTAATAAGTTTCAGTGAACCTGGAAGGCAGGACCCGTCCTGGTATGAGTCAGAGGGTGTAACTGGCTTCTCTCCTGAATTTCATTAAGCAGACATACGTACTTTATGTTTATGTATACTGAATATTAAGTATATAATTAAAGAAAATTACATGCAGTTGTAATTTTGCTGCTCAACTGAATCTTGAAAAACATTAAAACTTGACAAAGATTTTGAAAATTTTAATTTTTTAAAAGGCTAAATCATGTTCAAATAAAATGTAAAAAAAACCCTATAAAAAACCTTCACTAGTTTCTTAATATTTCTAAAAGCTTTTATTGATAGGAATTCATATTTCTATTTTGTAAGAGACAGGCTTCCAGATTTTAGTCATGTAATTGAAATATGAAATGTCTGAGAAGCAGAATTCTAGAAACCAGTGTTAAGAATTGACCCTCACAGCTCATTTATTCAGTGAAGAAGTTGCCTGGCTTCAATGTAATTTAAATGGTCAAGTCTGTTTCTTAGGACTCTGTGCCTCTTTGTTAAAGTTCAGATAATGAGATACTTTCATGTACCTTGTTTTGAGATAATCCCATTTTTATGAATGAGTTTAAAAAAATGAGGGAGATGTCTCTTACTAGAAAATAGCTTTCCTTTACTAAAAAAATCCCTTTTCTCTTGATGTCCACTCCTTTCAGCATCTTAATTGACAAGAAGGAGTATATACATAAAATGGCAGAGAATCCAGCTGTAGGAGAATATTTTTAAAATTATCACTTCCTGCCTAATTTGACCCCAACTGAACAGTGGGGTTTTGTGTGCCGGGCTGCAGCACAGGCTGGCTGTGCACGGCTGCTGGGTTTCCCTGAAAGAGGAGCTGAGCTCTGTGAACTCCAGACCTCTGTGCAGTGTCAGAAGCTCTTACTGTGCCAATGTAATCTTTTAATAGACATGCTTGCCAGAATGACTTTTTTTCCTTCAAAAATAGAATGAGAAAGCACAGTTGTCATTTAAATTGCCTCTGTCTTTTGTAGTAGTTGGTAGTGATCTGTTGACCAGGACTGGATAATTTAAAAGCTGTTTAACAAAATAACATGCTTGTCTGTGTGAAATATATACAGTGCTGAGAGACGGGGAGAAAAGTCTCCCTTGACAGAGTTCATGGGATTCTTTAGAAACTGCAGGATGCTGAGACTTGTCTGTGGAATTAAAAAAGCTTTGAGGAGCCCATGTTGAGCATTTGCATGATTTTCAGATGGCGAAGTGTGTTCAGCTGTCTCTGTGCACCCTCCCGTGTGTGCTCATATGCACTTCACTGGAGAGGGAGAGGATTCTCAGCTCAGTTTTCATTGGGCTTTGCATTTGTTAAACGTATATTATTGAAATGCTGCCCAGGACACATCACTTCATCTTGTGTAGAACTTAAATCATCAAGTTGCATGATATGGTAAAATAAAAGAGATTGTGAAAGAGACAACTGTAAACATTCTGTTTGAAAAGATGTGCTCTTTTCAAAAGACCTTTCTGTTACAGCCAAATAACACAAGAAGCAATATTTCCTTGCTCACAGAGACATATATATTTATTTCTGCAGAGATTTGTTTTGGATTCTCAGTTCTTCCAGTATCTGCATTCTTTGAAATAATTTTATACTTCCATGTTGACTTTCTCTGTGCTTTAAGTTTTAATCAAAGGTTCCTTGCTTCTGATGTCAAGTACTGATGTTAGCCTGTTTACATTCCACTGTGTTCCCTCTCTGTTGGGTGAACATTCAAATGTGGTGGTGTCTTTTTGCTTTTATCTACCAAACTTAGCACACTCTCTTACTATAGACAGCTCAAAAAGATGGTATGCTAGTGGGCAGGATGCTGTGAATTATTAACTTTTCTTTGCACTTTGACAAATTTAGGTTATCTTTGTAAAGACAAATAGTTTCTCTGAAGGAACCAAGACAGTGGAATGGTAAATAAGGCCTTGCAAACTTAAATTAAAATTTTTTAGCCAAATTTGAATTTACTGTATTTCTGAAACATGAGTCTGAGTTACAGTTCTTTCATAGGACTTGTACTTTTCATTTCATAGACTAAAGTATCAGAGGAGAGATTTTTGATTGTGATTTTTCCTTTCAGTTTGTCTTTCTATATGGATTGATCAATAAAGCATTAACAAATGTATGATGCCACTAAACATCCCCTCTACCTTTTTTTCTTAGAAATACAATTTTACAAAAGCAGTTTATTTGCTCCTTTCAATAAAGAGCCTGCACTCAACTAATTTGTGAGCAGATAAAATGTTCAGGAAATGTATGTTTGCCAGGAAACTTTTCTACAATCAAAATGGTCAGCAGGACAGAAATAATGGTTTTTTCCTCATTAGGTGTTAATCTTCTTCCATAAAAAAAAAAAATATTAAAAAACTGGCATAGAGCACTGATCCATATACACAAGCACGAGTGAATCAGAGACAGCATATGTTGCGTTAGGTAATAGACACTTATTTGAGTTAATGTTTAGGTTGTGCTGGAAGTCCCAGCCCAGGCACCAGAAAGGCCTTTGCAATCGGGGAGCATTTGGGGCGGCAGACAGCAGGAGCGATGTCATCCAGGGCACAGTTTGCCTTGAAGCAATTAGCAGGAAGAGGAGGAATGTTGATTTCAGCAGCCAGAGGACAGCCAAACAAAATAGGTTTGTTCGAGGTGGGGTAAGGCAAGCAGCAGGTTTGATACAAGTTGGTTAAGAAAATACAGTGTTGGGAATACTCATGCGGAATTGCATTGCAGATACAAAGTTACTGGTGACAACAGTAATTATTGACAGAGCCACGTACTTACGTCTAAAAAACTCTGGAATGATGCTGAAGCATTCAGATGCCGGTTGTTCAGACTTCCATCCTGTGGCACTGCATCTGTTTATCAGGAATTATCTCCTGAATGTAAATGAATTTCAGTCCTAAGTCACTGCACCTGTTGCCAAGAAGTATTTATTCCAATCACTTGCCTAAAGCACAGGGAGTTATTGCTTGACGTTTTATAGCTCCAAAAAAAAGCTGTCGTTTCAAAATCATTTGTTCAGAGAGGAGAAAATGGAGCAAAACAGTTCATTTTACCCTAAGCACTGCTATTTGGCAGTATTCACATTTGCACGGCACAAAGCTGCAATATTGATTTTTCGCTTACAGGGCCTCCCACAAGTTCTTTCTTCGATTGTCAGGATTGTAAGATGGATTGAATTACACTTTGCTTGTTGATACACTTATTTTTTCTTTGGTGATAGGAAAAAATTACAAATAAAGCTTCAGCATAAAGATCACAGCAGCTCTTCTACTGGACTTCAAATTTATTTACTTTATTTAGTTAAAATTCCTTCTGCACCACAGAGATTCCTTAGAGCAGCATTCCCACCTAACGCACACTGCATTGTTTTGCTTTATTGCTTGCTGCTTTTGCAATGTAACACCTACATTGCTATCTCAGGTGTGTCTTCTGTTGCCTGTGAAGTCATTTAACCTTGCTCTAATATTTTTAATGTTTGTCCTAATACAGAACTTCTTGTGGATGCCTGTAGGGGGAAAAACTGCAGAATAAAACACATTCACAGTCATTATAGCAGTTGCCATAGATGACAAAGTAAGATTTACAGGCTGCTGATTTCTCTGTAGCAAACTGCAGAGGTCTTGTGTTTGAATTCCAAGTATTTCCTAGCAGAAGTGGAGCCTGTGCTGCAGGATCTGCAGTAAGGGTCAGTGCTGGTCACAGGGAGCTGGGTGTGGGTTTGTCAGCCCTGGCCCCATAACTATCCTGAGCTGCTGCTGCACATGAGCCCCTGACACCTCAGCAGCTGTACCCTGTGCCCCTTCCCTCCTGCCCTGGTGCAAACACCTATTTGGACAGCTGTAGGTGCTGTTCCCCTTCTTGCTGATGGAAATCAAAAAAGTTTGGGATGGGTGGACTCCCCAGCCAGGCTGTGGTGGTGCCGCAGGCCAGGGAATCCCTGCTGAGTGTAGGAGATACAGGCACCATTGCTGCCAGCTGGAGGGATGAGCTTCCTGGGGACGGCATTACATTTGACAGGAGCAGTAGGATGTAGGAATGGCAGTGACTAGCAGCATTGCGTTTGGTCCCACCGTGGCTGTTGTGATGGTAATTAATCAAAGGAGCTGCTGTATTCACGTGTGATGGGGACTCTGCATGCACCCCTCCCTGTGCCCGTTTCACGCCCTCACTGAGCCGTGAGTGACTCTGTCTTCATTGCATTAATTTGCTGCATGGGAGGAACATGTAGGGTATTAATGTGAGGGATTCGTGTTTTAGCTCTTTCCAGCTTTCAGCCCATGACACCTCAGCAAGCCCCTAAGACTAGTGTTTGTTATTGCTCACAGTGTGTGCAGCTAAACTGACGGCCAGGAGTGAATTTGAGGCAGAACTTGACGCTTTCCACAGCAGTATGGCTTCTTCCCTTATGAACAAATATTGAAACATACTTGCAGAGTAACAGAACTGGTTTCCTGTAGGATATGGTTCCACAAAATATAGAGGCAGACCTGGTCAATGGGCTCTGACCAGCTGTTCCCCTTGTGGCTGGGCAAATTCATGCCCAGTCAAAGATCTGCTCCTCTGGGACCTCATCAGTTTCCTGCAGGAGAGGGAGGTGAGGATCCGACCAGCCCCTGGCATAAGTTCATTACACGAGTTGTACCAAAGCTGGTGCTGGTGCAAGGGCAAGGCAGGGACATGAAGGTAGAGGAGGGGTGGATGGAAAGGTGGGCTCTGGCTGCCGGGGAGCCACATCCTTTTACTTGCATGAGCATTATAAAAAATTTTTGCAGTGTTAACAGATAATCATCTTCATATAGTAGGAGTTTTAAGCCACAGATATTAATTCAATAGAAAAAGTGATAGCCTCTGGTTCATGGGAAAATTTACTATCAAGGAGTTATCTCAAGTTGTTCTTGATTTTTTTAGGAACTTGCTTCCTTGCTTCTTTTAATGCATCATACTTTTTAACAAAAGTTTATTTTCTTTGCTTTGAAAAACCATAGAGCTCCAACTTTCCATACTTAGCAGCTATTTCTTTTTGCTGTCACAACTGGTCTCCAAAAGCCTGCACAGAAATATTAATGGCCTTGTACTACTGTATTATGAAAGCATTTTTAAAAAATAGGAAATTCTGCTGAAAGTTTAGGATTTACTATTTTAAAGAAATAGGTTTTTAACACCTTCACATTACCCAGCTCATCTTCCAAAAGTCACACAATTTTGTAAGAAACAGAAGTACTGTTTAATAATAATCCATCAGTAACTGTGTACAAGAAACAGTAGTATACAGATAGTTTTATTCTGATGTAATATATTCTTTTGCATTAAGAAATGTCTCTAAAAGTCTAAACATCTGGATGAATAGCTGAACCTTGTTTTGTTTCTAAAGTATTTCATACTGCTTCATTGGAGAAGTTATTTGTTTTTAGGAATTCTTTTATGTAGGAAAATACGTTAAAAATTAAAGTTCTGTGAAACGTGTCTCATTTTTGTGAGAGATGGGGAGATTTTATACAGTACACGTCTGCAATTTGTGGTACTGATATTTTCTGTCTTTGTTTCAAAATCTTATCATATGTAGTTAAATTTATGTAAAAGACACAGTAAGGAGCACTGGAGTCCAAGTAGGTGAAGTGTCAGCACGTATATTGGATCATGTCCATGCTGAGCTCACAAAATAGCTGAGCAAAAGTAACCAATTCTTCCTGGAGAAAGGGAGACACAAAGTAAGAAAAACTAACGAAGTTGGAAGTTGGAACTATGGCTTTGGGCTTTTTTGTGGTTGTATTGTTTTCTTTTTTAAAATCACTTCTGCAAATCCTGCCTGCTCTGCTGCTTCCCACTTCCAGACACAGCCTGTCTGACTGTGCCCAAGGAGTGGAGACAGAAGCAGAGAGAAAAGAGGTGGAAACTGGAACGTGCAGTGTAGCCATGCAGACAGGCACCACTGTCTGCCCTGCCCAGGATTAGAAGCAGTGAAAAGGAATTTCCTCCTTTCCCAAATTAAGGACACAGCAGCCGTGGTGTAGGGATGTGACAGTTCCATGAAAGATGCCTCACTTAACGTGGTACCAGGTTAAACTGTGTAAAGGTGCACTTCCTTTACACACGAGAGTTAGTGCTTATGTGACAGAAGAAGAATAGTCCAATGCAATATATCCTTTAGGCTCAATCCCATTTTGTCCTTGTTTTTTTTTATCAGGTTTCAGCCGAGCAGCACTACCGTTTGGTTTGGTTAGGAGGGAGCTCTCCTGTGAAGGCTACTCCATTGACCTGCGGTGTCCAGGAAGTGATGTTATCATGATAGAAAGTGCTAACTATGGACGGACAGACGACAAGATCTGTGATGCTGACCCTTTCCAGATGGAGAACACAGAATGCTTCCTTCCAGACGCCTACAAAATTATGACACAAAGGTAAAAATACACATATTGTGGTGAGGACTAAAGTGGAAAAATGCCTGGATTAATACAGAGAGAGGCATCTACTGTAAGAAATGTTGAGTTGTAATTGCCACTTTGCTATTCAGGTACTATTGTTTCCATCTAATAATATTTAAAGGAAATAAAAACTACCAGTTACAATTAGAGGTTTTGGAGTTTTTTAAGTTTTGTAAACAAATATTAAAAAGCAGGAAGATAACTTCAAGAAGAATGAAACAATTTTGTTATTTGGAGATTCCCTATCTCCTTGTCTTTCAGGTGGTCAAACAGCCCTGAAAATATTTCCAAATGGCTGCTGTATTTTTCAGTAGATGCAGTAAATCACTGCTGTAGTTCCTGACAGTAGTTCCCTCCAATGGAAAATGTCAGAATGATTACATGCCGGGATGATTATATGTCATTATACATGTGTGTACAAGCATACTTTTCATATAAGCACAAGTTATATGCTCTTAGTGACAGTGACTTGTCATTCAGAGAAGACAGAAGAACCAACCAAGAATCATAAAATCATTTAGGTTGAAGAAGACTTTTAAGATTGTTGAATCCAACCATTAGCTTCTGCTGCCAATTCCACCTCTAAATCATGTTCCCAACTGCCAATAAAAGTATTTTTAATACAAAAGGTGCATGAGAGCTGAGATTCACAGGAAGGCCTGTGCTAAAGGCCGTGTACAGGCAGCAGTCACCTACTACTGACAGTTTTGGAAATGTCAGCACAAATCAGTCACTGGCATTGCTACTGGCTTAAACTAAAAGCCTGAACGAGTTCAGGATTGGTTGGAAGTTTTCCTCACAGTGTCTTTTTCCTAGGGTGAGGAATCTGAAGAAAAAGGGGAGGGGAATAACCTGGAAGCTTTCTGGTGCATGTACACAGATGTGTCAAATGAAATATTCAAGTTGTCCTGCCTGCTGTGCTTCATTTCCTCTGTTCTGTTTGAACATGGTAACACTTAGTAACATAGTCACCTCTTAAAAATAGTCTTCCATTTTGATTTACCGATTTGCTCGAGTTGTCATGAGTGTGACTCTTAAATTTTTTATCATTTTTACGTGAATATGTGGTTTTCTACTTCTGTAGTCAAATATTTGGGCTGGATCTCAGACTTCAATTTCAAATGTTGGAGGTAAATTAAGGATATTAGGTCTTTTATTCCTGCTCTATGTTGAACCTGCCACTTGTTTTATGATCAGTAAGGGAAAGGCTCCATCGCTACACTATTAAAAAGGTAATATAACTTCTTTAAATCTTGTTTGAATTATCTTCTTGTGGTTCTAGTTCGTAGTTGTTAATTAGATCAAGCCAGATTTCCATCGAGACTGCAGCAGCAGTGTCATCATCCTCTAATCTGTCAAATCCCTTTGAAACCACCTTCAATTGCTTTTGTAAATGTAGTGCCTCTCTGTAGACTTCCTTGTTGTGTAAAATGCATGTTGTGTTTTGATCAAAGTCTTCCATATGTTCACTGCAAATATACAGATTAAGGTAGTCAGAGACAAATACAGAGGCACAATCTTGCTTGAAGTGACATCAGACTGTTACTGGAAAGCTGAAATTTCAATCTTACCCTTTCAGTCCTTTCATTTAATCAGCTGTAAGTTTATGATAGCAAAGTGTATTTTTGAACTTCCCCCATCTTCTACTTTTATGCTTTGTTCAACATTAAAATAAAGTTGTGATCACATGTAGGGCATTGGTTCAGCTTATCTATGCTAAAAGAGTTTTTCATTTTTGTTCTCTTTTTTTTGTCTGAACAAATGGCAAAGATCATTTGACACTTTGCTTTCTATTTTTGTCTGTCATTTATAGCAATTTGGAAGTTTGCTTTCATATTTTTGTTTCTTAGATCCTCTCATTAAGTAGAAAAGCTGTCTCTTGTCTTGCTTAATCTTTTCCAAAATTGCTCAATTTGTGCTATATTGCAAGCATAGAAGAATGTTGCCAATTTCTTATGAAATCTTAAAAGTTCTTATAACTAATTTATTTATAACTGCATCGGTGATTGTAATTTTTTGTTGTCTAGGGCAAATTGTTATTTGGTACTCAGTACATGTCCTTGATCTGATATATAGAAGTAACGCATCAGCTGTATTTTGATGGCAGCAATTGCATAGAAAGGTCTCACCTGAAGGACTATCAGGTTCTTTGCTTTTCCTTTTTATTTAATTGATAGAAAAAAAAAGTTAGAACTTTGATGACAGGGAAAGCTTTTCTTCCCTATCTTTAGATATAATCAGCAATAGTTTCTATGTTTCTACTTAAAATCTTGCAGTGTTTACTTTTAAGGACCTGTTTTTATCACTTTGGTCAACTGTGTTACCGCTGCATTTGACCACTCGATTCAGTTTAGACATACAGTTAAATGTAGTTCCACAGCAATTATTAAGTACTCATTCATTTGCAACATTACACCACAGCTTTTGCACAGCAACTACATTTACTGCAATTACAAGGTGAAAACACTAGCTTAATGAGATCAATACTGTGAAATCTGAAGATTGAAAAATACGATGAGGTTTCCAGTTTAACACAAAGCCATGTAATCACATGTCCTGCTCCCCTTCTAGAGAATTTGAGATAGTAGCACACAGACCTTGCCAGTGTCCACTGATGCATCAGCTCCTGTTTCTCAGAATGAGCTGCTACTTAATCTTTTCTACCTCACCCTATTCTTTCTTTTCAGCAGTTCTCAAAAGATTTTTAACTTAATGCATCCCTAGGAAGCCTGACTAGAACACTAATGACTTCATTGCTTTGCTTTTACCTTTGTAAAGTAGTTATTAAATTTTTAGTCCCTGATTGAAATTACATCCCAATTATTCCAGAATAAAGTCTTTCAGATGTATTTAGATTCTATGTAAACTTCAGACTGGCATGGTTAAAATTAAAGCTTTAAAGAAAGAGACTAGACCTTTAGAAAATCCTTCTCCTCTTTCACACTTCTCTGATAATTAACCCCAATGTTTGCATATTGTCAAGTTTGAGAGATTCTACCACACGCTGCAGTTCAGTACAGAAATAAGCTTATTTCTGGAATATTTGGTGAGCAAGTAGCATAAGTGAGTGGCAGAGGACCCATGTTTCAGGCAGGTAGATCTTAAAGTAGTCAAACTCCTCTGTGCTCTGCTGTTCTTTAGCAGGGAAAAATCTCCTCTGTTTCCTTTTCATTTAAAAACAAATTAAATGAACAGGGAAGCAGAAGATGCAAAGCAGCCTGAGAAAATTGCTCTAGCTTGCTCATAAAGTGCGTTTGTGTGGCTGTAGCAGAAACTGCCATGAAACTTTGAAGCTGATAAGGCTAATACTGCTCTTTTTAGGCACGGCAGAGATTTGAAAATTAACAGCATAAAATTTACTTATTACCTCATCTTACCCATTTCCGTGGCAAGCGGATTGCAGGTGGATCACGTGAGTTCTGTTCAAACCACCTGGGTGTTTGAAGATTTTCTGTCTCCAGTATCAACTTCAAAGCCCTGGTCTGGACCACAGCTTTTTCTTAGGAAAAGCGCCAAGGGTTACCTAGGTACCATACAGAGTTTGGGGTTCTATTTTATTAGCTTAAAATAATAATGGATATTTAAAAGAACTTCTGAATACATACTTAAAATATACTTCAAATCAAAGGTCTCTTATACATGTAATTTTATAGTGGAATAATAAGATACTAAAATGGATTCTTGCATGCTGGGACCATTCTTTTTGAATTAAAAATAGGGGTTGTTTAGTAGGAATCATTTTTCCTAGTCCTAAATTTTTTGTTTCGGAAAAGTTCATGGTCATTTATTGTGACAATTGGACACTATAACTCTCTTCATGATTCAAGGACAGTGCAATTAGATTTTTTTTTTAAATTGACTGTGTGTTTAAATATATACTTGGATGGTGTGGCAGA
This sequence comes from Gymnorhina tibicen, assembly GCA_013399875.1. Lineage (NCBI taxonomy): Eukaryota > Metazoa > Chordata > Aves > Passeriformes > Artamidae > Gymnorhina > Gymnorhina tibicen. The sequence goes on from VXAZ01004675.1 coordinate 789,452, forward strand.
TAATAATTTTGAATAATATAATTTTAAATCTTGATAAACCCCGTATTTTAAAAATGACAGGTCCTGTTCCTATCTGTACACCTTATTCTTCAAGCAATTGTACTTATAGCTATTGTTGGGGCTAGAAAATTAGTATTTATATTTAAAGAAAACGAAGCCTATCCACTCAAAATCTATGGAATCATTTACCTAGATGCAAAATTCAAGCATTTACTCTCGACAGCCAAGTTAATTTTAAGTTTAGAAGGAAAACACTGTTTCCCTCCTAATAAAGGCTAAAATCCCTTGAATTTTTAAATAGGAACTGTATGCTCTTTGATCTGATACCGAGAGTATTGTTGTAAACAAATGTTGAAAAGAAGAAAATTCAAAATGTTTAAACTTCCTTTGCAGACCATGTAAACATCTACATTAAAAGACAGTACTCTCGCAGCTGGGATATTCAGTTTATTTTTGATCTGATTTTTGATCTGCAACAGAAAGGCAGTTACATCAGTTCTGCACTGAAATAGCCTTTAAATTCTATTTTGACCTACAAGTTATACTATAATTGTGACTTTTGTGAACTTTACATCTTTACTAAGCATATTTAATTGGTATAATTTTGCTTTCTAAATATGCACAAACAAAGCAAACCTCATTTTCCATAGGTAAGCTTAAACATAAAAATATGTCAAGTATAATAGATGAACTTCGGCAACTGTAATTTTCCTTGATACTCTTCCCTTTTAAAACATTGCTGCAGAAAAGCAAAAGAATTAAAAGGAATAAATCCTCTTCAGCAGTGTTTGTTTTTCCTGTTGCATGTATCATGTCCTATCTATAGCACAAGCAACACATGTACCTTCAATTACCATGTCCATCATGACACCAGTGAAGAGTTCATGCCTGGGTTTTTGTTACCATGAACTTTTCTCACATGGCAATGCTCTTAACCTGTTACGTCCATCACGTCTCTGTGAGACAGCTGCGCTTCAGCAGAGGGTTTTCAGAATGTAAGCGACGCGCCCCTGCCCTGCTGAGTGACCAAGGGAAAGCTGAAGGAAGCAGCATATCCATTCCTTCTCCTGAGACTTATTTTTTCTTAATCCATCCCATGGGAGATCAGGAGACTGGAGATGTTCATTCTTTTCCATCTATTCACATTCCAAGAAATAGGTCATTTTGAAAACTTGTATATATAAATGAGTGAGACATTTTTAAAAGAAAACAAAACGAGTTCTATTCCAAAGAAGACTCATCTCTCAAGCCCTCTTTCCTGTTCCTGCTTGTCAGGTCAGCAGAGAAAGCACTGTCACACCATATTAGCATCCTTTCAAGTGAAAACAAGTTTGGTCTGTTCCATAATGTGAGTGAATAAAGCAAATCTTCCACTGGACTCCAGGCTGGGGTGGACACTGCGTAAAATCTATAACCAATGAATCTCATTCATTGTAGCAAAAAGGTGTAGTCAGAAGGAAACTTGGCACAGGGTGCTTTGCTGGTAGAATGCAGAACCTGCTGTGGGTCACTGCAGACCTGAATTCCAGCCTTTGCAAGACTTCCAAAGAGAAGCATTTCAGAGCCTCTTTCAAAAACACTTCCTTCAGACAGGGCCCAGGGTTGATTCGGTGTTTAAACTGCAGCACACTTCAGATTGGCATTTCTTGGTATGACTTTGTCTTTTTCACGGGCTGGATTTTATCCTTTGCCATTTGGAGCTGCCTGTGATTGAGGTGATGGCACATTGCACTTCGGGGGTCTGCCAGGCTTAGGCAAGGGCTCTGCTGACCCCTGCTGCTATCCTTGCTTTTTCCCTTGCTTTTCCTTCTGCAGCCAAAGGTTGCTTCTCTTTACTAAAGATACGATGAGGTGAAAAGTGTTTTCAAATAAACACTTTCTACTTTCTGCATGTCTTTCCTTTTTTGTGTCAGAGAAATCCCAGCGCTGATGACAGGGTAGCACAGGCTGTTGTGGATCGGGTACGTCCCTGGAATTTATGTATATCGGAGGTTCTGTGCTACTGAGGCTGCTCTCACTAACAAGGACCTTTTGCTTTGGCATGCCAGTGCTTTCTGTTTCAGCTTCCTTACAGCTGCTTCACAAAACACTTACCATACAACATTATCAACAGTAGATATCTTTTTCTTAAGCACCCTTTTAAAATGAAGATTTCTATTAATCTGAAACAGACATAGTTCTTAGTACAGCAGTCAACCCTGTGACTATTTTGATGTAGCAGAAACTTAAAATGCTCTTTATTTTGAAACTAAGCTTTTCACAATACTGAGCTGTGGCCAGATTGATTTTTGTTTTGTTTTATATGTGTTAGTCACAAGACTTAGTTCTGACTCAAATACAAATAAAAAAGCAGAAATACGTGTAGACTGTTTTCATGAACAAGGCATAATCACAGAGCCTAGAAGGTTCCTGAAACACACTGCAGTCCTTGGCGTTATTACAGCAGAAAACAGTAATACCCGTGACTGAGAAGAACCTTTTCTGGCATTGTGTATTTTCACTATCATTAATTCTTAATTTGAAAGTAGTAGTCTAGTTTTACTCATTAAAAATAGGGGGTTTTATTAATGGGGTTGTTCTATCATGGTATTACTTATTAAATTAAATACAAATCCTCGTATTATGAGGTTCTTAGCAGGTGAGGGGAAATAGCTGTCAGTGGCACTTGATCATCATTTTGTAGTGTGTTCTATTTTAATTTTCTGCAGAAGAAATTTTACTACACACGTGCAGGCACATAATGCACGGGCGCGTGGCTGTAGTCACGACATTGGACAAGCTACAAAAGAAACAACAAAAGGATCATTCATACCAACTAATTACATTTAAAATTTAGATTTAGTTTACTTCAACAAAGATGGGATTCATTATTTTGCTAGAGTGTAGCTTGATATTCTGTTTAGTGTTTTCATATCTTATATTCAAGTAGTTTTCTTCCTTTATTATTGGCAAAACCACAATCAAATTCTTCTTAAGTCAGCGTATCTCTTATCTGGCAGGATCATATATACATACTCATCAGTCATTCCTTGCTATTCATGGGGTGAAAATAAATGTAACAAACTATACATTTGTATAAATAAAATTTTAACTATTATATGCTGTTGCTTGTGTATTTGAGCATCATATAAAATACATGCTTCAGCCTGTGATTTTCTTGTGGTTTTTTCTGCTTGCTGAAATGGGCTCTACCAGGTGTACACACTGTTCAGCCCAGTTAATCACTGTATGTTTTGGGTATGTAATTACCTCTCTTAGTAATTTGCTAATTTTTTGAGAACTTGACTGAGACAACATTGCTTAACCTTCAGCACCTTTCAGTTGAATTTTGTGTCCTCTTGAATCAGTTTGCATGAATTTTACATGGCTTTCATATTTCTAGTCTAGCCAACATAAGTTCCTGGTTCAGTTGCAGTCAGAACTTTATTATTAAAAAATTCTGATTTACTTATATATTGCTGTGCCAAATTTAGTTCATATAGAATAATATTAATGTAATAGTTGAAGCCTATTAATTCCTCCCACCCCAATAAAACCTCTATAATACTTAGCCAAAACAGCTACATTATCTGATAAGTTGATTTAGGACTTTATACATGTGTTCATATAGCCATTTATCTCAACCCTTTCTGAGGAGACCTTTATTAAGCTGTGATGACTGCTGAATATGAAATGTAACCAAGATTATTTTTTTATTCAAATATAATTTAAATATTCATCAAAGAGGAGTTATGCTTGAAACTGACAGAGACTATTAACATCAAAAAATATAATTAACTGCACTGGGTATCATGAAGCAGAGTTAGCCAAATAGCCGAGAGGTCTAATTGCTCTAGAGTCTGAGAAGCAATAGTTTTATTTTATACTGTTGCTGTGGAATTAATAGTGATGTGGTTTCCTATGCAGGGCAATTAAAAGCTGCCTGTTAAGGTTCATTGCACTATAGGAAATGTGTTGAATATCACTTAGTAAACAGAACTGACATGGAAAAGGTACATGAAGATGGGCAGAGCAGGGTATAGATCATAAATTAGGACAGATTAATATGAATTAAACATATGTAAGTAAATTATGAGTACTTTCTAGTGTTAAAAGTCAGCAGTAGCCATGAAAGTGAAAAGTTTTCATTAGTAACACAAAGGAAATAGAATTTAAAGATTATTAGAGCGAAGATGTTTAATTCAAAGGAAAGAAATAGAAGAGTAATATGAGTTTAAAAATTAAAAACTACCTACAGAGTAGTATAGAAATTAGCAGATCTCATTCTGTAAATTTCCTTCTGCCACAGAATAATCTCCTACTTACAACAAAAAGAACCTTCTGACCTTTGTGGTTCAATTAAGCTTTTAGTTGAATTCAACAAGAAAAATCTTCTTTATTGAATTCCATAGATTCTGCCTGTGCCCAGGGTATACATTCTAAAAAGGGGTGGCCATATTCATGGCATTTTGACATTAACGAAGTTGCTGAAATGGAAGAGTTTAAGGATCAAAGATACAAGCAATAGTGGTATTTTACAGCATTTCTTTTTTTCCTCTAATAATAAAATTGCTGTTTAATTGCTTAATAAATGGGCCATGATTACTGAAAGACATAGATAATTTCCCTCTTTGCATTTTATCTTCTCCATATTGCAGAACAATAATTAGCAAAAATACTACTGCCACAAACGAAAGAAGTCTTTTTTAATATTTTTTCCTTCATGTAATAACTGTGAATGAAAGGAGTTTGCATGTGTGTCCTTTGGTCTGGTAGGATACTCAGCTTCTATGGTTTTTGAGAAGCAATCTCAAAAACTAACGTCATACTGGTAAAATAAAATCACACAAAGAATTCAACTAGAATTCCTTCTTTATATAAAGATTGGCTGCCTGTTTCATACATTATTTAGCAGGCTTACCCTGTTTATATCAGTGACATAAGAGTGTGTGCTACTTTCTCAGAAGAGCACTGTCTTTGCCGCTTCACAGCACAGTGCCTTGTACTCCCAGGCTTGCACATGGTGTTAGCAGATATTTAAAGCACTTCAGCTTAACATTTTATAGGTCATGATGAACTGAGCCTATAAAACAAGTTACTGCAATGAAGTTAATGCAGTCTTAAGAGTGTTACATAGACCGAATACTCAGTATTCAGGATATTTTTAGCCCACTGTAGACATATCAATGGGAAGGAAAGGTTCTTACCAGGAGGAATTATTTTCTATGTCAAACCTGATTTACAATGCACTTGCAGTACAGAAGCTTTACTACAAATTTACTATTGAAAGCCATTTTTTTTCAGGTTTACCCGGTAATACAGTAACTATAGGATACTTTGAATTTCAAATTGTTCTGCTACATATAGACACACACACAGACACACACACACATACACGTGCAAAACAGAAGAAAAGAGAAGAAATGAGGCAGAAAAATCGTTTCATTGGACAAGCTGCCCTGACCAAAGTCCTGCACTTTGAACACCTTGGAGGAAGAAGTCTTACTCCTTCTTAGTGACACCAACCAGTGCAATGTTTTATCTGGCAAGATGTGTATTTTGCTGTTGTAGGTGCAAAGGCATCTATATTCCTTTCCTAGCAGTAATCTGTGCTCTTTAACCTTACTGTTCGTTGCTTCTCAGATACCTTGCTTCCTGTGATACATATCTCTATGATGAAGGAGCAATTTGGAAATGTATTTAATACACACCTTTTTGCAGCACTGTAAAATTGTTTCACCATAACTCAAGAGTTTGTGCTCTATTAAATACTTTCTTTTAGGCTGAATTGTAAGTGTAGCAATAACGTGACAGTTCTGAACCCATAATCTTTCCCTGTTTTCTGAATTTATTACAGACATTGAGTTCAACTGTACTGTTACACTCATGAAACTGTAGGTGTTTTCTCATCTAGGATGTAGCAGCAGTGATATTACTTTCATTATATTATTCTGGTGCCAGCATCACTGGTGGGTATGAAAAACATAATTTACTTTGTGTATTTAGCTTTCTTGGATAATTTTGCTGCCTTTGTGACAGAGCTGCAGCAAAAGAACACCTCCTGGAGTCGCATTTAAAACAGGAGCACTTTGGGTAATGTACTGTAGACAGAACACATATGAGTTAGAGCTCACTTATCATGAATGCCATCAGCAGTGCCTTGCTGCTTTCTTATCAGCCACTTCCTGCTGTCAGCCCAGCACTTACTTCAGTAGTAAAGGATTTGCATCAAATGTAACATAGTATTATGTATGGCTAACATGCAGTTTTTAATTGTGCAGGCACGAGACTCCTTCAGTGGTAGACAGGTTGATAAAAGGATTAGATCGTGAATATTTTTGACAAAATTAAAGGTTATCTGTGCTTTGACAAAGTGAGGCCAGTGAATTTTCTGATGTATGTTTTACAGTGGTGAATCTGCCAACTGCAGAATAGACAGGACTTTTGCAGATGTGGGAACAAGCAAACGGAAGCAGTCCCCTAAACTTTCTTGGGCTTAAAACTGGAAGTTCCAGGAATCAGATAGTACACAGTTCAAATCAGTAACTTAATCCCTTAACTTCAGACTGCAAAGAAAAAGTGTGATTGTGCCTTCCAAGTTAGAACAGCATACTTTTGCAGGGGAATTCCTACACCTGGAAGCCCTGCAAGCTTTCCAGATGATAATTAGATCCAGACATCACTGTGGGTAATGAATAACAGTGCTTTTGTGACAGGCATTCCTTTTAGAAGAAAAGAAAGTACTTGTAGTGAGGAGTCTCAGACACATTTTAATAGGAAATGACACCACTGTTACAGAGTTGATTAAAGATCTACCAAGGGACAGCACTTCTGGAAAAAATCAGCAGATGAAATGAGAAAAGTTGTAATTTTATTATTAGTTATCAGTTAAATATGCGTAACTTTAAGGCCATGAAATCCGCGCTAAAAATTATGAGAAAAAGGATTGTACCTTCTTGCTAGCAGATTTCACTTTTATAAATCTCTTAAAATAACCAAATTGTCTTTAGCCTCTTGCTCAGCATTTTGCTCTGAGTTCTGTTGAGCTGTATAATTGAGTCACTCTGCAGCCTTATGGAATTGATGGATATGCCGCAGTGGGCACATGGCCTCTGTTGATGAAAATGATAACCCAAAAAGGGGATATTCCCCAAGGCAAGTTTACAAAAAACAATTTATTCTTTTTCACCCTGTAAAACCCGTCTTACATGCAGGATCTCTTGCATTATTACAAACTCTAATCCTCTGAGTGGGTAATTAATGGACCAGAAAAGCCATTTGTGGAAAGAAAGAGCCATAAGGGTGAAAAATATTTCTCTGCTGAATGATCTTTAAGGAGTAAATAATTACGAGAGTGAGAGGTTTGGGATGACCAATCTAAATCTGAACATAATTAGGATGAACACAGTTTGAAAATCGAAGCAGTTGGCATGTGCAACAATTCTCATATCAGAAGACTAATTAAATATTTAAAAGCCCAAAACCCCTCACTATTCACAGAAAAATAATCTGCCACAAAAGGGTCTGTAACTTTGCAGATAATTAGGAAGGGTTATAGGGGGAAAAAATCACAGATTGGCTCCAAGGTTCTGCAAGGTCACGTCTTATTATGGTGTATCTTTTATATGGTCTGATAACAAGATCTTGCTAATTTAATCTAAGTAGGGCATCCCATGGCAATTTCCCATTTCCCTTGTTAAAAATATGATCATTTTTCCATATGCTGACTGCAATAGGTGAACATTTTTATAAATAATTTCTCCTAATTGATACAGGCTATAATATTTTTAATTATTCAAGGTGAATACCTGTGTTAAAGTTGAATTAGGGTTGCCCCCACTGCATGCCCCATGTGAAACTGTCCTCATCCTGCCCATTGCACAGGAAAGCCAAAGGACTGTATGGAATCTGGTTGTCTCAGTGGCCAATTCTGTAAATGACTAAATCTTAATTTCCTGTTAGAGGCAAAATAGTTTTTGTTGAATATGCATTTCTGTAAGCAGAAGAGATGTGTTAAACTCAGGAGACCCACAGCAGATCAAGCTGAATTTGCATTGCACAGACCTGGAGGTCTGGTGGAAGTGTGAGCATTGAAAGTGTACGAAGGCTTCTGTGTTTCAAAAGTTGCAGTGACAAATCATACCTGTCATCTAAAATACCTTATTTTAGTAATTAAAGTGGGTGATTGTTAAAAATGTATTTCAGATCTGTGCAAATTAACGTGAAGAATAAGGCTACATGTTTTCAATATTGGAATTCTTCAAGTTACTCATTTAATAATGACTCAGAAGCTGTCTTAAGTTACATAACTTTTAACTACATTATGAATATGCTGTATGCCAAGCCATGGATAAAAAAGATCAACAGTGCTGAAAAAAAAGAATTTTAAAAGGTTTTTGCTCTTAGCCTATACTCTCTGTCTGGTAGTCTCCTCTCCTGCAAGTCTGTTGCAGTATTATTCTTAAGGATCAGACACTGTGCTTCAGGATTTTCTCTTGGATTTTCTATAGCTCTGCTCTAGCACTGTGCCTCTGAAATAAATGCCCCTTTGTAAAGCTCTGGGTTTATTACACAGCCCCACATTTCCCCCTGAAACCTGCTCAACACATGAGGCATGATGCTGCACTCGTGCTCATTTGGTGTGAATAATCTGTGTAAATTGCTCAGATACGAAGATGCTGCACTACTAAAGTTTTCATTAGTAAGTAAGCATAGCTGCAGGCTATTTATTTTGTCTAAATGGTGAAACATTTAATTGGATCTTTTGAACTTATTACTTTTCAGCAGTGCTGATCTGCTTGGCTTAGTTGGTGTTCTAAGATGTACACTGCCTCTAATCCCATGCTGCAGCTTGCTTGCAAATATGCATGCACATAAATAATATCACAAATATTATTATTATGAAAATTACTGTATTTTCATTTCTTATTCCTCAGGTGGTGTTGCATTAGAAACATTTTCTCTAAGGAACAGGTCTCTTCTTCTTCATGCTGCTACGGGGTTTGGGTTTGCACCTACACAGACCTGGGAGATTGTTCCATTTACTTTGCACACATCGTTGCATCTTTGATACTTAGTTTTACTGTCCTTGATTTACAGCCATCTCCTCACAAGCTCTGATTGGTCTAGTAGGCCTTTGGTATATGTGGTAGAAAGTAGCAGAGACAGAAAAGTGGGATTATAAAAAACACCTAAAAATACCAAGAGAAAGCAGGAGTTATATATTCCACTGGAATCCACATTTTCTTTTCGTTTTTCTTTTTTTTCCTCTCTCCCTATTTTATCTGATGCTCCAGTTTCAGGTTAATGATAACCCCATAATAATAGCATTTACACCAATAAGCAAAGTATTAGAACAAGGATGATCTGTAACAAGAAAAAACTATTTCTGATGGCTTAGATGTGAGTAAGTGAGAAGATTCCTCATTTTAACAGTGACTGCTTTGAACTTAGAGACATGAATACTAAAAGGCAAATGGGTCATAACTAAATGTATTAAAGTTGTAAGAAGAGGTTGAAAGCAAGAAATATTGTTAAATTACTTTGCCATACGCATTCATTGATAGTGAATCAGACTGGGTAATTCTAAGAAAAGGCCTATGGGAGTTGCATATTTTATGCCGTGTTTTATTGTCTATTTGGAGTTTTTATGCTTAATGCGTACCCTTAGACTCCCACAAGATTACATTGTATAAGGAAAGCACAATTAAATATTATTGCATTTTTTTATTGGGCAAGAAAACCAAGGCTATGGTGCACCTTCTCCTACAATATTAATTATACACTATTTAGCTTCCTTATATATGTTTACTTGATAATTAGGAAGATTCAACAAATTATCAATATTATATTTAAAAAGAAAACAGAAGGAAAAAAACCCTTTTTTTTCTTTGCCTCAAATATTTTTCATCCAAATTCCCCAGATTCATTACTGTAATGGTCACATTGCCAGGTGCATAGAAAATCCCAGGGCTGGTTCATGAATTTCCAAACCAAGCTCTAGGATGCCTCACTGCTTTAGCAGTCATAAGAGAGTCACCAATATCTAGACACAGCTCTTATGGCCGAATTCTGCTATCATACCTGCTCATGTATCTCCTTTTTTTTCTTAGATTATGAAAACTACCAAGCACCACTCACTAAATCTGTTTTCTCTTTGAGCTCTGTAAAACACGTGCTATTTTCTTTTTGCATGCTCCTTCCCCTATAATAGTTTTGAGGCTTCTAACTTAAAAATAATTTTTAGGAAATCTTACACATGAATAAGCAACGTTGTCAGTGTGTCTTCCTGGGTTTTAAAGCCGGTTCCAGTATTATATATCTATCCTTAAGGGCGTGTGGCTCTGTAGGATGCACCTGCTCACTCATTCTGCATGGGAAGGATAGTGCTTGAGCACTGTGGAAATGGCAGCAATGGCTGGCCAATCCTGCTTCAAAACCAGGCTTTATAGGAAGGCTGGGTTTTCTTAGCAGGTCTTTTTTCCAGGCTTTGGTTAGGCTTAAATTGCTAACTCATTAGGTCTCAGTACATAATAATGTATGGCTTGTGAGGTGAATTTGAAACTCAGAATTTAAATACATTCCTTTAAATTTACCTAGTGTAGCATGTCTTTGTTCATACTTATGTATCTAAACACCTCTAAAATAAAATCTCTGTTCTCTATTTTATATGTAAGTTTTGTACATACTTTCCAAGACAAAATTAATAAAACAAAACATTTAAGTAATATCTGACATCTTCATACATATGTAACTTTGCATTTAATGACAGGAGTGGGGGTTTAGTGAATATGCATACAAAAGCAAAAACACCTCTCACATGGCAGTTGTAGACCATTAGGAATACATCTGTAAAGACAACTACTTACTCTGGGTAATGAGGTTCAGGAATTTTTCAGTGTAAGTCATCACATGAAGTGCATTCCCATATTTCTGTATCTCTTTACTCAGACTGCAGCTCACCCAGGGTGAATAAGGAACAAGAAGACCATATGGAGTATGTGGTGCTACAAGTCGGAGTTTACGTGCCTCAAGTGGTGTTTAAGCAGGTTGCTGCAGGCGATGTGCAGGAACATGCCATTGTGCTAGCTTTTAAGTATTTAATCAATATGCTGAAAGAGAAATATTGTCAGAACTGACTTGAAAGTTTCAAAACACACCAAGATAGTTTTTTTAATGGATCAAAGTTATTAAAAATTAATTTTATTTATAAAATGTGGGTTTATATTGTGTCTTTTTTTTTTTTTAAATAGTGAATTACATGTGACTGTTTTCTGGTTTTGCATTTTACTCAACTTAAGGAAACACTGCATTAACAGAAATACACCATTAGAAATACGCAAAATTATTTTGATAGTTCTTTTCTGGTTATACATTAATCCATATCCTTTTCAAAATAACATGATGTTTCTTTTATGTTACTATCTTTGTCAAAGTTCTGTATGCAAAAAAAAAAGCATTTGAAGGATAAATTACAATGTGGACATTATTTAATACATACCTTATTTTTGCAAATTGCAAGAACCACTTGAAAAGGATCTGTTTGTATCTTTCTGTGTCAGATGTGACTTGCCCATGAAGATGACCTCTTCCCTCAGTCAGTTGGTTTGATCCATGCAGTACTATTTTTTTTTCCAGAATCTTTTTCTCAGAACCCAGTGCTTCACTTTCTGGTCCAGTCATGATACACTGTGTTTCTCATTTTAATGCTGGAGTATTTGTTCAAGTCCATAGATTGCGCGTTTTTAATCTTCCTTAGAACAATGGTGAATAATGGCCCTTGGCAGGAGATAATGAAATTTTCTTAATTTATATTTTCAAGCAGAAGCTTCAATTGAAAATGGCATCCTATGGCCTGCAGACATAGCTCTAGTGCAAGTTTCAGGGGAGCTGTAATAATAATGCAGTGCCAGCAGTGACGAGGAATGATAGGACAGTGAAGAAGTAATTTAAGAAAGAAAAGAGAATGTACCAAAGCTTTATTGTAGCATATCTAATGATCTGCTGAAGATTCCCAATAGCTTTGGGAGCATGACAGGAGAAACTAATGTTATCTTGCCAAAACAGAAGGCCCTGCTTAATCAGCAGAACAAGATTATTGATTAAAACACCTCACACAATAGATTGCACATGGAATCTCATCTCCATACATTGCACATGAAAAACTGCAATAATAAGCATAAGATGATAATAATAATAATAAAAAAAGCAAAAGCAATTTGTTGGGAATTGTACAAGTCGAGATTAGAGTTGAAATACAAACATATTATCATTGAAAATATAGCAGTCCTTAAAGCTGAGCAGAGAGGATGGGTGCAGCAGGGACATGGCTGCATCATGAGCAGAAGATAATAACAGCCCTGCTGGAGCTGCTTTACTTTCCTTTTTCTTTCTGTATTCATCTGAAATGTGAAGGGCCATTCCTCATTTGCACAGTCTTCTTCTTGAGGTGAAAGGAGTTCAGACATTATACTGTAACTGTTAATTAAACACTCAATTTGATTTTTAGATTACTCTTAAGTGATGCATGTGCATTATGAAGATGTAACCTTTCTTCATTCATACTAAAATACAGAAGAAGCGAGTGTCAGAGTACACAATTGCTCCTTGCATTCATGAGAATAGTGGTAATTCCTGCATTTCCCCTTGCAAAACTGTTGTCATTGCTAGCACAAGAACCTGAATTATCATTCTTTCACTACTACAGGTAGCCTTTTCCTAGCTAGTGTTTCAAATTTAATTCATATATTACCTTTCCTAAATTAACTGTTACTGAGTTTATACAGAGTTCTTTGCTGATCTGCTGTATTTCCTTGTAAATGACAGTGTTGTATCATAAATCTTTGTGAATATCGTGAATTGTTCTTGAGCATGAAGACATTTCTCAGTGTGAGATCATATGAATTTTAAGATTGTACATAACTCCCTGAAAATGTCCGTATTTTGACTTATGCTGGGGAGGCCGGCAGTTATGTAGATTGCAGAACACTTAAATGTTACTTAAAACCTACAGAGAACTTAAACACTAGATTACAAACACCAAAGTATTTGTGAATTGTCTTCTTAAGTTTGCAGAAATTACAGCTGGTTTGTATCACACCTTCATTGGAACAATTCTAAATGAGTTTGAATAGATGGACCAAATTAACAGTATATTGTGTAGAAAAAATAACTGGTTAAAATGAATGAGGAACTTCAAGTTGTTTGCCAGTTCAGGTTTTTGAGGTTTGGGGTTTGTTTTTTTTTTCCTAATGGTGTCTAGGCCAATTTTGGAAATTCCCAGGCACTTTATTTCCACAATAGTCTTGTTTTGGAGAATCCTGTGACACAAAAGGTGCTTGCCCATTACAAAAATGAATGGGTCAGCAGATTTAAGGCTGTAACAGTGCAATATCCTCTTCTTCAAGCACACTGTTTCTAAGTGTAAAGGTTTCTCAAAATTATGAAGTTCTGCTATAGCAGGGATAAGGTAGCTTTGATAATCTGTAGCCATGTAGGATAATCTGCTGTTGTGGAGAGTGGAGTCTCTTTTGGCCAATATACCACAGAGTTCTGTGCTTCTTGATTTAAAGAAGCTCAACTGAAATCCTTACCAGTTTGTAAAATGGTTTTTGCAGACAGCAGCAGAACTATAGGCCAAAAGCTAACAGAGAAGTGTCCCTGGTTTTACAGAGAAAAACAGTGCAGTGAACAGAAGGCTTTAATTTATCCAGAGAACAAATCACAGTAGTGTAAATACCCTGAATTACTTGTCTCAGAACTACCTCTATGAAGTCCACTTATTCTTCATCTTTTCTCTGTAACCCATGAATTAGGATTGATAGCTACTATAGTTGCTGTTGGTTTTTCTTGAAGGTCTCACTCTAATGGAAATATGAGCTCTAACTATGTAAAAAATAGTTACCTGAATGTCGACTTTTTAAACTGTAAATATCCTAATCAAGTGTCTTTAATTTGAAATCTTAGAAGTGCATGTAAATTACTCAGGTTTTATAAAATACAGCCAATAGTGCAGCAAAATCAGTTATTTGAATGTGAAAACCTACAACTTTTAGCACAAATACACTATTCATGTAGTTATTCAAGTAATTGCACTTCTCGGGGAGATGCTGTAGCACTGCTGTATGCTGCAGCAGTGGGCATAGCTCATTGTTTGTAATTGGAGTTTTGGGTTTGGCCAAAGGTGGGCAAAAGCTGACCATATGCACAGGTGAAATTTTTCATAAAGGAATAGTCAAAAGTTTTTAGAGTGTCATCAATTTCCTATAAATACCACTCAATGCCTGAAGTTTGACTCTGACACTGTACAAAGAGAAAAACCTGCATTTTCTTCCGAATAATTATTACACATCCTTTTGATAAAATCTAGCATGAAGTTCTTCTCAGTTTCCTGGCTGATGGCAGCATTATCAATCTTTTACTGGGGGAAAATGAAGCTGAAGAAAGCAACTCTTCACAGGGAAATGAGTCCATCTTTTTCCCACCGCTAAACACGACCTTGGTTAGTTTCATTCTCAAGCAATTTCTCCCAACATGTACTCATTTTATTTTGTAACAAATAAATAATTCTGTCTTAATTGCTGCTCATTTGAGTATAAAATAAAATTTTCATACAGCTCAAAGCTGTGGAAACCATCATACTGAATGATGCACCAGGAGAAGTCTCATAGGAATTATTTTGGTTTCAGTGTGAGGTTTTGCTAGAGAAACACAAATTTAAAGAAATTTGTCACAAAATTTTACATCCCAGATTTTCTCATGCTGGTTAGTGTACCTGAGGTGTGGCATGTAAAAAACGCTGCATCAGGGATATTGCAGAGAGGCCTGTGAGGTTTGGGGCCACATTGCCTTCTCTGGCTTCTACAGCCTCCATCTACACCACGCACACAAGAGCAGCACTTTGTCCTCCATGGGAGGGCCTGCGTGTACATTTTCATTTACAGACTGAGTACAATGGTTTTCTCAGCAAGCTGGGTGCACATTTCACCACTTCAGCCTGGGTCTGAAGCCACTGGATGTGTCAGAGTTGTTCCAGACTCCCTAACATCCTGTAAGAGCTGCTGCGCTGACTGACTGTTCCATTGGGATGGGAGTGGGGCGGTGTTATTTGTGCAATAGCTGTGCAGGGGACCTGGCTGTGCCTTCTGGAAAAGGTGGCAGGGGAATTCCCCACCATCTATCTGTATCCATGGTTGTGCATATACAGAAATCCCTACTATTTCCAGTTAGTTCTGCAATTGTGAGCCTTATGATGGTAGAAATAAGCAACTTAAAAAGAGGGAAAAAAAAAAAGAAGAGTTAACTGATCGAGTCAGAAGAGCTGTTGTTTCTGAGTTTTCTCAGCAGAGAGGCACAGCATGTCTAGACTGGCTCTGTGCTAGTTTGATTACTATATAAAAAAGGAAGTGATTTATATTAGAGTTCTTTGAATTGTGTTTGCTCTACCTTTTATGAGGTAGCATGAATTATTCTAATACCTGTTGGCACTGTACAGCTGTGGAAAGGCACTGATACAAGGCAGATTATTTTAACTTTGGATATGTGGCATTCAGGCAGTATGAGATGCAGCAGGGCAATAGAGAAGTTGATGTACAGCTGGAGTCAAAGGCTAGTCTATTACTTAAGTTCAGACTTCTATTATTCAGTTTGCTGACAAACAAAACTAACCCCTGAGAAGATCAGCCAAGCTCTTTGCCTTTTAGTCACCAAACTCCCCGACCTTCTCTTTTTTTCTTCCTCTTCCTTGTGACTGTTTTTCTGTATTACATTCTGACCATCTCTTAAAGGTTAGGTGATTGTTTTTTCACTTTTAACTTCCAAGCTAATATTTGTTTGTTTGGGTTTTTTGTTTGTTCTGGAAAAAATAATAGTAGTCTAAAATCTAGTAGTAGTAGTAGTAGTAGTAGTTGTAGTAGTAGTAGTAGCAGTAGTAGTATTTAAAAAAACCTTCAAAAACATGAGGTTCAGTAAATCCTCACAATGAGAGGCATTGTAATAAAGTTCTTCTTTGTATCAAAATGCATTTTCTTCCATTGTCAAGCAAATATTTTTTATGTTTTAGTCTCCTCAAAAGTAGATTTTAATCAATTTTCTTGCAGTTCTTCTTTTTAACTGTTTTTCTTATTTCCTCAAGTGGTCATTCTTTACTGCTTCCTGTAGCCTAACAGAGGAAGCTTGGAGTCCACCAATTGCTCCTAGAATAATTAAAATGGAAATGCTAATGTTCTTTGTCTACAATAGCTCTTCCAATCAAAATAATTGCCTTGAATCACAAGAAAAATCTCTCTGAGATGTAAAACCATTCAGCAGGATGTCTGTCTCTAAAGATGGAAGGAATTACTCATTGTTGTTATATATGATTCAAAATTTCACATTTTTTCAATCATATCATCTTTGCATTTTGTTTTCTTTTTATTGAACAGTAGTATCAAATCAGTATAAACTTGGTATAGCTATCTCTACCAATGGGGACAGTTAAGATAACATTGATCTCCAAATTTAAAAGTATAAAGCCTGAACTAAAATATTGTCCTGAAGGCTTCTTTTGGACTTTGGCTAATTAGTATTAATTAACTTTGTTGTCTTATGGATTGAACTGCCCAAGTGTGAAGAGAGTTAGCACTGAATGTAGTCCTTTAGTATGAACTTGCAAATTAAATGTAATTTTAAATTAATTAGCTTGCTTTCTTTTCCCATTACAGGTGCAACAACCGAACACAGTGTATAGTAGTTACTGGGTCAGATGTGTTTCCTGATCCTTGTCCTGGAACATACAAATATCTAGAAGTTCAGTATGAATGTGTTCCTTACAGTAAGTATAATCTTTTTATTCTTGCTCACTTCCTCTGGCCCTCACAATTGAAGCTGGAGTGCTGTTACATGGAAAAGAAGCATATGCTTATGGCCCATGGACCCATTATGCATGCAAAGCACTTGCAGACTAGGGCCTCCAATTAGCTTCACAAAGTGTGGAAGGAAGCCATGGTGTGATGCTGGCCAAGTGTCTGTCTGTGTTCTTAAGTGTTTGGCTTTTAAGGCTACTGTTTTTCCAGAAAACAAACTCAAATTAGCTATTCAATAGGCCAGATAGAAATTTGTACTTTTGCCCGCAACCAGTTGCTGACAAATTGGCTTGGCTCACAGACTTGTAAAGCAGGAATTGACTTCAATTTTAATCATGATCTACTTGAAAGGCTACCTGCTGCTGTGGTGACTTTGGGTGCACAGCAAAACCCAGCACTGACATTCAGAGGCAAGTGACCCAGTTGGGGGACATTGTAAAAGGATTTTGTGCTTCATTATAAATGAACACAGATTCAGGGTGAATAATTCATTAATAAGGTACTCACAGTGTGTTCTTTAAAAGCAAAGGGGAAAAGAGTGAGAAAGAAATGTTTGATTTTAATTTAAAGACAAAATATCATTTCTGCCTTGAATCAGCTACTAAAACAGAGTTTTTCACTGAAAACAAAGTAAATAGCGAAATCATATTGAGATAGAAAAAGATGAAGTTATGGCTACTTCAGCAGTTTTGTACAATATTCTTTGTAATGCCAAAGTTCAGTAGCTTTAGACATACTTCTTATTTCCTTGCAATAATTAATGCTTTTTTTTATTGACATGTATGCATGTTCATGAAAGTTCTGCAGATTCGACACTTTTAACTGGTTTTGCTTTCTTATAAGGTCATTCTTTGCAGTGACTTCTCTCTCGTCCCGTAGCTCAACAGAGAAATAGCTGTGCTTGCAGTGGAATTTGAGCAGTGCACTGATCATTCCCTTGAGTTATTATTAAGCGTGAATTTCTTGATCTGCAGTAATCCTTAACCGAAGTCATATTTTCTGTTGGTACAGGAAACAGGCCAAGTCTGAGATGCAAAAACACTGTGGTGACAGTATATATTGAAAAAGGAAGGAAATGAGTTCTGGCATAAGCAAAGCTGTGTCAAAACTGTCCATACTGTTGCCTGCAAAATTTAGGATTCTGAAACTGAAATACTACTCTATACTGCTTCACGACAATGAACCTTCACTGTTGTTAAAGGCCAAGCACAGATCATCTGTTTTTTCTTCATTTCTGCTGTGTCATTGTGAAATGGTTGCTTGCTGATTTTTTTCCCTGTACCATTTGTAGGTTTGGAAGCCTACTGCAAACAGTGATCCCTAGTACCATTCCTCCTGTGTGTAGTATTGGTGGCTTGTTGTAACTGTTCTTCTCGTGCCACTTTTGAGGAGTGATGTCTTACCCCAATCTAACCAAAGTTTTGTTCCACAAAGACCACTTCTGCTTTAGCACTATTTTCATTCCCAAATTCTCAGAAAAGAGGGCAGTGCATCTGATTCCAAACCATGAGGTCAGTCAAGTGACAAGAAGTTATGTTTCCAGTTCCAGTAGGCTAGCTCATAGAGGAAAAAATGTAATGCAAATAATATTCAAACATAATTTCTTATGCTGTTTTAGGAAGAGAAGTGTGGATATGTTCTACTGATTGGGTATTGCTATCTCCAGGAATCTTTTCTTTTCCAGTTTCAGAAGTATAGTGCCACAGCGCGGCCTACCCTGTACTCTAACTTGTAGTTACTCTAATTTTAAAGTGTTTATTTTTGTTTACTGTCAATTGCATTGCCCTACCCTTTGAACTTTGCAATTCTGTGTCTATCATAATTCAGGATTCGGGATACTTTCCTGTTTTTCAAAGTCTGTAGGTTTTGGAGTTTGTCAACTGCAGCTTGTACAGTGATGACACTGCCCAATTCCAGAACTATAAGAGGCATCACCTGTCATTACCACCAGTCATCAAAAAGATTGCCAGTTACTAAAATGAGTTTTGAAGGTTGATTTCAAATCACATTGTGCTTCAGTAGCCATTTTGATTGTTGACTGTCTTTCTTCCCTGTCCCACAAAGCCTATCCTGTTATTTTTTCAAGTCTCTTTTTTTGATGCCTGGTAAACTCCAGCTGTCAAGTCTAAAGTTTTATTTCCTTACTTGTTCCAGTGCTCCCTATGTGAATTTGAAGAATGACTGAAATCATTAGATTTGCAAATAGCAGCTGTCTCAATATAAGAGACTTGTTAGGAAGGTAGGATAAGCTTTTGTGGGCCCAGGAAGGGAGGAGTTTAATGATCACAGTGCTTCAAACCAAAGTTCAGTTATGATTCTTAGTTTTTCTGAATTTCATCTTCAGTTACTGCAAGACTGCAAAATTTGCAGTACTGACTGTGGTAGCTCTCAGTCCACAAGAGGTGGCAATCAGCAATCATAATAGGTTTGTGGTGAAAGGTGGGACTTCTTACGCGCTGGAGTTGCTGTCACGCTTGTACAAATGTAGTTTATGAGCTCCTCTATGTTTTGCTGGTCTCCAGAAATACATAGGTGTTTTGCTCACTTGAAAGTACTTAATTTTGTAACTTTAATTAAGTTTGAAATACTTAATAAAAGCTTCCTTTTTGCATGCCCAACAAAACAACTTTTCAGATACTCTGTTGGATCTCCAACAAAAATTCGAGACAAATTTGATAGGCATTACTTTGTCCTGAAATAAGAGCATTATGGATTAAATTACAAAAAAAATTGAGAGTACTATACTTGACATTTCTCTCATGCTGCACAATGTATGTTGACACTTTGACTAACAGAAGTCAACCCTTTTATAAAGAAGAACATCAAAAATGCCATTTTGTACATCTGTGCATTTTTATTTTAAGCCTATTTTGGACTCAGGAATTCAATAGAAAACATTTTAAAGTGTTTTATTCTCTCTCTCTGTGTATTGATTGGACTTTACAGCATTTGTTTATTTCAATAAGCCCATCTGTCCCTGAAAAATGTACAGCTGTACACCAGTGCATGCAGAGCAGACATGCCAGTAATGATTTTAGTTATCCCTATCTTTTTCCTCCCCTCTCCTATTACTAATTCTAAGCAGGTAGAATATCAATATTGCTCTTTGGCGAGAAATAAGCACATGCATAGAAGTTCACAAACAGAATCATCTGAAAGTCATTAATACTAATGGTGAAACCCAAGAGTTCACCTCAGAATATATCTTCTGTTTACTCGAATAACTCCAGAATTACAAATTGCAGAAGAATGAGTATTTTACCTAAAGATGTACAAAATACTTTGTACAACAGTACAAAGGCTAGGAAAACTACTGTTCATTTTGAAAATATTAACCCCCTCCAGTTCCCCAGTAAAGTTATGGAACTGTTTCCTGAAGAAACGCTAGATCAGATCAACCAATATCACTCTCAAAATAATCATAGATAATTTTATTAAATGAAACTGAAAGTCCAAAACTTTATATGAAACATACAAAGGCATTCTTCAGGCTAATACTGTAATACTGAAAATGTAATAGCTGTGCAAATAGTTTTGATACACTTCCCTGGTATCAGCAGCTACTGCTACACAGATTGGTACGTCTGTCATTTTCCATGTCATTTTATGAAACCAAGGGAGCATACTTCAAAGGTCACAGAGTATATGAAATAGGTTTTATTGCAAATAATTATTGAAAAGCTATTTACTAGCTGGGTTTCAGCTATATATCTTTCTGTAACTTCCTTAAAACTTTCTGAGGGAAAAATTGCTATAGTAATATAACTTTGTTAATTGGGTTCGATTTATGTCTTCCCTGTACAGTGGCAGGATGGATGTTTGTTTTAAACAATATGGCTGTCCGTGCATACTAGCTTGCTGTTTCGGGCTTAATTGATGATGCTGGAGAATATCTGAATGAGCTAATTGTTAATTTTTTCTTCTCTTTTCCTCTTGCTTACTGTGCTTTTGCTTCTTTCCTTCTAGATGTTTTTTGCTTATTCCTTCTAGTCTGGTTTTGCAGTTATAGACTAAGAAGTGGCAAAAGGTCTCAAGATTAACATTCAGAAAAACAAAATAAAGCCTAAGGAGAGCCAAAGTGTGCAAGCTGCTTTCCTTACCAGAAAGAAAAGCAGGGAAATGTCTGGGGCAAAGGTGGGGGGAGGTTTAATATTCACATATGCAAACCTACATAATTAATATACCGAATTTTGTATTTCTAATTATCTAATTAATATATGTATATGTGCACTTGCACATATATGATAAATTAATATGTTGCTTAAAAACCAACTTGATTAGCATTATACTTTTAGAAGAAGAAGAGTGTGTATTAGTAAAGTAAAGTAAAGTAATTCATTATTTATTCAGGTTCACTAAGTGAAACTACATGCCAACATATCTGTATTCCCTCCTTAATCTACTAAAATGATTGATCCATGTTCATTTGTGTAACCGTAGAATCTCTCTCCTGCTAGGTTATCCTGTTGTCTGTTTCTCTTTATCCAATATAGTGCAGTTCTTATTCTCCCTATATTTAGCGTCTGTTACTAATTTAATCTTTTAGACTAATAGTCAATTTATGTTAATCTTCTTTCTTTTTTCCTTGCACTTTTTTATTTTTCTTCCGATGCTTAAAATAGAAGTGGAGCAAAAAGGTAAATAACGTATACAGTCCAAACCCCAGCTCCTTGTTATGTGCCTTATGGATGTTAACCTCTTCCCTTCCCCTCCCCACAACACTCTTATATTATGATAATCAGCAGGATCTCATAAGTACACCTCATAAAGAAGTCGACTGTTTGCAATAAAGTGACTTGGCTGCTTAAAGTAGGTGGCGGGGTATAGTGTCTGAAGTACTTGGGCTGGAGGGAAGACTCCCTTGCTATTTTCTCTCCCTTTCTCTTTGTCTTTCTTTCCCTCTCTTTCTCTCACCCTTGGGTAAATTCTTGTTAATCAAGTGTCATCTTGCCTGGCTTCCAGAACCCTCTCCATAGCATGCCATGGTTACAGGGTTTCCTGGTCTGTTTCATTCATTGCTTTGGTTGTGTTTTGTTTTCTCTGCTCCTAATTGCTTTCTCTATATACCTGATGATTTGTTTTGTTCCTTTATTTTTAATCGAGGCACCTCCTTTTTCAGCCTCACCACTTCTTAAAGTTCTAAACAAGTTCATGTGATTTTTTTTGGACTGAAATGACCTAGCACACTGCTGCACACCAGTTAAAAGCTCTGGAGCGTTAATGTGTACTCACTAAAAGTCTGAAACGAAAATGCAAGAGTAGCTCTACATTTTCAGCTGTCTGTGTATGCCATTGAGCCTTGGTCTGTACTGGTGAAAACAGTTCCCATCCACTTTCCATACTGGTACAGCAAGAACATGGTAACTTTAAGAAAAGTGGATGATAAAGGGTGATAATTGCATTAATTATAACATAAGGTATAATCTAGTGCCAATTAAAATGATTTTTTTTTCTTCCTGACACAGTCATTATGATTTACCTACCTTTTTGTTTTTTTCCTTTTTTTTTTTTTTTTTATTATGAGACGGTCTTATTTTGACGTAATTCTTGTCTTACTTCTCTCTGTGGCTGTTAGTTTTTGTTTGCCCGGGGACGTTGAAAGCAATTGTGGACTCACCGTATTTATATGAAGCTGAACAAAAAGCAGGTGCTTGGTGCAAAGACCCTCTCCAGGCTGCAGATAAAATATACTTCATGCCATGGACTCCGTATCGCACCGATACTTTGATAGAATATGCTTCTTTAGAGGACTTCCAAAACGGACGCCAGCAGACGACGTACAAACTCCCAAACCGAGTGGATGGTACTGGATTTGTAGTGTATGATGGCGCTGTCTTTTTTAACAAGGAAAGAACTCGCAACATAGTGAAATTTGACTTGAGGACTAGAATTAAGAGTGGAGAGGCCATAATCAATTATGCTAATTACCATGACACGTCTCCATACCGATGGGGAGGAAAGACTGATATTGACTTGGCAGTTGATGAAAATGGCTTGTGGGTAATTTATGCTACAGAGCAAAACAACGGGATGATAGTAATTAGCCAGCTGAACCCCTACACTCTGCGCTTCGAAGCCACCTGGGAAACAGCCTACGACAAGCGGGCAGCATCCAATGCTTTCATGATATGCGGTGTCCTGTACGTGGTGCGGTCGGTGTATCAGGACAATGAGAGCGAGACCGGCAGGAACGCCATCGATTACATCTACAACACCAGGTTAAGCAGAGGCGAGCACGTGGACATTCCTTTTCCCAACCAGTACCAGTACATCGCCGCAGTGGATTACAACCCCAGAGACAACCAGCTGTATGTGTGGAATAACAACTTCATTTTGCGGTACTCTTTGGAGTTTGGCCCACCTGATCCTGCCCAAGGTAAGAATTTCTTTTTTTTCCTCATTTTTGATCTCTTTGTGTTTCCATTCACAGAAATATATTACGATATTTTTGGTCTGAGATTAAGCTCATGGCACAAAGGCAAGGATGGGTTGTTTGTCTGCACCGTGCTGAGCTGTGCAGCGTTACAGCAGTGCAAGACAAATTTGCAGAACCTGTGAAGAGAAATAGAATTACTTTATTTGGTTTACAGGCTCGTGCTTTTCTTTTTATCTTTTATCTTTTTTTTTTTTTTAAATAAAAAGTATGTAGCTTTTTTGTGTTTGAGAATGAGTTGGGGAATTATTTACTTTATACCATCAGTCAGTTTGACTCTTACAGCTAAACAGAGTTGGAGCTGCTTCCTGCTGAGCCCAAAGCCTGTTCCCATCCGCTCGGTGTTACCTGCTTTCTGAATTGATTACCGCATACACGCAGACCTTTTAACTTCTTGGCGCCAGCAGTGCAGAGCAGTGTGTGCTGGGAGGTCCCAGAGGAGACGTATGGGGTTAATGTGCAATACCAAGCATAAGTATTTTTCCGCAGCCTTATTTTCACAGTTTCTAATGTCAGGTTAGGCAAGATTGTCTGACATCTTTTTAGTGGATTTCTCAGTAAGTCACTTACAATTGCATTTCAGCTCAGCAGAAGTTAGAACTACTACCTAAAAGGAAAGATACTAACTGTCAAAAGGGAAAAGAAAAACGGAGGTCTTTAGGTCTCAGAAATCCCTGAAAATGACATGAACAGGCACAGCCGCATATTAACATCTGCAGAGGAGAGTAAATACCAGGAGAAATGCTCTGTGGCAGAAGATGTATGCAGCAGGGAACAGAATGTTTGATAAGCTGCTTTAGCAATGAAGGTAATACTTCACTCCTCTCATCTAACTGCTATGCATGTTTAGCAGCCGTTTTTTCTACATCAAAAAAGTAGTAATAATGGTTTCTCCACATGAAAAGTAGCTATCCTGCTTCAGCAAAGCTGATTCATGCACAGCAGTGCAAACTGTAATATGCACACAATTATAGCAACACACATATAGCTTTTCCAGGTACAGAACTGCATATGAGGCAGCAGAACAGGGCGGTGTAGAAGCAGTAGTGATCTCCAGAGCCGAGGGTGATGTTTCCAGTCTCCTGCAGACCTCCCTGGCAATATATGGCCAGGCTCAGGCAGGTTCCAGGTGTTTGGGAAACTGGCCATCTTTGCTCTCTATACATTGGGCAAGTCCATTCCTCAGGGAGGCATTGGGGCTGCTCTTAGCAGAGAGATAAACCACCTATGTAATTAAAAAAAAAGAAAGCTTTCATTTTCATACATTCTCATGCATGCCACTTTCCATTCAGTTCAACTGAGACAAAGATGCATTTTAAATTCTCCAAAGCTTTAAGACTAAGAGGAGAAAATGGAGGTGCAGGCTCTAAGTAGCTTTTGCAGTTCAGGCAGATGCTGTGAATGTGAAAAAAGCTAATCTTTAAGTCATTGCATAGAAGGAAAAGTGTAAAGGAAAAGCAGGGAGAGAAAAGGCTTTGTAGAATCCTTCCTTTCCTTTAGTAAACCTCCAAGGTCTCCAGTAAGACATTTTATAATGTCTTTATTATGAGAGAGTCTCAAGTTAGAGTCCATGTGCTGGCCACACCCCATCTGCTGTCAAAACCGGATCTGGGCATCCACCAGCACCATTTTCTGTTTCTGGGTTCCTTGCTGGCATGCAAGGCAGGAGCAGAAATAGTTTATTGCAACCAGACTGAGGCAAGAATGGGTCCAGGGCACACTGCAGGGTGCTTGCCTCTCCTCTGAGCTGTTTGCCCATTCACCCATGAAGACAGAGAAGGAATATTTGAGTAAGTTATGAGTTTGGGTTTTAAATGCATTAGGACATAAGTAAATATCTTTTGATTCTGGTCTTTTTAAAATATAGAAACCATATGAAGACACTCATTTTATTTGAGCATATGATGCATATATTCACACAGTATTTTTTCTTAGATAAAGCCAGTACCCAGTATTTTAATTTTGTATGGGTATATACTTAACTGATCTAAGAATATGTTTCAGGTCATTTCCTCTTTTGCCTAAGCCAATTGCCTGTAGTTAGAAACTACTAAATGAAAGGAAAAATTATCGAACATAATTGTCCTTGAGATGTACTTCTATAAGAGTAAGGAGAAATTCTGTACAGTATCTACTTTTATATTTACTTCTATTATATGTCCAGTTCCTCTTTGTTTCAGCATAAAATCTGTATAAATTGAAGCTCAGTCCTTTGACTATTACATAAAGGATCTATATGTGTAATACACATTTAGATTTTTTATCTCATATGGAATTATATCAGCTTTTAAGCGCACTTGATGAAGGACATTTTTGTTCTTCTTTTATTCTGATTTGGTTTGGTTTTTTTGTGGTCAACTCAGATTTCTTAATCAACTACTCAACAGCATAGGAGTTACGATAACATTCTGTAAGTCACCTAACACAAGAACCTTCTTTTAGTGTCCTTTGCAACAGTACTTTAATATCAAGCATTTAATGGTGTCACAAGGTCAGTGTCTGAAAATTGGAAGTCATGGCCTTTTCTTTTCCAATGGTTAACTTGGGACCATTGTGGAAAACTCAGTAATCTGTGTTCCCTCCGTTGCCATATGAGAAATAATGATAGTTAAGACACACACTGATTTTTATTTTTTTCCCTTATCTATCTGTCTTGGCTATTAGTTTTTGTCTACACTGCAATGTCCAGCTACCGAGTGCTTCAAAAACACCAGTCTTTCTTCCTACATGAAAGACAAATTCATCGTACTTGAGTTGCACTTTTGCTTCACATTTGCTCCAGGGCCAAAACTTGGGCTCATCCGTGTCCTGAAACTCCTGGCTTTGTTTTCTTTGTTGTTGCTTTCATTTTTAAATCTCCCTGTTGAAATCTCTGAAATACCACTGCAATTAACCTAATGTTGACCTTGTTCTTGCTGCAAACCTACACGATTTTCTCTTCTTGCAACTTTCCATCTATCCTTATTTTCTTTATCTTCAGGAGAAACTTCAGATTTCTAAAACTGTAGGTGCTGCAGACAGACTACTGCTTTTAGTACTCAGACAGTGGGGTCTGCTGCCCTTAAAAAGCCTCCCTTAACCTCATTCTTTCTATGTTATTTTTTCTTCTTGCTTCTCTTGGAAATTGTAGTACACAGATGTATCATAGAATGATGGAAAGGATCATTAAGTCCAACCATAAAGCTCACCCTGCTGAGTCCACCACTGAACCATGTCCCTGAGCTCCACGTCTGCACATCTGATGCTGAGCAAATGCCCCAACTGCATTTGCAAGGGGTGATGCCTAGTCCCTGTTTTTTAGGTAGCCACTTCAAGGCATCAGGGGTCCTCCTGTTTCTTGGCAGTGCTTGTGTCTGCCAAGACAATGCATTTGCAAGGTGCCTGCCAAGACAATGCTACGTGTAAAACATTCAGCCTGCAGCTGGTGCATCTCTGGTATAGATGTAGAAATGGTTTTCAGAGCTACAGCTGTCAAGTACCACTCAAATGTTGCAGAAGAACATGTTTTCTAAGGTTAAGTGTAAAAAGCATTTAAAAATCAAAATCCTAATTTAAAAATTAAATAAAATACATCAGGCCTTGCAAAAAGCCACTGAAAAAATTGAGACATACCAGATTTTTTCATATCCTTGGTAAATTTAGTGGATATATCCAGTTACATTCTTTCTACAGGAGATACCAAGGGTCCAAATGAATCCTTGCTGAAATAGGAATTTTTAAAGGAATTTTAAATTAAAAGACCAAGAAGAATGAAGGAATTTTCCATCTAAAAAGTGAATATGAGTATTAAATTGTAAGGTTTCCTTGGTAACAAAAAGAAGATAAATCCTTTTGTTCTGCGTTAGTGCATTAGGGAGAGATTTCATCTACACTCATCCCAATTTGTGCAAACTGTTCAAACTGAAGTTGTCTCCCCTTTTGTACCCTGATAGCCATCATTAAGTATTATTGGATCACTGCAGGAAGATACGGATATTGTGAGTGTGGACAGAACAGAACTCAGAGAGTAGTGTCACCGAGGGCTTGAAGTAATAGGAAACTAGTACAACACCAAGACTCTACAAGGAAGTCATGCAGCAAATTAAGTAAATTGGGTCTGTACTAGTATATCAAATCTGATAGACTAAAGATGAATGAGAGTGGTTGTACAAGTAAAGACAATATAATGGGGACCAGATAGCACGTTTCTTAACCACAGGCATTTTGCTAATTTTTTTGTCACATTTGTTATCATTTTCAGGGTATAAATTTATAAATGGCTGCGTAAACATTTCACTTTCAATTGAATGGGATTTGGCAGGGTCAATAGAGTACTGGCTAACATAATAGCTGCGGCCTATAGGTAATTAGGTGACTCTTAGTACCTTCCCTGCTGTTCACTGAAGCACAAAAACAGGTACAGAGTAGTAACAAATGGAAGGCAAGAAAACTCTGATTTGCACAGGTTTCCGATCCCTCTTGCTTTACATAGCTTCTCCATGTATGACACCTTTTGAGAATAAAGGTGGGCACATAGGTTTTCATGTGTCCAAATAAATTGAAATAGCTATAAGAACATACATTTAACTGGAAAATCCATGCAACTGATTTCTCAAATGACCTGGATTCCAGAGAAGGAAACCATTAGTATTTTCAGAAGTGGCACATCATCTGGGCATTTTAGCACAATTGTAAATCTAAGGTCAGAGTTGTATTTTGGGTGGGGATATTTTTGATTTGGCTTGGTTTAGTTTTTTTTTAAAACTTATTTTATGCCTGCCTAGAATAGAAACCTGTTGGCAAGGAATACTAGATAGCTTGTGTGCCTTCTCTAAATCTGCTCTTCACTGTCAGTTGGGGAAAGAAAGTTACTATTCCCCTGCTGTCCTACAGCAATTGTGTTAAGTTTTTTATAGACATCACACTGTTGAACAGGTGTTAAGTTTTACTCCAGTGGTGTCTTCATTTTTAGTAACAGATAGGATACATAACTGTTTAAATCATTGTATGAAACAAATGTAAATTAATTATGCCTCAATTTGAGTCTTTGGATTTACTTCTTATTGCTCTTTTCTCTTATTTTCTTAATTTTAATAAGACTGTCTTCAACTGATAAGAAGAAGAACCTATTCTTAATAAAAAAAGGAGGCAGAAGAGGATTCGGTTTTCTCCTCAGCGTATCAAGCCTAGTCAAAACATCAAAGTAGAATCTAGCATTGTAAAAGTGGCTTTTTTGGAGTTGGACAAAAACTACATATTTTCATCCCTGCTGCTTAGAACAATAGGTTAATAACCTTGACATGGAGTTTGTTTTTCTCGGTTGCAGCCTATTAATCATCACTGCCATTATCATATATTAGCAAAGTGCTCCGCAAGGCAGTGCATGGGAGCCCACAGATGCCACTGCCCTCAGCTCTCGGAACGAGGCACATCAGGTGGTGGCAGCTGTCATGTGTCTTCTTGCAGCTCAGGAGAATGGCCGAGCAGATTAAGTTCCCACAGGTCATTAAAGACAAAATGACCTGCCTTCTAATACTAAATGTATTCCTTGAAGTGATGTGTTCAGTTGTCTTATTTTTCAGTCTTATTTTTCAACCACCTCCTTTCCTAGACTTCCAGCACTGTCTGAAGTTTCCTGATGCATTCTTAAATATGTTGACTTCTTTTTTAAAATTTGATTAAAGAGAAAAGCACTTAGAAGTTATCTGCAATTTTTTTCAGTTTTTTGAGAGAGGCTGTTTAATGTCTTTCTCCCTCAATGCGACATTACTAATATATTTCTAAGTATGTAGTACTACCGTGCTGTGCAGGTCATTTTTGAATCATAGGTGATAGGCTTTGAAATTGCTTTTAATGGATAGCATGAAAATTGTACTAACTAAAGTTGTGTAATGACAGCAGAATTATTTTAGCTCAGGGTACAACACGAAATATTTTCTGAAAATTGTTACCTCACTGCTGAACTTCAAAGTGTTTTTATGAATTCTGATAGTGATATTTTGCTCCAGAGACAAAACTGTCCTAAACATGACAGGGTGTGAGTAGTAATTGCAATAATGCTAATACACATTTTGATGATTAAATATGTATTAATTAGCAGAGTATATTAGGGGATGGATTGTAATAATTGGTTGTCCCCTGCATCATTCTCCATCCCCACGAGCTCCCTGTTCCCAAGGACCTGATTCAGCAGGCCTTGCCTGACACTTGTGCAAGTGATTGCAAATGCTTTTGACAAATGTTAATTGGGGAAGCACTAGAAGGCTGGATGCATTGTAATCAAAAGAAAATTAGAGCAGTTTCACAAGATGTCAGGCAAGCACTTGCAGAACAGATCTGAGGGTTTCGATAGTAGCTGGCTACAGCACGAGTTCAGCACAATTGCACAGGCGCTGTTCAAGCAGCCAAGAATGAGACTGAAGAGAAGACAGGCTCTGCAGAAGTTTCTCATTTGTGAGCAGGAGAGGGATGAAAAGCACATCTTTGCCTTTAGTCTTGAAAAACAGATCATGATGCTCAAAAACTCTACCCTAAATTAATGTGAAAAGAAAAAGATAAATTAATATTTTAAGCTTCTAATATAAATGAAACATAATTCAGAAAGGGTTTTGAGAAAACTGTTATTTGCCAAACTACTGAAATTTAATATTATTCAAAACACTAACTTACAAAACAACTGCTGAAAAAAGTGAGACTGCTCTTCTTTTGGTTTTATTTTATTTATGATCTAATTTAGAGAAGCTGCATTGTCCAGTAAGAGTCCAAGGGCCTAGCAGAACAAGAAAAAAAGGGCAAGAAAAAAGCAAAAAATATTTTTCATTAGCGTATTTGTTCTCAGCACAAGGGTCTGTTCTTTTCTGTGCCTGTAAAGCATTTTGAACACTAATGAAGATTTGGAAATAATGATAACTGTTGCAGTTTCTTTGCTCACTTGCATTGTTTCTCAATATACATGTGAAGGTATTGCACAGGCATTCCAGACTCCACTAGCATTAACTTACATTATCTCTCCAAAGCCTGAAAACCCTGGCATGGCTTGGGCTGTACCTCAGCAGCTCCAGCCATGAGTTCCTGCTGTGGGTCAGTGGCAGGAGCCGCTGCACATCCTGAGCAGGAGGGATTAGACCTAAGCCTGTCCTGGTGTTTCATAAAAGAGGAAAACTCGGTCCTTGCCATGGACTTGTATGAGTTGTGTCTTCATACCTGCTTTATCAAAAAAGGATGTTAAGGCCCCGAATGTTCAAAGAGGAGAACGCCATGTACCTGCTGGGTGCAGCCTCTGTTTGGAGCTAATCGGGCGTGCTGCAGCTCTCTCAAGCAGAATGACTGCTGGGTAGGAAGATGTTATCATAATTATTGCCCTGGAAGGTGTGTATTGGGTGACTTGAAGTTTTGGGGTCTGTTTTTCAAAAATGGTCTCATTAGTTACAGCCCACTGCCTTTGTTGTTGAAACTGGACTACATTGTTAACGGCACACTGATTCAAACGATTCTATCTATTGAGTTGTTCCTGCTGCAAATGTGATTAAGTAATCTTTAATTGCTTTGAGTGTGTTTGTTATGTACTGATAACTCACTAGTATGCCTTTCAACTTTTAGAAATGTAACTATCAATTTTTATTACAGATGAGATTATTCGGAGAATGTGCTGAAACGTCATAACAGTATGAGCTGGGAATAAAAAAAAAACCCCAAAAAAGTCAGTCAAAGTTATATCTTAAGCACCCAGAATAGCAATGAGTAATATTAAGATAAAGGAAAGGAGACACCGGAGAATCCTTTAAAGCTGTATAAATAACTTTTAAATAACTTTTTTTATATATAATTCTGAAGTAATTTACTTTATTGTTACTCTGATTTTTCCCTGTGCAGTGCCTACCACAGCAGTGACAATAACTTCTTCAGCAGAGCTTTACAAAACCACAGTGTCAACCACTAGCACTACGTCACAGAAAGGTCCCATAAGCACAACGTTAGCTGCAGGAACAAAGGAAGGAAGCAGAGGACCCAAACCACCGCCACCAGTTTCCACAACCAAAATTCCTCCCGTGACAAGTTTTTTCCCTTTGCCAGAGAGATTCTGTGAACCGACTGAGGCCAGGGGGATTAGCTGGCCTCAAACACAAAGAGGAATGATGGTTGAACGCCCTTGCCCCAAAGGAACACGAGGTATTGCCTTTATAAATACATCTTGATTTCAAGCAGACATTTCAAAAGTAATGTGCAGCTCTCTCATGAGGAATAATTTTTAATCTCAGGCTGTCTGTCACATGATTTTTTGTTACCCAGAGAGTGCAGTATCTATAGGCAATGGTCAGGTTATAATCTGCAAACGTCATTTGAGCGTAGCCACAGAATTACTCTTGTGCTTGCACTTTTGAGAATCCAGGTCAAATTTTAGGGCATTGCTTGAGGACTGTTGTGAAATATGCTTACAACTGCCTTTCTCATTATGAACTCCCCTCTGGATGAGCTCCAGGAAAAATCAAGGGCTTTTTGTTTGTTTGCAGAAAACGTCTGGTACTTTTCACTGACTTTTTTTATTGCTCTTTGTAATCTACATTATTTCCTTACGTTTTTGTCAATTATTGTCAAGTACTACCATTAGCAGCATTCAGAATTTAATGTTGTTTAGGAGGACAGTGTAGCCAATTTCCTGAATGCATGCAGGAAAATGGTTTCCATTTCACTGTAGTTTTCCAAATCTGTTGTAGGAACTGCCTCGTATCTCTGCGTGGTCTTAACGGGAATGTGGAACCCCAAAGGCCCTGATCTTAGCAACTGTACCTCACACTGGGTAAATCAGCTGGCTCAGAAGGTTGGTTGAAACCTTTTAATCTGGCGTACACTGGTGATTAAGGATTTTAACTCTGAGCATTAATAATTCAGTTTGTTGAAGCTGTCTTTATTACTCTGTGTTCATTAGAAGTAAAAGGAGTTATGTGTACTCCATGTGCAAAGCACTGGCCAACAGTTGGGTTCTTATGTGTGTTTTAGAATGCCCTCTCTAAATTCTTATGTTGAATTTGTGATTACATGTTCTCATCGCTATTTAAAACGAAGTAGCTTTGCTTGTTTTCAAAAAGCAAAAGCAATATTTGCTTAAAAAATCAAATACTATAAATCACACAGCAAAACCTGTAGTATATGGCAAGGTTTTTTTTGTTCAGTAAAAATTACACTGTAATAAACAGATTTTTGTCTGAGTGCATTGATAACAGTAGGATTAGAGCACAGAACCACTTTCTGTGTTTTCCTTCCCTACTGAGATTTAAAAAGTTTATGAAAACTGGATAATTTGTTGACAGTACAAGGCTACTTGACTTTCAAATGCCTCAAGCACTGATATGAACAAACAGATTTCTTACAGTCTGATAATGGCAGTAAAATAAAAGTGAGGATGAATAGAAGATTGGGACCAAAAGTCCCACTCAGATTTCTGGTTTTGATGGCTGTTAAGAACTGCTTTTGTGTGTCATGGATCTAAGAACCTCTAATCTTCTGAGATAAAGAGAACGTTACTGGTCTCAATTAGTTACAGATTTCAATGTATGTGCAAATGGTTATTTCACCACAACAAAGGTACACAGGGAATTGGAATTAGGAGCCGCAAGCAGAACAAGGGACCCTGCTGAGATAACATAAACTGTCATTTCAGATCAGAAGTGGAGAAAATGCTGCTAGTCTGGCCAATGAACTGGCTAAACACACCAAAGGACCAGTCTTTGCTGGCGATGTGAGTTCATCAGTGAGGCTGATGGAACAGCTCGTGGACATTTTGGATGCTCAACTTCAGGAACTACGGCCCAGTGAAAAAGACTCCGCTGGAAGGAGTTATAACAAGGTACACACCTCCCATCACCTCCTCCTGCTGGGATAACAATTGCTCTTGGGTTTTGTATTTTTTCCCTTTCAGAAATATTAATCTATACTTTTTTCCTGCATGTGTATAGTTCTGGAATAAGCATATGAGAGAAAACAGCAGTAAATACACAACGGAAAGTTGTAATTACCTTCTTTAGGGAATAAGATATAATTCACAATAGCTGACTGGTCCTAAAATACATAGCTGTGTCCCATATTAAAATCTGGAATGCATTATAACTAGTGTAAGGGAAATGAGTATTAGCTCTCAGAAATTCTGTAACAAATCAGCATTTTTATCCAGGGATCCTTTTAACCCTGAACATGTAATAAAATCAGTGGGATTCTGCATAGGTGCAGGGTTTTATTTTAATCCAACTTCCTGCAGAATAATAGCACTTTCTTAGACTTCTAAAGACACCAACATGACTTATAATTGATCTTTATAAAAATGCCTTACTACACATATCTAAAACGTGAATTAATGTTTTCTCTGGAAACATGTTCCAAGAAACATTTCAGAGAAAATGTGTCTTTGTGGTTTAAATACAAATTACAGTGTTATTACCTTTCCTCTTTTTCTCAGAGGAAATGCTGTATTTCTCAGCCTCTTCCTTGCGTCAGCCTAGTCAGCAAGCCACAGACGAAATATTTTTCATCCTCCTTTAGAGAGAGAGATCCATGCACTTCTCTGTTATTTTGGCAATAGTTTTATTTACAGTCCCTAGCTGCCCTTAAAATAGTTTTCCCAGAGACAGATCAAGTGCCCACACAGAGATTTTTTCCTTTGACCTTTTCATACAAATCCCACCATTTGGGCAAAAGATATCTAGACACCTGAATAAAGGTTGCTGTGCTGCTTTTGGGGGGTAGAGTTAATTTTCCTCACAGTGGCTAGTATGGGGCTACATTTCAGATTTGTGCTGAAATATGTCTTTGATATCTTTGATAATATAAGGATATTTTTGTTAATGCTGAGCAGCACTTTCACAGCGTCAAGGCCTTTTCTTCTTTTCATACTGCCACGCTGACAAAGAATTTGGGAGTGCATGAGAATTCAGGAGGGGTCACAGCTGGGACAGCTGAGCCCAACTGACCAAAGGGGTACTCCAGACCATGTGACATCATAGTCAGAGTATAAAGCTGGTGGGAATTAGGAAAAAGTGGGGGACTTTGAAGTTACAGTGTTTGTCTTCCCAAATAACCATTACATGTGAGGGAGCTTGGCTTTCCTGGGAATGGCTGAACACCTGCCTGCCCGTGGGAAGCAGTGAATTAATTCCCTGGTTTATTTTGTTTTCATGCGCAGCTTTTGTTTCACCTATTGAACTGTGTTTATCTCAACTCATGGATTTTCTCTGTTTTACCCTTGTGATTCTTTCCTCAATCCTGCTGGTGAGCAAATGAGCAAGCGGCTGTGTGGTACTTGGTTGCCAGCTGGGCTTAAACCACAGTTGGGAAAAAACATTTCCTGTGTGATGTTTTTCTGTAGTCATCGTGGACAGAAACTAGATTAATGTCCAGGCTATCATTCAGAATTGGGATTTGAAATACCAAAGTATTTTTTTTTCTCTTTCTGAAGTTTTCCAGAATCTTTCTAACTTCTGATTTTCTTTTTCCTTATTAAAAAGCTCCAAAAACGAGAGAAGACGTGCAGGGCTTACCTTAAGGTATATCTCCTGTGCTGTCACCCTGCTTTCTCCCTGCTTCAGCAACCTGCCACGCTTTATCATCTTGCTGCATGATCCTATGTATTTCAGTCTTTGATAAATGTGTATTGTGCCCCATATCAACTTTACAAATGTTGGCTTTGCACAGGTATAACACTCAGAAAAAAAATTAAGATCAAAGTTCATACCTCTTGTACCTTAACTTGTTCAAAACTAAAAGAGCAGAAAGGATTATTATCTGAATTGGAAGTAACATCTCTCTTGTAATAAAATTTTGGGTAGGGGGAAAAAACTGGTGACTCAAAGAAATTACTTCAGCTTGGTAGAATTTTATATCAAAGACTGTTTAGAGTTAATTTGCTTGCGTGATAAATGTACGTTATATAGCTTGCTTTGTGTGTATTCTTATGCCTAGTAAAATCACTCTTTTCTTACAGTTTTAAGAATTGTTACAATTCAGTGACTTGAGGATACAGTGAAAAGACAAATATTTCTCTAACTTCACTAGTAAAATGTCTGCCACGTGTCCCATTAACCAGGCTATATAGAAGGCGTGTAACACATTGCTACCTGATTTCCAGTTCCTTTCATCAGCTGTAGAATGATTGCCTGTAGTGGCCAGCTCCTTTTCTGCAGTACAATGCCAGTAATGCCACCTCATCCCTATGAAAGGGAGAAAAAAGTCCTAGAACAGACATGTCTGGCTCTGAAAGATTTTATTGCACATTTTTTCAAAACTTCTCTTAAAATACTGATTTTGACTTGTACCCTCTGAGATAAAATGTAAGAATTATTTTTGGAAAGAATTTTGAAATACTTTATAACATAATAAAAAAATTCAGACTCTTACTGAAAAGAGGTTTCTCTGTACAGGGCACTTCTGTCTTTATCCTAAAGCCCTGGAAGTGGATGCGAGATGTCCAGTTATACAGAAATTCGGCAAAAAGAGACAAAGATCTGGAGAGAAATTCACTTCTCTAATAATAATAATAATAATTGTAAAGGGTTTTTATTAGGAAATTTTTTTACTAGTAAAGGATAATCCAGGAGATATGGTTTGAGTAGGGTGGGTTTTTCTGCTTCCTTTTTCTTGCTAAACAGGATCATAAAAAGAGCGGTCACGGGGCTGCTCCAACAGCTATGTCACGGGGGCTGTGGGGTTTTTCCCTCCCATTTGCCTCTGTCTGAGAGGAGAAGTGCTTCAGAAATACTAATGGGCTGGTGATGATTTTCCACAAGGAAAATGCAGAGTTAGGTTATCCCATAATAAACGAAAAGCATATCATATCAATGAATGCATACTGTCAGTGCTATATGGCAATACATGAGAAACCAGAGCAGAACCTTAATTTCCAACTGGTGTCATTTTCTGTAGGTCTCAAATGGGCTTCTCTGCTTAGATAAGACTAATAAACCTCTTGAAATTACAAATCAAAAGCTGACTTACACTATGCAAATGAAGCAAGTTCCCACTTTGTGACAGAGGATTCATTTGTACCTCAGATTAGAGGCTCCAATCTGTATTTCTTACAGACTAATGAATCTGGCCTCTGCAGACCAATTTCTGTTCCACTCCAGTTAATGGCTGCAGCAGTATCAGTGTGAGCATTTTGACTATTCTGTCTCCCATTAGAGAAAGAAAAAAGGCTTTAATGCCACTTCGAAGTATCTTCCACCTGCCAGGAAGGTTGTGGTGGCTCACAATGCAGACAGAAAGAGGATATTCAAATGGATTAGGCTAATTAATCTTGCTCTGACAATAGCCTTGACCAAGTTTTCCCATTCGTTTGTTTGCACAATATAGTATTCCAGACTGACATCTTTCTGTTTGTACAGTGTGTTCTGTTTCCATTACCAATGCTTTTAAATTGATCAAACAAATTATATATATGCTTAATGACACATTAGGAGTAGGTAAATGGGACAGAGTAAACAGGGTGTTACAGCAGTGCCTGGTGTACTCAATGCACAGCATATTCGGTGCACAGCAACGTTATGCATTAATGTAAGAGCCTGCCTTCAATTGATTAACTGATTGCTCTGATTGGATTATTTTGTAAAATAATGTAATCATGTCACTGAATTATTCTTCTTCCTTATTTATTGTTACCTTATATGCAGCTCAGTGAACCTTAAAACATGATGATAGAGTTGTTACAAGCAAAACTTTTTAAAATACCAGCTTTTATTCAGCTTTGTAGTTTTGCCTTCACCGATAACAGGGATGGTCAGTGGACGTCTTGTTTGCTCTACTGATTTCCTTTTTGAACTGACCTTTGTGCAGGAATGGGAGTTGGTAATCCTTCTAAGTATCTATGAACAGGTACAGGAACAGGAGGGGGAGTGAGAGTGGCCAGGGCTAATTTATATCCACTGAGTCAGCTTCATTTCATGCCTCCTGTAATAAAGAAGGCAGTTTGTCATAGACAAGTAGTTTATAGTGCTGTGGCTGCACTGGCAGGGCTCAGTTTTCAGAGGAGTATTATTGTCATTTTAGCCTAAACTGCGGAGTGCTAATTTTGGCATTAGTATTTTTAAATAGAATTTATATATTTTGACATTAGGATGAAAGCTTCAGGCAAGACTTCTGGCATTTATTTTTACATTTTTCAGCACATTAATAATACCATGCTTATATCTGCTACAAAACAAGTCAAATTTGCATGTTTACCGCTTAGAGACCACACAGTGCTAGTGGCTAGCTGCGCTTCTATTCATGCTAATCCAACAAGAGGATGGAAAATATTTTAATGTTGAAAATAGTGTTCTAGTGCCATTAAATCACAGTAAATCATTCTGACAGTTAAGTATTATAATTGTCGCCATATAACACTGGAAATTTTCCCCAGCTGCCTAGGGCTTCAGACCTAATGATAGTTTTCTAATGAATGCAGGCAGTTGTGGATACAGTGGACAACTTGCTCAGGCCTGAAGCTCTGGAGTCCTGGAAGGACATGAATTCTTCAGAACAAGCCCACGCAGCCACAATGTTACTTGATACATTAGAAGAAGGGGCCTTTGTCTTGGCTGATAATCTTGTAGAACCAAGTAGAGTCTCAATGCCCACAGAAAACATTGGTAAGTAAACTTCTTTTCAAGCATAAGTTAAAGTCCTGTGTATTGTTTTACACAAAAGGAAGAAAAAATACTCCACATAGCAACCTACTTTCTGAAGGCTGAGCTGTGCAACGTTTGATGGAAAGGTGAGCTCTCCGAAACAGGGAAAACACACCTTTCTTGTTTGGTTCTTTGAAATCAGGCTTATTCTTTAGTGTCATTAGTACAGTATACAATGGAAAGTAGTTGATGTTGCGAAGTTGATTTATCATTGAAAAATCATTAGCAGAACGTATGGATATGAAGAGTGCTTAAAAGGTAGAATATGGATTTTTTAGAGGTAACTACTTTCTGTAGAGCTGCAGAAAATACTTTTCTGTTAAATAGAAACTGTTCCTAATGAATTTAAATTACTTTTTTTGCAATGTACTGCTCCAGTTAAATATTTTAGGCACTGAGCATAGGCCAAACGTTTATATTAAACATGACTGCCTTCAGGTAAAAATGTGTTCAGTGAACTACATCTCCCATAATGCGGAATAGCTATGCTCCAGAGACTGCAGAATAGCTGGAGATAGTTGGAGCGTAATTTAGAATTTAAGTGGTGACAGAGAAATGAAGGGGTTTGGTATTAGAAATGTGCAAATATTGTTGTGCAGGATGTGTTAAAGCAAAAATCATTGCTATGCATAAAATTAAAATTCCTTCGACTTCTTACAGAGATTAATGTAGTCTCAGTGAGGTACAAGGAACCTGAAAGTCTGCTATATACAGGGTACAAAGATAGAGACTTGGAATAGACTGCAGAAATAAGATTTTTCACGTTTCAGTGTCTGCATATTTGTAACTGTAGAAGATGATTCTGCCTAGTTTTTAATTGAGTAGGAAGATACTGGGAAAGTATAGGGAAAAGTCTTACAGTCTGTTATCAAAGGAACAGCACCAGTTGTTTTGAAGGAATGTGGGTAAAATCACAGATCTGCCTCGGGATGTACACAAGCAGTTCCATGGAGCCAAGTCGACTCTGAATATTAGTGCTTGTTATAAGCTGTCTTCATGTCATAATAACACTTTCCTGATGCCATGCAAGACTGAATTCCTGGTGCACATATGTATGTGTGGCTTGGAGAAAGAGAAGGCATTTCCTAATTTCATACCTTTTGTCAGTCTATAGTTCGGACCTGTAGCTAGACTGGTTTAATATAATACAGATTTTGTCAACCAATTGTCCACTCTCACCTGTATGATTTTATCTATCCAAGGAAATCCAGCATTCAGTGGTAATCCCATGGAAGTTTCCCAATATACAATGTGTTATAAAAGTAATGCTTGAGTACAGCTGAGTGGCATCTGATTTTTCAATTTAAATGTTTCGTAGCAGAACTAATAAAATAGTTTCCTATAAATATACAGAATTAGATTTAGGAAAAAAATAAGAAATAGTTTTTAGCTATGTATACTGATTTAGCTAAATGTATGGCATAAGTATACTTAGGTATTCTTTGCTGACTGCTTAAAAAACTCTTTATATCTAAATCAATACTTAAAGTTCTAAATTTGTCAAAAGAGGATACTGCATAGACATTAAGATCTTCAAAACTAACATTTTTCTGCGATGTGTGTGTGGTATCTTTAAGTGGATGTTTTGTGGGCACAAATTTGAACAAGTTTTGATGTCATGTTATCACTACTAAAGTGCTGTCATTTTAGCTATGAGCACTAGATTTAGTTAAAGAAGCTAAGTCAGTGTGATTGAAGCATGCAGTACAAATCTGCCTTACAGACAGCCGTGTGAGAAAACTAAATAAAGACTGGGGGGAAAGATTGTTGTCTGGCATATTGTAATCTGGCCAAGAGACTTTCTCTGCACTCTCCTTTTTTAACACTTCTTTTTTTTTTTTCCCCTCTGGTCTGCTTAGTTTTGGATGTTGCAGTGCTCTCTACTGAGGGCCAGGTGCAGGACTTGAGATTTCCTCAGGCCGGTAAAGGAGGCAACTGGATTCAGCTCTCTGCACGCACCATGAAACAGAACAGCAGGAACGGTGAGCCTTGGGCACGGAGCAGTGGAACTCCATTAACTTTTAGAAAACTTACATTACCTGGTTAAAACATCAAAACAAAACACAACAAAGCTGCTCAGCGGCTCTTTCTAGATTATCATGGGTACCCGGTCATTTTGCTTCAAATCCATAGCCTGAAAATACCTCTCAGTTTACTGACGCTTAATTGTCAATAGAGTACAGTTTGCTGTCTTTCTGTAGACCTCTGTGGCGTGATTATGGGCTTTTTTTTCTTTTGTAGGGTTAGCAAAACTGGTTTTCATTATTTACAAAAGTTTGGGTCGTTTCCTCAGTACTGAAAATGCAACCATAAAGTTAGGCAGTGACTTGGCGGGGCGGAACAGCACAATCGCCGTCAACTCCCACGTCATCGCAGCCTCCATCAACAAGGAGTCGAGCCGGGTGTACCTGACTGATCCCGTGCATTTCACACTGGAGCACATTGATGTGAGTTATGCTAATGAATTAATGGGAAGGTCATAAAATCAGCAAGAGAGAAAAGCAATGCAGAAAAATAACCCTTTTTCCATTTGAATTTCAAATGTTGGACTAGGTCAGAGACACAAGTTAAGTCTATGAACATAAAATTAAATGAGCCTTGTTCAGTGATTATTAGAACTTAAGTGTATTCTTAATGAAAGCTAATTCAGTAATCAACATGAAAATGTAAATGACTAATTTGTTTCTAACTGAAAATTAACTCTTACCTTAGTTGAAGGGTAGAAAATAACTGTTAAGATTCTTGATGGTTTGATGCAGTAAGTTTTATTGACACTTTAACTTTTTACATTAATTTTGGACCAAATTATGGAAACCTATACAAGTTGTTTAAACTGCATTTATTCAGCAAAGAATAAAGTATGGTATCTTGGTTTGTTATACTTTAAATTTATGTATATTTTCTTTGTGGTATTTTATTTGATGTGTTTCTTTTCTCTTACATTTGGCCCTTTCTCCTTTCATGTCTCAACATGGGAAAAGTAAACAACCACTACTGTGATAGAGAAAATACAGTTAGATTTTCCGCTCATTTTTCCTGTTTTTATAAATCTGGTTGGATTGTTTTTCATCAAAGTAGATAGGCATTGAGGAGTGAACTTTTTTGTGATATCTGTCCACATGACCTTGGCCTGACCAAAGGTGAGAATCAAAGGAAAAAAAATCCTATTTTCAAATTGTCAATTACAGGAAAAATATCTTCAGAATAAATTCACAGTCCTAACTTTCTAGAAAGCAAAAATAGCTATAATGTACCATCCATGCATAAAATCGTAAGATGGAAATTGTAATTGTTTAAAATTGGGTCTACAGTAATTGAGACTACACTTCAGAGTGCTTTGGACTATAAAGTCCCTTTTAAACTAGATGTCTTCCCTATGCAACATAGTCCACAATTTTGCTGATGAAAAACTTTATTGTCCGAAACATGCGAAGTTTAATCTAAATTACCCTTTACACATATTAAACAATTGTTATTGCCATCTTAGTGTGTAAAATCCTCATTTTATGTTATCCTTTTATCTCCCAGCCTGACAATTATTTCAATGCAAATTGTTCCTTCTGGAACTACTCGGAGAGGACTATGATGGGATACTGGTCAACTCAAGGCTGCAAACTGGTTGACACAAATAAAACTCATACAACGTGTGCTTGCAGTCACCTCACCAACTTTGCAATTCTTATGGCTCGTCGGGAAATTGTGGTAGGTAATGGTGTTTCCAGCCATCAGCAGGGAACAAACTTAAAAGACTTAGCTTTAAATTTTTAGCAAGATCCAAAATTGCTGAAGTTTCTTTAGTATTTATAGCTCCTACCCACTCTTTTCTAAGCAGTTTGCTTTCTGTAGCACTTTTCTTCCTCATCCATAAAGTTGCAAGCAAAATAACAGGGAAGAAAAAACAAGGAAGGACAAGAGTCTTCTATAAGCCATATTTTAAAGTTACTGACCAATCTTAAAACCATTTTTTAGAGTCTCCCTCAGTACAGATGGAGAGTATCTGTAGAAACAGCTGTGCCCGCTGTTCCCTGGAAGCACAAGTGCCAGCTCTCCTTAAAGAGGAAGGCCAAGGAACTTCCATACTGATTGTTTAAACACCTCTTCATAGTCAGGAATTTTGCTGTCTATTTAAAACACTTCCTGGATGTCAGGGGGCCAAGAGCATGCAATATTTGCAGGGGTATGGGACTTCCCATAAAGCTATTGTATTCAAAAAGGTCACTGCAAGGAACTGAGGCAAGGAACCTCCTTTATCTAAACATGAGATTGAAGCCAGAATCACATGTGCAGCATATTCTGCATTTTGTCCTGATCAGTGTGTAAAACATTCCTTTCTCCTCTGCTGTGGAGTTGCAGGTCTGTAGGAAAGAACATGTGCCCTCATAGGAAGTCCCAGGAAAAGCTCTTCTCTCTCTTTGGATCAGAGCCTAGTGGTACCTTAAAAATGTTATGTGTCTCTGCTCGTATTTCCAACCAGTCTGCAGTAAGCCACAGGAAAAATAAAAATGCTACCTGATCTGGATAAAATAGTCACATTTTTCTCTCAGACCTGCTCCTCTTCTACTTACCCTGATCTTGCTCTTCTGGAAAGCTGACCTGAGACTGAGAAATTACTGAGTACATTTTGCCCATCTCATGTAATGAACAAGTAACTTTTCTGGATGCTACCTGTGAAAATAGGTTTTTGTTTATACTCATAAAGAGTCATATTAATTTTCTCCATTCTTGGTTATTTCTAGTACAAAGATGGAGTGCACGAATTGCTCCTCACTGTCATCACCTGGGTGGGAATTGTCATCTCTCTTGTTTGCCTGGCCATCTGCATCTTCACATTCTGTTTTTTCCGTGGCCTGCAAAGTGATCGTAACACTATTCACAAGAACCTTTGTATCAACCTATTCATTGCTGAGTTCATTTTCCTAATAGGCATCGATAAGACAGAGTACAAGGTAAGTTTTCTCTCTGCGTACTGATCTTGTTCTCTGAAAAGACTGTTTGAAAGGGATTTGAATTAAAACATGACAACACTGACAAGTTTTCAGCATTCTAACACAGCAAGGCTGAAATAAAAACTCAGCATGAAAATAAGATAGATCTATTCATACATAGTATTTACATCCATCCAAAATATGCTTTTCATTTTCAGTTGAGAAACACTGACTATTAACGAAGCAGGTGGTTAGACTTGTGAAAGAGGACATGAAACTGAGTGTTGACTATTAGGAACATATATATATTTTCTATATATATTCAAAAGTCTTAACAGCTATTGACTACATTTATATATATATATTAGTACAAAGCCTTTTCTATGTGTATACACATTTTTTACACTTCACAGTCAAGCAGATATTTTGGTAGAATTGGTAAAATTAATTCTG
This sequence comes from Gymnorhina tibicen, assembly GCA_013399875.1. NCBI lineage: Eukaryota > Metazoa > Chordata > Aves > Passeriformes > Artamidae > Gymnorhina > Gymnorhina tibicen. Next base: position 832,713 of record VXAZ01004675.1, read on the forward strand.
ATGTGATTCATTGGGTTGAAATTTAATAATCTAGCATAGTTTCATCCAGAATTTGACCAATGGGGAGAGAATTCAAATTGATTTCTGTTACAACAGTAGAAATTTCCAAATTACAGCAGACAAAAATCACTGGGCAGACACTTAATAATTTTAAATAAGTAGTATCACATTATGCATAGAGAACCAACTGTTCATGTCTAGGATTATCTAAACTGTAAGTCCTAAAACCATATCAGTTTCAAAATTTAAGAGTTGCTTATAAAATTAAAAAGTCCACTGTAATGGATGATTGGGAGATGAGGGTGCAATTTCCTTCATTCACACTGTTCAGCTAATTCATTTTCTGTAGCTACTGGACACATATTAGTGTTTTCAAATGTTCAGAGTATGTTTTGAGGTGGGAAAAATGCTCCTGAATTTGTGAAGGGTTTCTAATAGAACTATCTGCTGTTCTATTGCACACTGTTCAGTTGGAGAGGTAATGATGTGGAGGTTTTGTGGTTTACATTTCCATCTCTCTCTTTCTTTGCAGATTGCATGTCCGGTTTTTGCAGGTCTCTTACACTTTTTCTTCCTGGCAGCCTTTGCCTGGATGTGTCTAGAAGGAGTGCAGCTTTATCTAATGTTAGTAGAAGTATTTGAAAGTGAATATTCTAGAAAGAAGTACTATTATGTTGCTGGCTACCTCTTCCCTGCTACAGTAGTTGGTGTTTCAGCAGCTATTGACTATAAGAGCTACGGAACAGAGAAAGCGTAAGTAATTGCAAGTGACCTGAGTGTTTTTCAAGTGAATAATTTTTTAAAGCCTATTAGCTGTCAGAGGGTCCCTGACAGACTAAAATACCATCTGAAAGCTTTATTGGTAAGAGAATGGCAATGCTGTGCACAAATTACAATCAAGTCTTTTGTAATTCTCTGGGTTCAGGGGATTTGTACTCTAGAGAGACCGATTCTAAATTATGGTCTTTCTTTTAACACAGAAGATTGACCTGAAACAAATTGAAAAAGTAAATAACTTCTTGTCCTCAGATGTATATTAAGCAAAATTTCTCAACTTAAAGTATCTGACAAGCCTAACCACCCAGCTTTAAGCTAATGCTTCATTAGATCTCTTTGTTCAGCTGCCCCTCTAGCTAGCTCTCAGCCTGAATTATGACAGTACAATATTCCAACCTATATGCTGTATTTTGATAGTATTTTATCAGGCAAGTAGCGTGGGATTAAAATTAGCCACTGCCTTTTATTTACAAAAATACAGATATATATAGGAAGTGACAGAAGGTAGACTGAAAACATTTCTGAGGATTTGAGTTGCTGGAGGCATGAATTTGCCTTTCAGTAGTGTTTATTTTGTCCTTTGATGAAATTAGTTACAGAATGGGAAGATACTGTTGACTACAAGAAAGCTGCTTGATTTTGCTACTGATGAAAGACAAATAAGAGAATTCAGCAGGGAACTGGGCTGTATGAAAAATGAATTGCTAAGTGAAGTTGGCCCTAATAGGTTTACATGTTATTCAGTCTGGTATCTTATGTATTCTTTTTCTACTGTTCAACTCCCAGATGGGGCATTTTATTTATACCATATTGTTTTTCAGCAAAACATGGTATCTGAACATTTTCTGTCTCATATTCCTCAGGAGTGAGCATTTCACATATGATGTGAAGTTAAAAGCAGATTTTGAAGATCACATGGGAAGCCTGCAAAAATAGCTACTGATATTAGTTTCATTAGTCCATGATAGCACCTGTCACCAAATCTTTTGACTGAAAGGAGAGCTTGTTTTGGTTTTGTTTCTCCTTATATTAGTTATTCCTGATGATGTAGTTTCAGGTTCAGTCATGTTGTTACACGGGGTTCATCAGAAGAGTTTCAGGTTAGGTATTGTCCATGGAATAAGTGGTACTGGGAAATGTTCATCATTGTTTACTGGCAAAATGTTACCTGAAGAAGTATTTCTGCACTTTCCGTTTATTGGACTGAGGTACTAATGCATCTTTTCACTTTTCATTCTCTTTTTTCCATATTAGTTGCTGGCTACATGTAGATAACTATTTTATCTGGAGTTTTATTGGACCTGTTACCTTTATTATTCTGGTAAGAACTTTGTTTTTCCCTTTCCTTTTAGGTTGCCTCACAGCAAAGTTAAAAAGATTTAAAATTTCATTCAATGCCATCCTTATTCACAAGACAGTCCATGAAAATGTTTATGAACAATTTGTAATGTGACCAGTGGTTAAATAAATATGTAGAAATTTTTAAAGAGTGCTGACCAAATGATTAATTGTCAAAGCTGTGGTGGCACTTCAGCATAGCCTCTTTTTCCAAATGGCTTGAATTCTGAAGGTCGTATTGACTTGTGTAGTCATATGAAAGATCAATGAAGTACTAAACACAGGGCTTTTTTAAAAGGAACCATCATTATTGCTTTCAATTGAGTCACTACTGTACACATTCTAGAATTTAACTGCTAATTATCCAACATAATTATCTCAAAAGGGTATTCTAAGGCATTGGATAATTAAATAAATTTTATGTTCCATTACACTTACACAGTATTTGTATGTGTATTTGCATATGCACATTTTTCCATGACTACTTCTGTGTGTATTTGTGTTACATGTAGTGCCTGTCAGACACAGAAGTTCCTCTGTTCTAGTGTAAATAATGGGCTGTTATGTAACCAGTAGAAAGCCTGTGCACATTCATTGCTGAAGTCACTGTGTGCTTGCACACCGATCTGTGCACCCACAGCTGGGTGCCCCAGTGTCCACTTAACACAGGATGTTGCATTCATACATCAATTACCAGTTCTCTGAGCACTTCCAGGTAAAACGCATTTAGTCACGTGTACACCCAGGGAGAAAACTTCTCCCATTTATTTCGGACTAATAATACTAACACTACACAGTGGAGGAATTTGTGAGGAAAGTGAATTCGAGATGTGCATTTTGGCTCTCATTTTGGTTTTCTCTGCTAGCTCTGCATCTTTAAAGCCCGATTATACTTGGGAAATATTGTAGAAGGCTGGTGCTGGGGACACGGCCTATGTACATGGAGAGCTTTTCTCATAATTGCTGATAGTTTGGTAGGATTAATTAATTTGTTTTCATGCTTTTGAAATGTTAAATAGTTGCATGTCCTCCTGCTGTTTCACAGTAGTAGAGTTTGAAATGTTAACAGAATTTCAGTTCACTTGAATTTCCAAATTCAGGAATTGTATTTTGCCATAGTCAGAAGTACTTTTTTTCAGTGTAAAGCACATGCATCAAGCATAATTTTGAAATTTCTTTGACTTTTATAGATCTGTGTACCAGACATATTATTTCATCACTTTTTGTACTTACAGTACAAACTGATACTTTGATTATGGAAATTTCTATTAAAAAATGTGCCTGGCCAGTGTTTTGGTTTCCATTTACTCTGTTTATATCAAAAACTATTTGAATCCTTGAGCGGTCACTTAAGAAAAGATAGTTGTGCAATGTAGAAGTTGTCAGAGTTCATTGGCATATTTTCAAAGACATGGGCGTGGATGCCAAAACTTGTGTGTATGAGTTGAATTAGAAAAATTATAGTGTTTGTAAGATTTAAGTGTAGACCATAATAATTGTACAGAGTTTATTCTAAATACATTCAAATTAAACCATATCTCAGAATGACGGGGATTCTTATTTTAATTAAACCTACAATTGCAATTGAAAGTCTTAGAAAGAGAGACTTAGTATGCTCAATATGATAGACAATATTTTTCAACATAAAGTTGTTTCTTGCAGTTGTTGTAATTATTCTGGAAATTATTCTGAGTTTCATACTACAATATTTAAGTCACCTCAGGTCTGGTTGTGTGGTGATAATTTTGCTTTTTGTTTGTAGCTCCTTATTTTATTATTACTGGGGGTATTTTGCTAAGTCATCTATATTTCTCTCCCTTCCTCTAAAATAACATTTCACATGGGAAGCCTTGGGCTTTGCTGACAGCTTTTTCACTTCTTCATAACCAGGTCAGAGTGAGAATAGAGGTGAAGGACATTTAATCATATTGACCATGTACAGACATAGTTCACTATTATTTACTGGCCATGACATTATTATCCTCCAGCAAATCATTTAGACTGAGACGCAAAAGGCTTTTGGGAGCAGTATTCCCAACTTGAAAAATATGAAACAGCAGGTAGCAATCACAGCACAGTTCCTGGGAGTAATTCTTCTCTGGCAATTGCTTTGCCCTCTAATCGTCCCAGCTGAGAAAGCAAGAGAAACCAGAGGAAGAAGTGTGAGAAGTGTAGTGGCTGAAAAATAATATGTCATGTGCGCTGTAACCAAAGAGCTATATTTGTAGTGTAGCTTACTTAGTGTCAGTAGCATGTGAGAATTTCTCCTTGGTAAGCTTTTTAACATGTTGCTCAAATCACTTTTATGTTTCTCAGTGTAGTAGTACTGTCAACGCACATAAACTTTTTTTTGACATTATTGCTTTCTATTTTAATTTTCAATTTTTTTTCTCTGAATTTGTAAGCATTTGTACTTGTGTCTGTGCCCATTTTTGCACAAAATGAGAATAGGAAGTATGAGGAGGAAGTTAAAAGTTCCTCAGTACATCTTCTGAGGAACTTTTAACTTCACTATTTCTATAGCCTGTCATGCCTTTGGGCACCAGGGTTATTATATCTATGAGAAAAGAGCATGTAAGTAATGAGCGGTGGGAAACCATTAGTATGCCTCAAATGGTTTAATGAAAGCTTGGATCATGATACGTCAGGAGCTGTTCTTATCATTTGGACAGCTCCATCTGCATCTTTAATAATTAATTCAGTTCAGTAAGAGTTCAGTGTGCACACTCATTTAGAAGCCTTCAGAGAGCACCTCTCTCGCTGCCAGTCCCAGGGAGAAATAGGCTTCTGCATGGCTAAGAGCAAAGATCTGGAGATACAAGACCAGTTTTGGAGCTGCATTTGCCAGGTAACAAAAGCTCCAGGGAGTTCAGAAAGGGTCAGAACATGTGCAGTTCAGCTAGGTTACTTCAGAGTGGTGTTGCTGCTCTTCTGTCTTATCGTATCCATGTCAGCACTGCAGGCTGTGTGGAATGAATTTTAAGCTGCTAAGCTCAAGGCGGACGTGATTCCATTGAGCAGGTTCATGGCTATGAAACAAACAGTGCACTTCTGTAATCTGTGGTCAGAAAAGCCTGAGCACTTTGACTGCTGTGTAGATCCATATTCATTCATGTCCAAGGAGTGGGTGGTGTCGCTTTAATTTAGCCAAAACTGTTGCAATTTGCTTTTCCCAGCTCACAGATTAGTCTACCAATGGTTGCCTAAGCAAAAATTACCAAGATGCCCCATTTCATTAACATCGAATGTGTTAATGTGCTCACCCAGGTTGAAGTATTGCTTACCAAAGTCAGTGGATGTATGGATGCACACATAACTTAGCTCTACACATAAAAATGGACTGTATTTTTAAACTTATTTTTATAAATAATACATGTTTATCTTTCTATAGTAGACACTTGATAAATGGTATTTATCTATTAGTCACAGGGGAAATTTATCATAATTTTTGCAAAATCTAGACTTATTTTGCTACTAATGCATTGTACCTGCAGCTAATTCCAGTTGATTAGTCTTCTGTGCAGGTTAGTACACCCACTTTTTAAAAAAGTTACTTTGAGTAGGACACACTCCCTCTCTCAAAATTACATAGGTTTCAGGGGTCAGAAAGACAAATTTCCTGCTTATACTTTCTTTCATGTCCAGTTCCTTCTGATTCCCAAATGAGAAATGGCCATATGTGTGTTGCCTGTGAAAGAAGCATGATCTTCCAGGGTGCTGCATTTGATTATTACCATAAAAATTCTTCATATGTTATATTTTAAAGTAGTAACTTGTGATTTTTTGATATGTATCAATTGTCTTTCACTGTGTTCTATCCAATTACACTTGTCATATTGAGACAAAGAACTAGTATATTAGAATATACTCTAATTTTTTTTTGTGACTTTACACAAAATTCTAAAATCAGGGTACAGATTAAGCTAGTTCTCTATCCAGTATGCCAGTTCTCTTCCAGTAGACAGTAAGTTTTAGAAACTAGATCAGAATCAAGTATAAATATAAATTAAATACTATCAATTCGAATTTTTGCTTACTGTTACCAGCTAATGTTTTAAAAGATCTCATATTATAGATCCACCTTCTGTAGCTGTGTGTTCTGTCACTCTTTGGTATCATAGCAGAATCTTCAAATCCAAAGCTGATGCCTGACCAGACTTTAATTTCTTATTTTTAGCCTTTGAAAGAGTGTTGGTCTGATTTGCAGACATGCAGCATGAGAGAGATTTTACAGACTTGATTAAGGGTATAATTTTAGGACTGTTTGAGATGTATACATTGTGCATCTGTGTGTGTGTTTGCACAATGTATTTATATTTTTATTAACATTGAAGAAGAGGTTCAGCTGCAGATTTTGGCTCATCTAGGATGGATGCAGCCCAGTTGTCAGGATGAGGCCCAGCAGTCACTAACCATTTATATTACATGAAGTGGTGTAATGCCACCACTGTCAGAGGCCCATTTTTTCTCTTCGAAGATTGCTCTCAAAAGTCCATCTTGCCATTCATGTGGGCCTTTGTATGACCTCAGAATACTGCATGCTTGTAGTGAACATTTCTTCTTAAGAAAGGTGTCCTACTCAGACCATCTGTCAAGCTTGGAAAACATCTACAGATTCATTTGCTTAGATCAGTAACAGTTCAGTCCTCACAGAAACAATTCAGGTTGAAAGCGGCTTCAGGACATCTGTGGTCAAGCCTTCTCAAAACAGGCTCAGCTCTGAGCCAGACCAGGTTGCTCAGAGCTGAAAAAGCTTTGCTTGTACAAATGAATACGAAAGTCCTAACTGTGTTTTCTTCTCCCCCCTACGTATTTCTCACCAAGAAAAGTAATTCGGCTATTCCTTATAAAAGCAATTATTTTCCAGTAAGTTCCCTTCCCTCACTGCTTAGTGTCTTTCATGAGAAAAAAGAAAAAAAAGGCAGGATGCCCAAAATCTTTAACTCATGAGCTCCTCCAAAACAATTAATTTCTGTATGAAAAGCAGTAAGGGAGGTAAAAACAAATCTATAGAAAGGTTTGGTTACAGTATCTGTAAGCGGACAAAATAGGGTTTTTATAATGATATAATGTGTAACAGAGATGCCAGCATGTTAGAGCAAGTGGCTAAACATGGTCTTTCGACTGCTGAAACTGAAAACTATGCAATATTTCACAGTGATGGAGAAACAAGTATCATATGCTCAGTTGTCATAGTTACTTTGTCTTCAAAGTACAGTATTTTTCCTTTTTTCTTGGAAGGACTTTTTCAGCTGCTGTGATACAGCATTATTATTTCTGTGGGCTGGTTTTGTGGGTCTGTACCTCAATTACAATTAAAGTGTCACTTAAAAACTGCTTTGTGCCATTGTTCCGTGGTGCAGCAAGTACATATACCCAGACAGAGCTGAGTATCTACATAAAACCTGTCTAATACAACGGAGCTTGGCTCAGTCTCTGGGGTAAGGCCATGTCTGCTCACGTCACCCAAGGAACCTCAGTACGTGAATACAAGTTTTTATTTGTTGTGTGGCAAACCAGCACTTCAGTTGTACAAAGAATCAGAGGATAAAACCCTCTTGTTTCATAAAGCAGTCATTTATGGGCTAAGCCATATCTATGAGTTTTTGATCCAAGAATGATGATGCCAGTACAATACAAGATACTCCAGGGTAGCTACTTAGGCAAGGATTCGCTTCCAGCTGTGCTGTAAATACTATTCTGAACTGGATTGTGCACTCCCGGATGCATAGGTTGCAGCCAAAGTTGATGTACGTGTTAGGACTGACACGGGGCATGTGTCTTAGCTCTTAATCTGTTTGTTTTCACAAAAAGCAAATTGAGGTTGCATTTTTCAAGCAAGCTGAAGAAGTTCACATTATGTCAGCTACCAAACTGTGCAAGAAACTTTTTTAAATGCAGAAAAATAAAGTCAATGTGCAAAGACATAGAACTGATGGTCAGGTCAGGTGCAGAGCCCTTGCCCTGTCTGGTGCAAAGGCGGCCAGGGAGACGAGCAACTTGTTTTCTCGTGAAGTTTCCCAGTGAAGTTACGCCATACAATGGAAACCTAGATAAGAGGAAGAGATCACAATGATATAATGAAATGGTTTTTCTCATCTGGTTAGTCATTTCCTGTAAGAATCATAAAAGATAATCACCAAGATCATGAATTATTGACACTTCTATTACATTTTGCAGCAATGGAGATATGCTTAAGCTACACCACATACATACATCAGCTTAAAGGTTAAGCGTTTTCAGCCAGTTCTTGAAACACAAACAGAAATCAATCATAAAAGCTTATTTTCATTATTTGTATCACAAACACTTTTTTCTGTTAATCTCAACACATACAATTGTAAAAATGTTATACTTTGCATGATAAGGTCAAAAGTTGCCAGACACTTTTCTGCTGTTGAGAACGGCATTATAGTTCATGCTGTCCATCCTGATTTTGAGACAGCAGCAGGAGTGATAACATTATTTCCCATAGCAGTAGGAATTATTTCTATAATACATGTCTTATTAACAGACTCTGATCAGAGCCTTCAAAATACTCACCTTTTTGAGATTAAGACCAGCTCTTTATTAGGATTTCAGTAACATTTCTGACCATTGAGGCACAGCTGCAGGAACACTTCTGGCATGAACTGGTATCCCCAGTGTTACAAAAACAGTGAAGATTTTCAAGCTGTCTCAAACCAAAGGCTGCCCAGGTTCAGAGACTGGGTATAATCATGCTCCATCACTAAACAGTTGCAGATATAGATAGATAGATATATAGATAGATAGATAGATAGATAGATAGATAGATTCCATATATATATATATATATATATATATATATATGGAAGATTTTAAGAATGGGGTTCTCTATCTAATAGATGTGTTACAGGGATGTCCAAGCATATTCTTCCATCTTCTCTTGGCTTTTGGTCCAGCCACTTTGTGTGGACCATTGAAGCAGTAGATAAGGATGTGTGTCTTCTCCCTGAAAGGACATGGCTCTTACTGGTTTCAAAGATACAGTTTTGTCCAACTTGTCTGTGTAATACAGAACAGCACAAACTAATTACTGAAACTAATTGGATACCACTTTTGAGCCCATATTCTGCAGGCACCCTTGTATTTGACTTGCCTGTGCTTTTCACAGGCTTTGAAATCGATAGGAGAAAGTCACCCAGTAACTCTGATATCTGTGATTCTGTTTCACAATAAGAAAATGATAAAACATTTCCTTCAGTGTCTTCCTTGGTGTTATCTATATGAATGACACAACAAGAATAAGATGCCACAGTCCTTCAAGTGGCACACACAGTCTCGCTTCGACAGAATCCAGACTACAAAGGGAAAGAGGGCAGCAGGAGGGTGCACCACCAGCATATGTCTATGGCACTGTTTGATGCATTTGCTACATCTTTGTGTTTCTTTTTCTTTTTTTCTCTATTTTTCTTTTTCTCCAGTTACATTTAATCTCTTTTCAAGACCCCAGTAGGATTTGTGAGAACAAAAGGGAATAAAAAAAAAAAAAAAAGGAGAAACCAGAAAAGGTGAAAAACATTTCAAAAGCAGGATGGGGTGATAAAAAGACAACTAGTTTAGCCCAGTAAAGGGATGACCATAGTCCTCAGAGAGTGCGATGGGGAACAGGGCCAGAGGTGACAGGTAGAGGTGAGCGGATGATGAGCACAACATGCTGGAGGACAGAGCTAGACTGACAATGGCAAGTGTTGGACATGAGTTAAATACGGTGGTTCATGATGATGTGGTGCATTTGGGAAATTAGGTGAAACAAGGACTTGTAATATTTTTATCCTCTCATTCTTATTTGCAATCACCATTTGCAGACCATCTGATACAGTTACCAATTTGCACCACTTACTTGGAAATAAACTACAGGGTTTTTGTTTAGCCTATAACATTATCATTATTCATCCTATTACTTGAAGTAGTTTAATTTCATTCTTATCTGTTTTGACAGCTGAATCTTATCTTCCTGGTGATCACATTGTGCAAAATGGTGAAGCACTCAAACACTTTGAAACCAGACTCTAGCAGGTTGGAAAACATTAAGTAAGTGCTTTGTGTTCAAGTATGAGAACTATGATTATTTTCTGATTGCTGAACTGATTGAAAGCTACTCTCCATTAGGAGCACATGCCATTGTCTCCCAGCAACTGCAGATGTCAATTAGAAGCAAACAGAGCCAATCCTGCTTTCGTCACATTGTTGCTGTAATGTCACAAACGCCGGTCAAAATTAGATAATTTCATCCTGGAACTAGGGCCAAGAAACTGTTTCATGGAAATGCCACAGCACTTTAGTAATTTCATTTGCATTTAAAATGCAGTTCAAAAATGATGTTCCTGTTTGCATGGCTGATATGATTATATTAAGTTTGTTTTGTTAAATGACTTTTTGATTTAGGGATTCTGAGCAGTTTCTACTCGTAATCCTGTTCTCCCAAGAGAATTGACTCTATTATTATTGTTAACTTGAAGATTATCTGCTGTTTTCATGCTAATTTAACAAATGTTTACTTTATCATGGTGTTCTACTGTAGCATCCCTTTTGCAGAGTAATATAAGTTTTATATAACTAACAAGGCTTTGGCAGCTTTTCGCTTCTTTAGATAGCTTTTTACTGTATTCTGTATAGCTTTACATTGTATTCAAGGTTTTTGTTACCAACACTGAAGGGATGGTGCAACTTTCTAACGCTGAGGGTTGGATGTGAAAGGGTCTTACAGATCTGCTTTGAACGTTGGAAATGGCAAAGGGAGACTTTCAGTAAAGATAACACTGTGAACTAGATGTTCTAGATAGGTCAGTATCAGCTTCATTGCATGTTGCATGATGAGAGAGAGAGCTAATCTTTAGCATCTCTCTCTTTTCTTCCTTTTCCTCTTTCTGTCTTCTCATCCACACCAGTAATTACCGTGTTTGTGATGGCTACTATAATACGGACTTACCTGGGTAAGATAGAACCCTACATTAACAAACTTCTAGCATGATTTTTAACTTTACAAACTCGGTCATATTGTGGATTTCCCTTAATTTTAATTAACTATTTTTGAGATACCTGATTTGCTAAAGACTTTTAAACTATTATAATGCCTTTATAATTTTAAATTGCTTGCCTCTGCATTTTGAATTTCCTAATTTTGACTAATTTTTATAGACAATTAAAAATGCTCTTATTAATTTCTGTTTCAATTCTGTCTAATAATTTTGTTTCTCTTTTCTGCTTATAATGCTTTCTAGCTATGAAGATAATAAGCCATTTATCAAGTAAGATCATTAGTTAGATGTGGAATTCACTGACTAAATTCCCTTTCCCTTTCATTCTGTGCTGTTCGCTACAATTCCTTTTCCTTAACCTATTCATGATGGAATCTTTTTTAGATTGTTCTGTAAAGCAATATCCATATTTTTGTTGCATTTCAGCAGGGTTTCTTCATGCGGAAGTTACATCCTCTAGCTTCAGTTTAGCTGAGTTTATCGAAGCATTAACGATTTGGGCTCTAGGCTTTTAATCTGCTGTTTAACCTTTGTGCATTTGTGTTACATTATTTAGTGTCATATGGCAGCACCACTGTTTAAAATCTATGGTGTGATTAGTGGCTAAGCCAGATTTATCAATCTCTTCTCTAAAAGCAGATAAAGCAATGGAGTAGCTGGGGCTTGTGCTATACTTCTGCATTTCAAAGTAGTTCTGACATCCTATGCTGTTCTTGAGAAAGACAAAGGTTATATCTACTCTTGCTGTTTTCACTGGAGTCTAAGAGTACTAAATGGAATTGTTCTTTCTTTGATAGATAAAAGGTTAAACCCAAGGAATTTTTACATTTGAGTGTGAAACTAGTAAAAGTCAACTGCAGGAACTGAAATGTTAATATTGGATTTGGCGAAGTACCTTCTCATAAGTAATGTTACTAAAATTAATTTTCTTTTACAGATCCTGGGTCCTGGGTGCATTTGCTCTCCTGTGTCTCCTTGGCCTAACATGGTCATTTGGTCTGCTGTTTATAAATGAGGGGACCGTGGTGATGACATATCTCTTCACAGTATTTAATGCTTTCCAAGGAATGTTTATTTTCATCTTTCATTGTGCCCTTCAAAAGAAAGTAAGTTACCAAAACCACAGATGAATGTCCCCTAACTCCTTAGAAATGCCACACATAATTCTTAAGAAAATAGAAATAAAATTAGCAATGTGAATTTGAAGTCGTTTGAGGAGGGGACTAGAATTCCAAAGCAGTTCTTGCTGTATGTGCTAGTGGGAGTCACGTAACTGCTCTGTGACCCAGGCAGGTTTAACACACATGCAGCATTTCCAACCTGGGCTTGAAAAGTTTTCAGCTTTTGTGAAGAAAATTACTATAGAAAATGTACTGTTTAACACTGGTAATGTGGTACATATTAGCCTGGACTTAGAGCCAAAAATCTTTTATGTCCACATGAAACAAGTCCTGCCTTTGCTGCAGTGCTGCAAACAAAGGATCAGTTACAATAGCAGCCCATATCATCCTGGAAATGCTCTCCTTTTCTCAGATCCAGGCAGAGCACCTCTCCTGAGATCCCATTAAGCTACCACATAAAGCTGTGGGTGATAGGCAGGGATTGTACTATGTGTGCTTGTTCATTACAAAATTAAGTGGGATGTGAAAATTAATTTTATTATGAACTTTGACACACCTTAGCAAAAAGTAGTCATTAATGCTAGACAGCTGCTAACAGGAATACTTTTCTGAAGATGGAAGAGATGCCAGCATTACTACTTTTTTCCCAAGTGTTTGCCTCCCCCAGAAGTCCCAATAGCTTTGTGCTCTTCACTGGAGCCTCCCTCACGAGTGGGATGAGCTAAATTAGCTCGCCCTTGCTGGATGAAAGCAGAAGGGTCCAGAAGGAGCAGGTCTGCTAGAAGGAGAGAGAGACAGAGAGAGAAAGCTTGAAGGGGAGAGAGGAGCAAACAGGAGAGAAGGAAAGTGAAGGGTACAGCTCTGTAGGACCTTTTTTGGGTTCCCTGCACCCCTTCTCTTCCCCAGAGGGTGGAGATTACTTCCAAGGATGCTTTAGAGGTGCTTTAATGGAGAGTGCATGAAAAAGCTGACAGCCTTTGTTAGAAGGCAGGACAAATGGAAGTAATGAGAGTTGAGAGGAAGGGTGAACATTAAAAAATCCCACCCAAACAAACTTAACATGAAATGCAGTACATCCTACATTTGAAAATACCCAATTTGCAATATTTAGATTCTAAATATTTTTACCAGTTTTTAGGCTGGAGACCTAGCAATTATTAACTCCCATTATAATGAGCTCACCAGAGACATAATTAACTGATATTTATAAGATGGTTTGAGACCATTGGATAAAGCGTTGTTGTGTAAATACAAAAATCCTTTGCTCATGTTCTTAACTGTACCAGCTCTAACATTACCAGCAGCTCTAAATTTGGTGTAGACAATGGCATTCAGAGGTGTTTTAGGAAAAGATCTGGTAGACAGAATTTTACCCAGATGAACATGACACTTCTCTCATTTGGAGAGAACAAAAGCACACTTAGAGAGAAGATTGAGCTGAAGAGCAGAAGATATGGAAGAAAAAGCAAACATTCTCAAAAAGCAAATAATTTCTAGGTTAGGGTTTCATATAATGTTTCCCTTTTTACTATTTGTATTGGACTTGGAAATCAGAAACAGATTCCTTTTTTATTTCTTTTTACAGCTGTGTATTGTTTTTATATAAAGTGGAGTCAGCAAAAAGCGATATTAAAATACCAGTCAAGTGTGAAAAAGCATAACCTAGAGCAATAAGATTTATACCTGAAAGAATGTTAAAGCTGCCATTTAAGATTTTTAAGTGTCACTGCCTTTGACTGGATATTGTCCTATCCTCTGTCTGCATAGCTAATGTAGTCTTTTTATTCTGTTATTACTACTTGGTCACTAAATTGAACAGAGAAATAGAATTGTGGAAGTGAAAACTATTATGTTTCCAGTTCTGACGAGATGATAGTGCTGTTGCTTCCATCAGTTTCCAACAAGCTATAATTTAGAAATAATGACAATGGAATGCACAGTCCTGACAGATAATGTACATTCACTGCAATACGGGCATTAGGCAAAACCAGCCCTGGAGGCTGGTATTTGGGTAAAACTACAGTTTTGATTGCTATTGTCTCTACTGTGTAGTGGTTTAGAGCATTTAATATCCATTAGTGTTCAGGAATGTATTTTCTTAGGTGTTATACCATCTAGTGATGATGTATATAGACCTACGTTTTCCAGACTACAGGGTTAAAAATTATAATTCTATGTTGTTTCATTTCTGTTTTCATTCTTTACATGTCTTTTGTGCTGATACAGATAGGGGTTGACTTAAAATATGTACTATATACTTATATAAAAAGCTGAGTTACTGTGTCTAGGTTGAAGTTAAAGCACAAGTTATTCAACTTTTCTTCAACCTTGTGGTTTATAGAAGCATCATAGTAGGCATTCTGTGAGTAAAACTGCTGCTGAAAACAGCACATTACGTATGTAAATCCACACTACTAATTTTTTGCATTTTCTCCTCTCCCCTTTTTGCATACACATAACTTTCTGTTTCATATATTCATAGGTCAGGCAGTATTTCCAGATTAGCTGAAATCCCGCTTTTCACAGAAACTCATGAGTCTCATTGATGTAGAAGAGACAAATTCCCATGTAGTCTGGTGGAAGATTTATGAATTTAGACTTACACATCTATACAAATTCTATCCGCTGTGGCCTTTCACTGATGCAGTCTTGCTGCCAAGACATGCACACATTCTTCTGTTATCCAAAAATAGTAGTCAGTGAAGCAGTCATGGAATATAAGAGAATTAACTGCTCTGTAAAATGATCCTGATTACTTTTATAGCAATTGTTATCACACATAACAAAACTAAAGTTTCCAGTAGGTCACTGGAAACAGAAGGTGAATAAATGGAGCCCAGATACTGGAGTCATTAATTAGTTCTGCTGCTCTGTCAGAAAAAAATATCATAAACATAGGCATATTCAAATTTCTATATTCAACAATGGCAGGAATTTAAATTTTATGTTTTGGTCCTGAAAGTGAAAGGTGCTTCATTCCCAGCCCTTATTGTTCAAAATGTGACTGGAACACTGACAAGTGCCTCCACCAGCATAGCTGGAGCTGTGCCTGCAGTGGGACAGTGGTGCTTGTGAGCTCTGTTCAGTGCCAGAGCAGGTGTGACCATCTGAAGTAGCAGCTGGATGAGTTACACAGAGTAACTCTATATGAAAATGCCTTTACAGGCATTGCAAGTTTTGTACTTTTTATTGGAAATCATCCCATAAGGGGCAGTACTGAGGAGTGCTCAGCCCTTCTTACCTGCTAGAATGGGAAGACAGGTTTTCTGTGCTTTCGGCACCAAAAGCTTTTATAAAAACCACTACTTTCAGCCAGCACTCAATTCAGGTGAACTTAACTATATTAATCTACATCATGAAAATGAAATAAAAATAATTCTATAACTAACTCAGTAATGATTATTCAGGGACATGTCTAAGAAGTGTGTATATACCTTGGAAATAATTGGTTAAAACTCCTGGGTAGCTGCTAAGTCTGCCACTGAGTAGGGAGATATAAGTGGTTTTGCTAACAGCCAGCAATTCGACAGACAAGAATTATCTATTTGCTTGAAAAGTGAGTAGTTTCAATGTGAGGTTCATGTGGTTTTGCCACCAGATATTTAAGACTATTTAGTGTGCTAAGCAATTTTTTTTTTCCCCCATAGGTACGTAAGGAATATGGGAAATGCTTCCGACATTCCTACTGCTGTGGAGGACTTCCAACTGAGAGTCCCCACAGTTCAGTGAAGGCATCAACAACGAGAACAAGCGCTCGCTATTCCTCTGGCACTCAGGTAACAAAGATTTTGACAGCATCTTTTAATTACCTTATTTATGAAAAGCCTACTGAGATGTCTTCCAATCAGAAGGACTAATTGTCTTCTCATTATTGTCACTTCGATGGTAAATACATACTTCTGCATAGTAGAATTATTTCTTTTTAAACATTTCCTTTTACTTTGGTTTAATACAAACACCTTATTTTTTCTTGTAATTAAGAGGTTGGTTTATAGGAAAGTTTATACCATCATGTTTCATTTAAATGAAGTTTCATAAATTAGAGTTTTAATAAAAAAAGAAGGAATTTTCACTATGTGCTAGAAGAATGCTTTACTTTAGGCTAAAATAAACAGAAATATTCTACATAATGGCACATGAGTAAGAAAAAGATTTTTTGTAACCTACTATGCTTTTGTCTCACTGCTTTATGCTAACAGAGTCGGATAAGGAGGATGTGGAATGACACTGTGAGAAAACAATCTGAATCGTCTTTTATCTCAGGTGACATCAACAGCACTTCAACACTTAATCAAGGTCAGTCACTGGGAACATTTCAGTTTTAGAATCTATAAATTTAATACAGATTTTATATCATTTAACACAGAAGAATTGAAAAGAATGTTTAAAAAAAAAATCTGGAACAAATGTTCTCTAAAAGCAGAGTTTTAAAGTTATCCACCAGCACTTCTGAAAACCATGTTCCCTTAACTGGCCCCTGCTATAGAAGTTGAATTCTTCAATTCATGGGAATGTATTTGAATTAGTTTCATCAATAATTTAGCTTAAAAGCAAGATCATAATTTTAAATCTTTCCTAACCTTTATAGGTTAAATCTGAAATAGAAATATGAGTGCAGTAACATTTTAATGCATATTTGACTGACTTTTAGGTGCAGAAATTTTCCCAGTGAAATCTAATTGATATCATTTCTATGCAAAAGATGTCTGTAAAGCATTTATCTTTTCTATTTCAAAGAGCATCATATCTGTAACATGGGATAGAATCCAGATTTTGAGGCACATAGAAGTCAAAACTCAAAGCTTCTCAGCTCAGATAGACTTTGAAATCTGTAACCTCATTCTCATGTCCAGAAAGAAGACAAGGGTATTAACCAAGACAGATTGTCCCTCCCTTTCTCCCCTTCCCCCTTGGTTTCTAAGGCAGCTTGAGCCAGCAGTGGAGAGAGGACTGCTCTGTGCAAGCCAGGTTTGAAGCCTGTTCTTCTACCCACATCCTTAAGTGAAGAGCAGGTAGCCCTGGTCTCACTGCAACCCATTCCTGCTCAACTCAGAAAGTTTCAAACAGAAAATTTAAATTCAGGATTTGATAGCAGGGACATGTACTTAACTCACATTCATTTTGGAAGTAAAAATTGTGGTGTTTGCAAAGGAACAGGTATCAGAAATTATGATTCTATTTTTGCTATTTGGTGTATAGAAAGTGGATAAGACCTGTGTGTCTCGCTGCTCCTCCCACCCCTCTTATGAATCCTGCATGTTCTTCTGGCAAAAATCAAAATTAAGTAACTTCTCCTAGGTAGAAAATGTATATTTTTTCATGTCCCCTTCAGTGTCTTATAAAGTTCCAAAAACACAAGCCACATAAAGTTTGGTATTTACCCTAGTTTATTGTCTCTGACTCCTGAGGTTTGCTCTAACTGTGCTGCTCTGTAAGTTAATCCAGTGTTGAACAGAGGTCTTGGAAGCTTCTCCCTGTTTCAAGTTCCAGGCTCAAGTCACTGGAGATGTTCTGCCATGATTAGAAAAATTGGTATCAACTCTATTCAATTACAGTTACAATATTATCACTGTCTCACTGATACATGCATATAAGGGTAGCTTAATAATTAATGACAAGTGTCATTTTTCCTTTAAAATAAAACACAAGCTTTTAATTAAGCTTTTTTTTCTTGTGGCAAAGAAGTTTGGATTGAAAAAAATTCTTAACTATAAGTTACACATAATAATTCTAACCAAGATTAAACATAGTACACAAAAAACCCCGCAAGCAAAATATATTTCAGTTATTATTTCTAGTAAGAAGTACTTTACAATGGAAAAAAGCTATGGTAATTTTTTTAGTTAATCACTAATACAAACTTTCAAATAAGATTTGCATAGTCAGACAATAATTCTCTGAATGTTAGAAATTCCTGCTCATTTCTGCTACTAAGTAGCTATGGGAGTACAAAAGCATTAATATTTGAAATATATAATATCATTCCTTGCCAAATAAAAATATTTATACTATAAAAATATAGCTGTTTCTTTAGTTGTCCTTGGGTCTGTAATACACTGATCCTGATGTACTGCTTTGCAAAGTAATAGAAAAGAAACTTGAATTTGATCTTATTGAAACGTTTAAATTAATTTTTAAATCACAGCATTTTGTGTGGGATTTTTTTGTCATTATTCCAATCCATTTATCTTGTAGTAGCTAGAAATCAGAGATTGATTGACTTTTTAATAGTTTCTCAAAATATGCTGGGTTTTTTTCTGGTTATTCTGAGAGTTGTTTAAATAGCGTTGCATTAACATGTAAATTTGGTTTAAAGAAGTCTGTTCATGTAATATTTTTCTTTGTCTTACATTGTTTGTAAATTGATAGTTTAAAGAAATTTGTCGTTTGAGGAATTCTTTTTTAAAACCTGGCAGATATATTTGCAGCATGAATGTCCCAGGAGAAAATGTGAATGCTCTGATTTCTTAGAGCAAATATTTTGCTTTCCCCTCAGCATGCATACTTTTGCATATACTAAGATATGCTTTTTGCAATTTGTCATCCACTGTCTGTTTGAAAACAGCAATTCCCTTCCACTATCTCTGTGTTTTTAATAAAGTGAATAACATCTCTGATCCTGTCATAAGAGGTTTTTCAATACCTTTCAGTTTGAGAAATTCAGTTCTCTCAGTTCTGGACAGAAGTGTTCCACACAATCGTTTTTAAAGTTCCAATAGCTTTATGTAGTACCTTGATCTCTAAACATTTAATTGCTACTCTTTTGTAACAGTGATTTTGTATACATTAGTAAATATCACTTTCACTAGCTGTTTACTTTGGGGATTTGGACAGCACCTGTGAATTACTGGAATCTAACTGTATTTTCCTGCTCCCATTTCAAATACATAGCTCAAATACACCTAGAAATTTTTAGCTGAATTACATTTTAGAAATCCTCCGTGATTCATGATGAATAAAAAATTATTCTTTATTGAAACTGTCAGGCTAAAATTAAGGAACTGACATTTTTTTTTTTCTGTTTCTTTTGCTTTAGGAATGACTGGCAATTACCTACTAACAAACCCTCTTCTTCGACCACACGGCACTAACAACCCCTATAACACATTGCTCGCTGAAACAGTTGTATGTAATGCCCCTTCAGCTCCTGTGTTTAACTCACCAGGTGTGCTTATACTTCCTGAATAAACCGCTTTTCTTGGCTCGCTCCAAATTCCCTCTTTTCCCTAGATAGAAACTCAAGTTGCAATACTCCAGCCATACAGTCGGAATTTCTGAAATAAATCAGAGAAATACAGTGTTGCCAATGCCAGCTTGTAAAACTGCACTATATTATAGTAATGCCTTTGCCCTAACAGTATTTACCAATAATTATCCATGTTTTTAACACAGGTGGCATAAATCTTAATATACTATTAAAGGACTGACACCACATGGTCCGAGAGCCCATCTTCAAGATATATATCACTTAGAGGTATCATGTCTATGCAATATAAAGTTGACTCCAAAGCTTACTGACGAAATCCTGCTTACGGAATGGATTAGATACTAAAGCAGTGCAAGGCATCTTGACACCTTTGGATACGCCGGTGTAGAAAATTGTATCCAGCATCAAACAGATCTAAACTATAGTATAGTGCAGCTTTATGGGAGATCATTTTCCTGTAGGAAAATCTTGATATTAACAGTTAGAACAGTTTAGTCTGTAAGAATAAAGGGTGTCATCATTTACCGAACATTTTGTTGTTACATTATCTACTTGCTTTAACAGTGTTGCAATTCATCAGTAAATACCTTGCAGATACTGTTTGATGAGTCATAAGATCACTTTAGTGTAACTGGAAAGATAAATCTTTGAAAAAGAGCTCATGAAACCTTGTTTCCAGTTTTTATTTCAAGTTTCGTTTTTAACTGAACTGTAGTTTCTATTTTCATTCTCTTGTTTTCTTACTTTCCTTATGCTTTCCTCTAGCAACCTACAGAGAGACAAGTATGGGAGTAAAACTTAACTTTGCCTATCAAATGTAAATTTTTTCAGCATGATTTTTAATGGGCACAATTAAAACATAACTAGCGGTCATGAAGTAGACTCAGCGGGCAAGTGGTTCACAATTTGCAAATGAAATGTTTCCACATTCAGAAAGTACTTGCATACTGCTTTTTGGGAAACAACATGAGGTCTGTAGCAAACCCTATTGGTAACACAAGTTATGCAATGCTGAAATAATTTGCTGTTTAAAACCAAAGCAGTGTCATGCCGAAATGCTTAACAATTTACTTATATTTTTACATTTCTACAGTAATCTTGCTACAGGCTATGAAAGATTTCAAATTAATTACTTGATCACGGGCAACAAAATTTGCCTCATCAAACCAATTTGAATATATTCTAGCATGCTTAACTCTGCAGTATATCATAGAAAACTCATTTTGGATTATCAGATGTATTTTGATATCTGTTTAGCAGAGGAAAAAAAAATTAAAATTACAGAATTAAATCACTTTCATGAGGGAAATGAATCCAGCATGTGGTCCATGTGTTGTCTACTTTTATAAATGCCATATGTTCTGCACAGCTAAATCCATTGCAAGAAAAATCTTAAAGCATACATGAAATTGCAAAACTACCAAGTTGTTTAATCAAAGCTTAAAGAGACCATTCAAGCAACCCTCATCACTGTTAAAATCAGTACACATGGAGAAGAGTTAACAATAACACAAATGCAAAATGACTTGCAAATTGCTCAGAATTTATTTGGAAATTATTACTCTATTTTTTAAAGTTGAAGACAAAAATATTTTCATGAGAAAATGAAATTACTTTTTAATTGAAAACAACATTTCCAGAGAATATTGAATTTTCTAGGATAAGCTGCAGCTTTAATTATGAAAAAAAAATCCACAAAATGAGAAAATGTAAAATCTTTTTCAAAAAACTTTTCCCTTATACTCCTCCAAGCCTTGCATATTATGCAGCAGCCTCACAGTGGTCAGTCTCATTTCAGTAAAGTCGCTTCATTCTTTCTTTACTTCCAGACATATCTGTAGATAAAGTGCTTTTCTAGGAATGCTCTAACCATCTGATTTCCATGGTTCAGACTGTTTAATTTCTTGCAAAGTTTTTTTCTTTTTCTTTTTTTTCCTTTGCTTGGGAAGCACTGTGCTGTCATAGTTTACATGTCTTTGTGTCTATAGGAAAACCTTTTCTTTATCAAGTTATCGGAAAAAAAAAGCCAAAACCCAAAGCATAAAGACTTTTATCATCATAAGACTTCATTTTCCCCCCTCTTAAACTCCTTCTCATGTTTTCAGCAGACTTACCCAATTTGTCATTCCCTCAACAGCTATGAAATATCAGCCATGGCTGATTTCCTCTTCCCATTCCACAACTAATATTTATTCTTTGGTTTAATTTCTGTGACCCATACTTACAGAAATTCCTAACATTTCTGCATTTGACTTCCATGCCCGTGGTAACTGTGGGCCTAACTCTTAATTAACTATTCTGGTTCATTCAGCGCTGTCACTGTGACTGATGCAGACTGCAGGCAAACTTTGACCTTTAGGAGCCTGGGGCCATTGTTGGCAGGCAGAATATTAGTGAAAAAAATTACATTAAGTGGGAAAAGAAAAGCTGTTATTGCTTAGTAATCTAATTTGCTGAACCCTTGCTCTGACTAAGTTGCTGAGAAGCTCAGTAATTCTTCATCATGTTACAATAAATCATTTTACTTTCTTTTATATATCAGCTACTCTTAGGCCAGATAGCCTGAGCAGACAGACATGATGTGAGTTGTCCAAAGTGAGTCATTCCACCTGCTGTCTATCGTGTTGTTGGATGGTGCTTGTGGGCCCTGGTCCCTGTAGTGTGAAAGATGGCTGTCCTTGTTTGACATAAATTCTTTGTATTTATCCATTTTTTTCATTCTTTTCTTTACTTCATCTCCAAAAAAAAAAACCAACCAGGAAAAAATGTTAGAAATGTTGTTAAAGTAGTTGCTTGCCAGTTATGTGGGTTTATGTTGTACATTTACCTTCAGTTATGTCTGTGATCTGATTCCTTTTTAATTTAGTGTCGTTTAGGACAAATTCTGTTAATTTTCTTTTTCTAAATCATGGTGATGTACTTCAAAACATAGATGTTTCCAAATGAATTGCTTTGCATTACATATGCAAGGGCATGGAGTGAACAGTTCTTGTGGAAAAGTCACAGAATTGACACTAAATTAAGAAATTCAAATGCCACTATTCCCCACAGGAAACACACATTACTATTTTTAGAATGCATCTTTCCTATAAGGTGTGCAACTGTTTACATTTGGGAATGTTCAATAACCTAACTTTTCTCAAGTTTTACTTCCAAGTACAACTTTGTCCTGAACTACATTAAAGAATTTTGTTAAAAAGAAAAAAATAAAGTGATAAAAACATGTCAGGCAATAACCAGAACTGTCCTTTTCCATTTCAGGACATTCACTGAACAATGCCAGGGATACAAGTGCCATGGATACTCTACCGCTAAATGGTAATTTCAACAACAGCTACTCATTGCGCAATGGAGACTATAACGACAGCGTGCAAGTTGTAGACTGTGGACTAAGCCTGAATGATACTGCTTTTGAGAAAATGATCATTTCAGAGTTAGTGCACAACAACCTGAGGGGCAGCAGCAAGAACCACAACCTGGAGCGGGCGCTGCCAGCCAAGGCTGTGATCGGCGGGAGCAGTAGCGAAGATGACGCCATCGTGGCAGACGCCTCATCTTTGATGCACAGTGACACCCCCGGGCTGGAGCTCCACCATAAAGAGCTGGAGGCCCCACTCATTCCTCAGCGGACTCACTCACTTCTGTACCAGCCCCAGAAGAAAGTGAAGACTGAGGGAACTGACAGCTACGTCTCACAGCTGACAGCCGAGGCTGACGACCACCTCCAGTCACCCAACAGAGACTCTCTTTACACGAGCATGCCCAACCTCAGAGACTCTCCCTACCCAGAGAGCAGCCCCGACGTTGAAGAAGACCTCTCTCCTTCCAGGAGGAGTGAAAATGAGGACATTTACTACAAGAGCATGCCAAACCTAGGAGCTGGTCATCAGCTTCAGATGTACTATCAAATCAGCAGGGGTAATAGCGACGGCTATATCATTCCCATTAACAAGGAAGGATGTATTCCGGAAGGAGATGTTAGAGAAGGACAAATGCAACTAGTGACAAGCCTTTAATAGTGTAGCAAAGAAATATTAAAGGCCACGTTCAAGTATTAAAAAGACTTAATTGGCCCCATGCAGGCTCCCTCATATCTGCTCGAAGAGACAATTCTGTTGACCCTGTGGTTCTCCAGTAACAGGGATGACTGGACCTCGCAGTTCTGTGAATTTTTATAAAACAAAAACTTTGTATATACACAGAGTATACTAAAGTGAATTATTTGTTACAAAGAAAAGAAATACCAACAAGGTATTTAAGATATCTTCTGCTGCTGAATTTAACAAAATTGTGAAAAAAAGAGAAATAAACACTTTCCAGCCATTTTACTGCAGCAGTTTGTGAACTAGATTTGTAAATATGGCTGCACCATTTTTTTTTTCCTAGGCCTACATTGTATTATATACAAGGCGTAGGCTTTAAAATCCTGTGGGACAAATTTACTGTACCTTACTATTCCTGACAAGACTTGCAAAAGCAGGAGAGATATTCTGCATCAGTTTGCAGTTCACTGCAAATCTTTTCCATTAGGGCAAAGATTGAATACATGTCTAACCACTAGCAATCAAGCCACAGGCCTTATTTCATATATTTCCTCAACTGTACAATGAACCGTTCTCATGAAAAAATGGCTAAAGAAATTATATTTTGTTCTATTGCTAGGGTAAAATAAATACATTTGTGTCCAACTGAAATATAATTGTCATTAAAAAATAATTTTAAAGAGTTTGAAGAAAATATTGTGAAAAGCTCTTGGTTGCACATATGTTATAAGCTGTTTTTCTTACACTGTTCATAGTACGATAGTTTGTTTAAAATGCAAGTTCTACCTGTTTTCACTTAATTTTTCACTGTAAACAGTGTTCTGCTTTGACTAGTTAGTTTTTATTCTTAAGTTTTGAACTTTTATTGCCAAAAAACCATAATTTGGGAAGAAAGTTGTTTTAGAAGCCAATTATGCCAAGCCTTGCACAAATTTGGTATAGCTAACAAAGATTGTAACTCAATTCCCTGTTCATTCTTCAGTCAGGGTTGGGTGGTAAGGGGTAAAGGGGACACTGGACACTTCTCACAAGCTTTCTCGTGAATAAAAGGTGCCTGTCCTTTAAAAAAAATAAATAAAACATAACTATTACTCTTCCATATTCCTTCTGCCTATATTTAGTAATTAATTTATTTTATGATAAAAAATCTAATGACATGTAAATTGTTTCAACAAAATTCTGCTTTTTTCATCCCTTTGTGTAAACCTGTTAATAATGAGCCCATCACTAATATCCAGTGTAAAGTTTAACACCTGTTTGACAGTAAATAAATGTGAATTTTTTTCCAAATAGGTAAAATGTGCATCATTATGTACGAAGCATAATTGGCATCAGCAGTCCTTCGACCCAGATATGTCCTGCCTAGAATGGCATCTTTACATTTCATGATTTAAGTGTTGCAAATTCAACAGAAACTGTCTGTAGCTCTACAGAAGACAGGTCATCTTTACTATTCTTTTGTCACAGTTGAATAGGATCAAACCCAGATATTGCAGGGTCATTAGGAAAAGGTACTGTAATTTCATATATTTACATAACTCTTAAGTAGGCATCTGCACTGAAATTAAAAATAAGGTGGTAAATGCCACTATCATATTCTCAGCAACAGTAATTAGCAGTTAATTATTAGTGATGAAGATACATTGTTGCAGTGGGGAAGATATGAATAAGCAGCATTTGGCTAGCACTCTGAGTGCTATCTAAATAATTCATCCATCATGGCACTGGTTTGTGTTAGATAAATAAGCATGACTGTCCCTATTTTTATCAAGCTAGAGAACTGCAGAAGGCAGCTGATGCCCAAGATGTTATCTACAAATCAGTGGCTAAATTGGAAGTCTGAAATCTTTGTTGTGTTGATTCCCAAGCCTCTTTTGTTCCTCTTATCCAGGGCCTTTCAAAGATAGCATCAAGGACTGCATTTGTCACCACTTCCAAAATTGTGTTCTTTCAAATAACTCTCAAATTAATGCCCCATCATCACAGAGGCTATAGTTTTGTGTGTGGCCACTGTGACTCTCTGTATGATAACAGCAAAATTTCACTTGAAACCTGTATCAATTGTTACCTTCTAATGCATTGGAATATATAAAGTCCATTTGGAAAATAAGTCAATGCACTTTTAAGAAGTTTGGATTTCAGAAGAATGATTTGGGCAAGACTTCCTGCTGTTGAGAAGGTTCAAACTCTAAAAAACTAAAATCCAGGTTGAGATGGAACCATGGGGTTCAGGTAACCTCAATATATCTGTCCAGGACTGTGACACTGTAGCAATTGTTCAGGAGGAAAAAACAACACTTCCACCATCAGCCCTACTGGTAACTCTTGCCAGTAAGTTCCTTAACACTTAAAAGTTACTCTGTTTGCAGTAAAGTCACTGAAACATTTACAATTTAATAAGAAATGGTTTACTTCTGTTTAGTAGAGATGCTTTAAAAATCTGAAGTCTCTGTGAAACAGGACAGTTCCGATTCAGGGTATATAGCAGACTCTTTGGAACAAAAATTATTCCCTTAGTCTGTCTGACAAAAGCATACTTGCTGCCTTCTACCTAGGAAATCGTGTTCTTAAGGATTTCAAAATTATGGTGCTCAAGTAATTACAGTACACATGACCTAATAACATCACCAACTTTCTGCAGAATCTTCAACCCTAGTTTGAGCAAGCACTCCTTTGTGTCTAACTAAAAGTGGTAAAACTACATACTGGAGAAAGGTTTGTAGCATTGTGATCTTAAATACATATTCACTTGCAAATGTAACAAGTATTCATGAAACAAGAAAATGTAGCTGATGAACCTAAGATGAACCAGCTGAACCTAAGTATCATAAGGGAATTCTTTTGTTAGATTTTTTGTAATGTAGATGTTGCTTTTTAGTGAGCCTGGGTTTTTTTTTTTAATGTTGAGCTAGTGAGTGTCCTGTGTTTAGCTAGCAGCCAATACATTGCCAAATTTCTGTTGGTGTAACTTCTCAGTGTAGTAGGTTACAGTATAATTATATAGTTGACAGCTTATTGTAATTTCTTTATGTTCTCTTCTAACATTCCTGCCATCTTGTCTTGGGATCAGAAGGACAGAAGAATTCAGAGGAAGAGTTCAAGAATAGTGAAATAATGACAGCAGAATTAGTGGAAGCGTGTTTCTTCAGGGTCATCAGTTAACCAGTTCCTGCAATGGTGCCCACAATATGTTGCTATTTGAGGCACTGTCTTTCAGAAGAGCTGTAATTTTCTTATGGCTGGTAATCTCCTGTTAGTATCAATCAGTGTTAACCCTACTGGCCCAGTTCAGTTCTTCCTTGTAACTTCAGTCCAGTTATATTAATTCCTACAAAAGATTGAATGGGATGTGCATTTAGTGAACTGTTGTATAATGGTGCTATGCATTGTTTAATATAAAATACATCTCAATTCTACATAAGTGAACCATAACATGAAGAAATGCAACACTGGTAATAAATTTTTAGATAAAACTAACCTTTATCTGTAAATTCTACAATACACCTTTGCTTATTTTAAATTTGAAATGAAGTTACTAATAAAGTTTACATATATTCACTTATGTAGGCAATAAAAGGTGTTTCAAATTGCCATAAGTTATGGATAAAATATGTGTCATACTTGATGTCCTAAGTTTTAAGGTTTGGGTTTTTTTTTAACTATTCAAAACAAACATGAACAGAGCAACAAAAAAAGTAAACAGTCCCTGTGTGCTGTAGATGGTGTTACCCCACTTTGTCTCAAAAATAACAAAACTTCTCCTCTAGACTTGATTATATGACAACATACAATGGAATTTTATCCCTGAATAAAATTACTTTTTAAAATCAAGAGAAGCAAAATTATGGGATTCAGCAGTAATCCTTCAGTTCTTCAATAACCCTGCAAAGACACTTACCCCAGAGAGGTCACAGTAAAACATACCTTAATTTTTTAAAAAATAAATGGTCACAGTCACCTTCCACATTTATGAAGAGCAGTGCTACCATTTCAGTAAGCAAGGATCTTGCTATATGGCTGCACTGTGGGATGAGGATCCCAGACTTATGGATGCCACTGATATATATGCTGGGTCTCTACTCCACAGTAACACCACAGCTTGGAATCCAGCTTTGTACTGAGTTGGAGATAAAAATTATCACTGTCACAACCCTGGAAGCAAGAGATCTGTGTCTTTCATTTACACAAACACTTTGTAAATTAGCAGGAATACAGTTAATGGCTCCAGCTCACTCTTCTGGCTCTGCCAAAAGTCTGGAGTAAGGCTTCATTAGGATCCTGTCTATTTCAACAGTATTTGGGGTTTTTTTTCAGTAAAATCTTCGTGTGGTTTTCAGAAAGACAACTTCCAAATCCTTTTATTCATGCAGGATAAATTCTCAATGGTATTTCATTAATTCATGCCTAAGAGCATTAATATCTCTTCTTAGTGTATTATGTCATCATTAATCTCAGCCGCTCCCCATCAAAGTTCCTGGCATGTGCAGCAGATCACACCATGGTGCAGCCTGAGTGGTTATAAATGCTACTGAAAATCACACAAGCCTCAACTCAGCAGCAAGGAGATTTTAAAGGACCATTCAATATAATGCACCAGCTGCTGCAGACATCATTCTGGGATCCCAGATGGGGGAAGTCACAGTTACATAAATTACACTCAGAATAGGTAGTTCCATAAAGAAAATTTTTCTACAGCAAAGTTTCTGCCTTGGGTGCACGCCTCCTTTTATATGTTGGAGTAGGAGCCCTGGCACAATGTAGACTCTGCACTGCCAACCAGTTCAAAGTTTAGACAGCAAAGCTGAGCACAAAAACACCAATGCACATGAAAAGCTCAGGTTTCCAAATAGGAGGCAGCAGGTTAGTACCTGTACGGGCTTTTCTAATGGAGAAGCTGGATCTCTGTAGATAGCATTGGAATAACTGTTTCAGTTCTGTGGTAGCATTAGAATTGTTTTAAAAGAACATAATGCTGCTGAACATTTGGCCTCCATGATTGCTTAACAGAATGATTCCCAAAGGTTAATGAGGTTCTCATGAAAATAATTCATTTTTATTCTCTTTAAATATACCACTTTGCTTCTTTTTTTGCACTAGCAATATAAATAGAAGCTTCTTAGCTTGTATTCTTAACACCACTCATTGTTTTAAATACTTGCCCTCTGTCTCCTATTACTTAACTTCTTTCTCAACAAACCCTTGTTTTCAGCCTCCTCCAGTTCTCTAATTATTTAATTGCCAGTCTTCAGAGCTACTTTTTGTCAGTATGCTTTAAGAGATAGGGCAAGAACAAAATTATGGGTGATTTTTTCATGTTGATTTATGGATGGGAGTTGTATCTTCTGTTCTGTGTTACTGCCACCCACCATGGTCTCACATTATCTTTTGTTTTCATAGGATCCCTTCACAACACACCACTCCACTAGGCTGGCCATAGTAAGTAATGACCTAAGTAGTTATGGTTAATTTAGAGCCCAGCAAAGCC
The DNA here is from genome assembly GCA_013399875.1 of Gymnorhina tibicen. NCBI lineage: Eukaryota > Metazoa > Chordata > Aves > Passeriformes > Artamidae > Gymnorhina > Gymnorhina tibicen. The sequence continues at coordinate 861,686 of VXAZ01004675.1, forward strand.
TATAAATAGTTCCAATTATTCTCTTGAATGTGTGCCCAACCTTGCATTTCTCAGCATTGCATTTCATCTGCATCACACTGCCTGTTTATTCACTTTGTTAACCCAGGTCAATCACAATCTTCCCCAGTTCTGATTAACTGAAGTAATTCTCTGCTAACAGCAAACAATGCCACCTCTCCGACAGCATGTTCATCCCCATTTTCAGGTAGCACCAGTTGAACAGTGTAGGGGCACTATACCATTGGCCTTTTGCCATGCTAAAAATATCGACCATTTAATCCGGCTCTACCTCTTAGTTTCTAATGCACAAATACTTTAGCTCTCACTTCCTTAATACTCATTTGCTTTAATGGCTTCTTGGTAGGGATATTTTCATATGGATTTTTTTCTTTTTTAAATCCAAATAAATGACATCAACCATTCCCTCTAGTCTCAACAGCTGCACGATTGACTTAATTTTAGTACGCTAGAGAGGCACAGTTTTCTTGCCCTAAGCATTTACATCTCTTCTGGCAACATTTCCTCTGCAGTTTGTGCTTAAATGTGGATCTGCTAGAAGTCAGACCCAAAAAGCACTTCACTGTTCAAAGTGAAACTGGTGGAATTTAGGCACTGAAATCCCAGGTACAACAGACAGTACTTCAGGGACAGAATTAATTCTAACGTGGAAGACATGTATGTTTTTGTCAGTAAAGCCTTTCTATCATCCCAAGTTTGGTGACCGTGCGTTTGCAGCCCTGTCGTTGCAGCAGAGTGAGCCAAGGCAAGCCAGGCACCATGAGCAGTGTCACTGCCTTGCTGTGCTTACCAGTGCAGCCCCTGAATGCCATAATCCAGAAATAAGGGTACAAAGGAGCTCCTTCCTTCCCCTGCTGAAGCTAAAGTCCTAATAATAACTAGCCTGGAGTAATTTTGTGGTGTAAACGCCACCATGAGAGCTCTGCAGCATCCACCATGCCCTTACTCCAGCTGGATCACTGCAGTGGGAGCTGCATTTAACAATCTTTCCAAATCTCTGTGAGCGTATATGTATCCCTTTGCTATGGAAAACAGGTTCTAAAATTTCGCCCTTTTTTTTTCCTTTTTTCTCTTTTTTTTTTTTTTTTAATCACATGGCAGCCAAAGGCTCTGACCACACCAGGTTTATTGTTCCTTTTGAGAAAGGGTCACAGCTCCTGCCTGTATCCAAAAGCACCACGGGTTTTGGCCTGGTGTCCCTCCCATGCACGGACTGTGTGAGGCTGCAGAAGGGCCATGCCATGCCATGTTCCTGGCACTGACCATGCCAGGGGACCTGCAAGGTGGAGCGAGGTGCTCTCCAGCCGAAGGTGGGCACTCAGGACCCACCTTGCCCACACACAGCTGCCAGCTAAGGAGCTCAGAGAACCAGACTGGGGCTAGCAGAGTGGGCAGCCCTCAGCCTGCCCTGCACAGCCGCTCACAGCCACCTGCTTGCCTCAGTGTCTGTGCTCAGTGACAGCCACACCATGGCTGCCCATGCTGGCTGGGGCTCTCAGCTCCCCATTTCCCACAGGAAGGAGCAGCTTAGTGTGAAGCTACTGCTAAAATCCTTCCTGAGGAGAGCATAGCTGAAATAACTGATGACAGGGTTATCTCCATGACAAAGCCCAATCATGTGCAAGTTTATATGAGACAGTGAAGGTTTCCAAGCACATTAGAGGTTGCTGAAAGAGCCTGGACCTGTTTTCAAAAGCTGGGGAGGAAGAGGAATACAGACAGATGGAGAAGAAAATAAAAGGATAATATAAAGCAAATGAGGTGCAGAATTAATTTTGCCCTTTCTCATTTCTCTTCTTTACAGCACCACTAGCTGCTGCCCCTTCAAGGCAAGACAGAAAAATCACAGTAGTGTCAATCTGTCTGGGTAATTTGACAAAATGCTTCAGAGAGGCATTTCAAACTCTTCAAACTTTCTGATTCATGTATATGACCTAGCCTTGCCAGATGACAATATGCTTACAGAAAGCAGTCAAGAAATTTTTCATTCCAATGTATTGAAATTTTCAAAGCACACTTTCAAAATCCAGTGTAACAAAAACAACTTACTGCAATGGACCAAAACTCTACCACTCGAAAAAATCACTGAAAATGAAAGTAACAGTTGAAACACCTAGCAAGAGAAAATTGATTAGGGATTTGCCTTAGCACAAGCTTCCCACAAGTTATCTAGGCAAGTTTTCTAAAGCTGTGAATTCACCTTTCCCTAAGAACAAGGCTGATTATTACCAGCAAGCCAATTTTAGCAGGGGTGTTGTATGTACACACAGTAGTGTACTCCTCAGCATCATTTAAGGAATCTGATCTATGTCCATTCTTAAAAGTTCTAAAATATCTGCAGAGACAATGTTTGTCTCATATTTAAAGGATTACTGTCCTGAATGAATACTAAAAGTAAGCAAAAGTAGAAGTAAAAACTATATATAAAGAAGGAGAACCTACAGTTACAGTCCTACAAAGTTCTGTGTAATTTGCTTTCATGATCCAGCTTGTGGTGAGCACACAGAAGTTGCTCTTAATGCAGTTGCAGAAAATACACAAAGCTAAGTTCTGAATAGTCCAGCATCCAGAGTAAGCAGGCAACTGCTGCAGGGGGGTTCTTCTAGGTCTCAGCAAAAGTTTGATGCACATTAGCTGGCACTTAGGAGAATACTTGGTCTCCCCACGTCAAGATAAGAATATGCTTATAGTTGTAAGTGTTCTAATTAGGTCAACTTGGTTATTGTTCTCTGGTTTGACAGATGCGGTATGTAAAGTAATTTCAAATACTAATTTTTAGATCTTTTCTGTGAACTGATAAATCAAGTGCTATTTATTCACGGAACTATTCTTTTTTTTCTTCATGTTTATTCCCTCTGGCTTGTAACTCTAATTAGAACCTGCTATCTGTTCATATTGGTAATGGTAACAGTTGTCACTAGAGTACAGATGCACAGATTCATCTCATATTGCCACTTTGACATTATACTTAAAGCCTAACAGTCTTCCCATCTATGCATCTGGGCATACCATCCATTAGTGCTTTATCTCAGTGCCACCCTGTACTCCAGACTCTAAACATCAGCAATCTGATTGTTTGGTAACCAACCAGTAATACATTTTCTAAAGACTAGAAACTGTACAAAAAATAGCTTCATTTGAAGATAAATATCTGCCTGAAAAGGTTATTCAGCCCATCCAGATTTCTTTTTTATTACCATAGATTTTCCCAAGGCAGTATTGTTTCTTGAATAATTATCGATCTAAGCAATCATGTGCTAAAGCAGTCTGATTCACTCATTAAACATACACACAGAAAAGCACTTGGTTGCCCTGGTGAAAACAAACAACTCGTCTTCTTCTTTCTGCCCGCTCCTCAACCCTTTCATAGAATATAATGACTACACTGAAATGTAATCAGTTAATCTTTGATTTGCATTGTCAGGAAAAGGAAACATCAAATATATTTTTTAGAGCAGAGGAATCAGGATCTGGAAAATTGTTCAAATAACACTAGCCTTGTTTGATTTGTTTGATTCATAAGTTTCAGTAATTTGAAAGGAGTCTTCCAGAAACTAGTTGCAATCAGTTAGGTACAAAAAGCTTGCCAACTTACTATTTAGATAAATTATTTAGATAAACATTTCCTTTCAATAAAAACTAATTCCTTTTTCATTACTTTTTACTCTGAGATACAGAAAATGATATCTGTTTCACATGTTTCTGATTAAATGTATAAGGAATAGAATAGCTTTCAAGGTGTCTGTTCACTGGGAAGATACAGACTGCTCTTGAAATGGTCTGCATACCTTGTGTAAGAGTCAGCAACACCAGCCAGGAACAGGGTTATGAAGGTATCCATTAGCAAATACTGCAATTTAAGGCACTTTTTTTTTTTGCATTGACTCATATACTCCATGGATGGTACAAAAATTTAGCCTCGTATCTTCGGACACCCAGCACCACTTGCTGACAGAAAAGGTACATTCTGCTGAATGAATGGTGATGATGCTTAAACATGCAAGGGAAAGGGCTTCTGCATATCAAATAATTAGTCTTCACTTGTCCTCACAAACAGGATGAGTGACCTAAAGTGTCTCCAAGAGACATGGTCGTTCAGCATGGTGCTGTCTGCTGTGTGCCACCGAACAAAGCATTAGATGTGCCACAGAATGAAGTGTTATATATTCTTGACAAGAAAAAAGCGGTAGCCCCAAACAAACAAAGGTTCACCAGCTGTGAATCTGCTCAGAATTCTGCAGTTTGTGAGTCCTGGGTGCTCGAGGCAGCAGGACTTCTGCATAGCCTGGTCTAGCAGAAGGCTGCCTGCCCACAGCAGGGGAGGTGGAAGCAGATGACCTTTACGATCTCTTCCAACCCAAATCATTCTGTGGTTCTGATTTACTGAAAGCATACAGTTGAAAAAGTCAGTATCAGGAATGAAATTTAATTCTCTAACTCATACATTTGAGGGATCAGGAAGATACCTGGTGGGCTTTGGTGAATTATGGAAAAATACTGCAGCTTCCTGATACAACTTCAGTGAATATTTTTCCTGAAATACTGAAAGATTATCACAATCATTTCATGCTAGCTATGAGTCAGTACACAAGCAGGAGTTCTGCTACAACAGGGAGTGGCAGAGCATGCAGGTTATGCCCAAATAAGTTTTTGACTCAATTTATGCCAATCCAAAATTAGCATATTTTGATTGAGGTCTGTGAGATTATTCCAGTCCTGCACCAGTTAACGGGAACAGAGTGAGGGCTGGTGTCTGGTGCCATCTATTTCCTGCCATTTCTCTCTGCTGCTCACCCCCTCTGTTTTATTACCTTATCGCAGAGCCAGTGCTGTTCCACATCCATGCACTCCCTCTTGTAACATCACTGCTAAATTTAATGCTCACTACTTAATCAATTTTCTCTCAACAGGTAACGAATAATTGAGCAGTTGGGGGGTGGGGAATGACAAGATTTAGTGTGTTATTTCCTCGTAGGAAACAAGACAACTCACCCATTTATATTTATGTCTATTCAATTTCTTCCATTAGCCAAATGACCCTAAGAGTAAAGGAATCCATGTCAACTCATCCAGTTGGCAGAAAATAACAGGTACCATGTACTCCAAGCCCAGCACTGGGCCTCAAATAAATAACACTTTCAACTGGAAGAAGAAAAGTGAAGACAGCAGAAGACAGGAACTTTTGCAATATATTTCTTTGTTGCCATGTTTTGTCTGCCCTCAGCACCAGATTGCTGTTCATAACAGTAAAGCCTGCAGTGAAGCCCTGGCCTTAGTTAAATCAATGCCAAAAGTTTTTGCTGACTTCAGTGAGACCGTGATTTCTCTTCTGAATCATTAAGGGAATCTTTCCGTATCTCAGTTTGTTGATTCTTAGACTTGAGTACTGGACATTAAAGGCAAAAAATACCTCATTTTTTCAAAATTATTTCCAGCAGTGGAAAAATGCTTTGTTTCTTCACCACTCATAACCTTGTTCCACATGCATCACCCCCAGTAAGTGTTATTTCACAAAGGAGAGCACACACTGTTTTTCGCCCACTAGATCAATACCTGTCTAAAAGTATTTACTCACCAAAAGGGCTGTGATCCTTTTCTTTGTCACCCTTGAACTTCTGTCCTGCTCTTGAAATTTTTTGCTTTTTGACACAGGTTCTTCTTTCATTTCCTGGCTGTTGCTAGCTCCTAATAGAATGTTTTTTATTTCTTCACTCTGACATTTATTATAGAGTATACATCACAGCTCTTCCACTTGTCTAATTAGAGGGTGGTCCAGCACTGAAATTGCAGCTGTTTTAAAATGCTACCTATAAACACACACTTTATCCTCAGTTCCTGTTCACAGTAGCTCAAAGGAGACAAGAAGATGATGATCAAAATAGGAAATGGAAAAGACTGATGGGAGACTTGTTTTATAGAAACAGAAGAAGAGTAGAAGGGCAAGCAAGACATGCAGGTAATCTACTCTCTATTGGAATAGGGCAGAAGTTATTGTATCATACTCTGTGAATGTATTCAACCGAACAACTTATATTCTGACTAGCAAAGACTAAAGTGATGAAAGAAGCTGGAATAAAAGGATATTAAATAAGCCCTGGATAGCTGACTGCAATATTCACAGCCTTTGGAATCCTTTATCTTTCCGGCAACTGGCTGCTGACACACCATTTGTCTTTAGAGGAGCTCGTGCTTTCGTCCGACTGTCTGAAATACAGATAAACCATGTTCGCTGTCAGTAGAGGCTTAAAACCTGTATTCTCAAAGCAGTATCTGGAGCAAAAAGCAGTTGTTCACTTGATCCAGTCCAACTGAAAGCTTTTTACAGAGATGGAGGTACAAAAGGAAAATTAAGGCAGTCACCCTTTTAGTATCAGGGGTTGATGTCCCTGCTTTGAATCAGCTGGAAAGGATTTAACAACAGATCCCTCATCTACAGGAAGAATGAGCCAATTACAGCAACACTGTGTGCCCAGTAGACATGCCCAGTCCCCCCTCCTGGGCCCTGACACAAAATGACCACCAGAATGCCTGGTTTGGGAATAAGTCTTCGCAACAGAGATGCTTCTTTTATTTAGTGCCCCAAATTTTAAGTTTTATGTAACATACATCCCATCTGAGAACTTACCTGCTACAGTTTATTCAAAAAAAGTGTGTCAGTGTGGATACAGAAAAGCCTGTTAGAAGGATTTTCCAGCTTCTTGCAGTGTTCTGTGTGAATCTGTTCTTTTTCATGCAAACTATCAAAACAATAAGATGTTTTTCTGTAACTATCTGTGCACCTGGTGTTTGTCTGAGTCTTGTTATGGTACACTGGTGGAATGGATGTTTTAACAACTCACCCAATCACCCCCGAGGGGTGGATGGGATACTGACCAATATCCTTACGGGATTAAGACATATAAGTGGATAATTAATTAATTAAATAACACATTTTCCTGCTGACTGCGTTTGGATTCATTTCCTGGTCTTTACCTACTGCAAAATGACAGTGTCTCATTTCACATTCCAAACAACATAATCTTTACCTGTATCCTGACCTCATTTCTCCTTATGCTGATGTGCTTCCAGAGGCTACTAACCTCTGTCCTATTGCACAGAGGTAGCAGCATTTACAACCCAGATTTTGACATGAGACACGTTTATGAATTTGGAATAAAATCTGAAGTGAATCTTTGTCAGTATAGCTGAAAGAATATCTTTTTTTTTCCAAAGGGCAGCATTTTAGCATGTCTCTGAACTTGACACAAAATGGGAACTTTGACAGCGCTCTCTTACATAACAAAGTGTTTTAAATAATTCACTTTCCCAGATTTCTAGTAGCAGTTACCTATTTCAACTGTAGCTACTAGTCATATTGACATAATCACAAAGAGTACACAGTGCACAGTGTATGATCAGAAGCACATAATATGCTTGAAGTGTAAAATGCTCCAACAATAAAGCTAAAAATGTATTGCTTAGTTATTGGCACAACTGCCACATTTATAGTTTCATCCAAATAGCTCCAACTCTGAAATTAATGCGTGTGCATAATTTTTTCAGTGTGGTGCACATTATTTTTCATTTATTAAGTAATAGGTTAAAATCAGAGAAAGGAACATTTTGAACTACAAATATACTGTAGCTTCTACTATTCCAAGGAGGTGGTTCAGGAGGTGTGTGTAGAGGGTGTAATGAAAACCTTTTCCCTATGCATGACAGATACCATGATGCATAAAAACAAAAGACAATTGTCTTCCCAAGTAACTCACTGTATTTTCTGCTCAAAGTGTATTGAAAGAGTAGATAACTTGACATATAAAATCTGAAATGTCATCAGTTGGGATTTTTTTTTCTTGCACCATCTTTCTAGATTCTGAAGATAATTGCAGTCAATGAGCATATTGCTTTTGATTTAAACAGGCTTTAGGTCATCACACTGCTGTTACTACTTCAGCATCTTTGTGCTCTTATTTGCTACTCTCTCTTTACACCTCACCCAGAAGTGTCAACTGTGAGCTTTCTGGCAAGTGACTACACCTTCCTCTGTATGAATGGAAAGGACAATAAATGTTGAAAATGTAAACACAGAAAATGATGTGCCATCATTTGCATTCATTGTCTGACACTCTGGCAGCAAAGTCTGAACAGTCTCAGTATCTGCTCCAGTCGGTCAGGAGAAGATCACTGAATCAATGACTTTGCCAAAAAAAGAGACAAGAGTCCAAGAAGATTAAATGACATTGGTATAGTTGGGGGTGTGGGTTAAGAAGAGTTTCATTAAACAGTACTGTAGGAGGAGAGGGCAGACACTTTAGCATTTTATACAACCTCTGTGCTAGACTGCTATAATTATATACCGTAGCTGCTTTCTTTCCACATTTCTCATTCATTCCAAAGCCAGGAACAAGCCCAGGTAAGTGCTACCAAGCAGAAATATGCTCCTGTTTTGTGCCATTCTCTCTCTAAGCTTGTGCAGCAACAGTGTCTAATGCAGCACAAATGACCTGAAGCACATAATACCACTTGCAGCCCAGCAGCTGCACAGGCTCTTTTCTCCTCTAGCAATAAAATTACTGCAGCTGACCTTGTATTAGCCTGGGTTTAAAAGAGAATAGCAATGAGAACTGTATCATATCAGGACCTTCATTCTACTGCTGTAGGAATTAGCTTCTGAAGTCAATAAAATCCTACCAATTTGCCTAAAATTTGGTTTTCCTTCACCTGTCTGCCATAAACCATCACACACACCCTCCACCCTCCCCAAAGAAATATTAAAGGTACTTCATTCATGTAAGATCATTTAAGAGAGGAGTCCCTGGTTTCAGAATTAAATGCAGCTCAACCAATTTGATCACCCAAAACTTGAACAATAAAAAAAATTTTGGACAATCTGTCCACAGATGACTAAGAGACAAACTTCAGTCCTACAGTGCTTAGGACTAGATTATTAATAGTGTTCTGTAGGTTGCAAGCTGATTTGTCCATATTATTTCAAGGTGACTGCATTTTTATGTAGCATATGCCTAGCACCATGGGTACGATTACTACCACTATGTAACGCCAGTTTTCACGGGTTATTAATTGATAAATGACAGCCAACTCCTTTTTAGCTGCTACATAAGTGCTTTATTAACACATTTAATTCAATAAAGAGTGGGATAGTACAAATCACAGTGAAGGACAGAGAATGAGTTTGTTCAGTATCATACCCTGACTTCTGCAGCACTCAGTAACAGGGCACGGCTCATTGCTTTCTCTCACAATGGGTCATCTGCACTCAGGAGACAACAAACAGTAAAACCAACAGACACCATTCTTTTCCTAGAAGTGCTTAAAATTAAGAAGAGGAAAGGACAGAAACCGCACAGGCTTGTCCTCTAAGGTTGTTCACTGTGGCTGCAATGTTATATGAGGCGGATGAATGCTCTGAACATAACATGAGCCCCTGGAAAATAAAAATTTACCGAGAGGAAGCAGGATGACAACAGTTACAAAAATCACAGAAGAAGAAATAGAAACAAAAAACTGAGAAAAAATTGAAACAAAAAATAAAAAAAAACCCCCAAACACTGGAGCACGCTGACTACAGAGCATGAGAATTTTAATGATGGACTAAAATAAGCACGAGTATTTGTCCAGTGAGATATTTAAGCATGAAGACATAATGGCACTGAAGGAAGGATCCAAAATAGGTCCTCTTTCTGCCAAGTGAAGAACAAAGAGCTGGTGGAAATCTTTACTGTAGCCAATTTGGTGTATTTTAAAATAAATTCTGACAGATTTCTAATAAAAATATTCAATTTACATCAATATCTAGAAATCTCCTGTTTACTTCTGTGAATCCAAATTTAACCTTTAAAAGGGAGTACCTAAAAACATTTGTTATGTTGATGTTGCCAAGAAAAAGTTTCATAAGAGCTGCATAAAACTAATGTAAAGTGAAGTTATAAAATTAATATATGTATTTTAAAAGTGTGTTAGAGCTATAGTCCTGACAATGCTAACTATAAATCATGTCCTTCCCTGGAAAACTTTTTAACAAAATCTCCCCTAATTTGTCATTCCATACTTAAAGAATAATACAGAGTTTTTCTAAATATTCTTTATTTTAAAATAAACTGAATTTGCTGACCTTCTGACAGCCTGCAAAAGACATCTCTCTAACTGAGATTTTGGTAGAATGCCAAAATGAAGGAGCCACATTTCAAAAGGTGTCTTCAGGTGTTTTAAAGTATTTACTGCAATGAAAATTATTGGCTAAATTCTCACCTGAGTCATTATTACAGTCCTGCTACAAAATTGTGACACTATTACTTAGAAATTATCATCACTTGGCTCAGATTTAGGAATATAGTCAGGCAACTATCTAACATCAGCGTTGCAGAGCTCCTTACTGATTGTTACAATGCCAAATAAATAAAGGATAACTGTGGTGAGTAATTTCAATGAATTTTACTTTTCCTTTTTTTTAATCAGCATTTCTTTGGCAAAAAACGTTGAAGTTCTGGAATTCCTGATCAAAACAGGAATACAGATTAGCTGCAATTGTGTTTTCAATTCTGAATTCAATTTTGAATTCTTGTTTTACCTGTCCTTATTGAGATATGTCAGACTCTCTTCTCATATACTTCTTCAAGCTTGTGAGAAGCTCCAAAAATCACACTTTTTCTGCTGTATTAGTCCACAGAATACAGATAAATTTAATGTGTACTTAGTGGTGTAGCCCAGAAGTTAAGACATTTGGGAGAACACAGCCCTCATACAGGAGAAAAATCTCCCTCAAGACTTTTGTCTTAAATACTTTTCCAGAATGATGAGACAGATGCTTTTACTAACGATTATTTTGTTTAGCTGTTCATGGTCTCTTCTTTGGAGCAATTTGTCTGAAGAAAGACTCAGACAAACAAGTCTCTTGTACCCTGTTCTTGATCAAAAGCAGTGGGGCAAAGTCGTTCTGCTCAGAGAGGAGGGACCAGCGTAAGTGCTGATAGCAAACTGGGGAGAAGGTCTCTGGGGCAAGTTTGTTTTAAAGGTTCAGAAGATTTCTAAAAAGCTGCTTCCCACCAGGCCCTTTACAGGCTTCAGCCTCAGGAGCAGCTGGGAGAAAGCCACAGTCTGGATCCACACTTATAGGGCAAATCTCCAAGGCTGTCTAATTACATCTGAGATTTCCCTGCCCCTCTAAGACACAAGGAGCAGCCAAGCAATAAACAACGAAAATAATTAATGTGCTTAAACAACAGTATCTAGTGTCATTTTAGACAATGAGTGAAGACATCTGCCCAGAGAGCATCCCAGATGGGACTTTAGGGGACCATTCTAAGAGACAGAGCAATTGCTATTACATGTCTAATTCTTTTAAACAGAAAACAAGCTGACAGTGTTTCCATATTTATTAGTTGAGGCCATGATCCTTAAAACATCACACAATATTTAATATTAATCACAGCAAAATTATATGCAAAGATAAGGACTTGCACTCCTGCTGAAGGCAGTAAAATATGTAACAGTGCTTGTGAAGCTCACAATTTTCAGAAAATCCACAATACTTTCATTCATTTAACCTCATCTTGGAACATCTTGCCTCTCAGATATTTTTCTGTTAGAGATACACAACCTTATGAAGCGGTTTAGCAGAAAAAGTGAGATATTACAACCTTTGCTATTTTATATTCAAATACATTATCATTCTACCAAGCAAGGAGATAATGACAAAAATCCTTTTATGTTTATATTTAATTCTGTGATTTAAATTGGAAATACTGTGAATTATGAGTCTTCATCTTTGTTTCAACCACATATATATTCTTAAAGGCATAAAACTGTTCCCATACAAATGTTATACCATACCACACTAATGCTGACAAATTTAAAAAAGCATATTACAGTTCAGTGTCAAAACTAAATACAACATATATACACATCTCATATCTCTTTTAAAGTACCAGCCTTTATTCTCAAAACATCAGTGGCTTTTTTAATGTCCATATCTGCAGTGGCTGTCATTTGTAAAAGGTCTGGTACACAGAGAAATAGGAACTTTAAGAAAGGTGATGGGAAGTTGTAAAAAGTGTTACAAAAGGAACAATTACTTTCTGAAATCCTAGTAGAAATGGAAGATGAAGTGTTTTAGAGTAACTCAAAATCTTATCATTTACCTGTCAAAAAAAGACCCAGATCTTTCTAGTCTCATAATAAACCTATTCATGTACAGAGTCTGGGGATGACAAATATGAATGTTCTTTCCTGTACTTTTGGAGTTCAGAAACACTCAGGGAGGAAAAGATTGTTTCTCTCCTTGCAAGCTTCATCTTCCTAAGTTTGTCTGCTTTTCCATACAGACTCAGGTTACTTGCAAGTGTTTTGGGCTGAACTAAAACTTTGTTATTTATCATGAAGGGGAGAAGAGTCCTCTGGGGAAAATTAGCCAGGTGTGCTATTGCCACCTTTCACTATATTTAGGAATGATATGAAGAAGATGGACTTTAGTTCTCCTGATATCTTTAGACTCTCAGTTTTCATTTCCATCTTTCTCTTCTATCCTAATTTTATCTATTACAGTGTGGGAAAAATTTTAAAGCCAAATGGGCTGCAAAAAAAATCCTAAGTCAGAAGTATTGACTACTTGGCATTCATTGCTGACAGTGTCAAACAGGTGAAGATGAAAACCTATCTTGAAAGCATAGTTATGAAGGTTATTTAAAATAAAAAAAACCCTGAAATGTCAAACACAACTGTAAGAGTAGAGGTTGGACTATATTCAAAATTTCGTACTGGACTTCTTGAACCTGTGTCAAATTCTAGAAATAAATTCACTTTCAACTGGAATTAAATCTGGTTTTTTTCCCAGATAACTGTGAAGCCAGATAAAAGCTAATCTATCAATTTTACAGGTAGCAGGAACTAAAAATTCATTGCCAATGAGAAGACAAGAGGCTGGACCTAAGTCTTCAGGAAGATTTTTGAATAGGGGTACTCCCTGACTGAAGGAAAGCATCTATTCATGCACAACCATCCAGTGATACAAACTTCATTGTCTGCGTTTTATATGACACTTTCAGAAATATATCAAAATACATCTGGTTTAACTTTTACTGAGTTTTGATGGATTATCAGAGGTACTTCTGCCCACTATATGTGTATACATTTGTATATATATGACCTTTGGATTTACCTCTTATTTTCCAGGAAAGAAGTAAATCTATTACAACAGCAGAAGATAACTTTCAATTCCAACGTCCAAGAGTTTTCAGCTGAGTTAGGTCATACCAGTTTGCGTCTGAAAATGCTATAGGCTGAGAACCCATTTCATAGCAGCAGTACACTAATTCTTAGCCACAATAGGCCATAGAGCATTTCCTGAGATGTGATGTCCTTCTCAGGCTGATAGTGGAGATAAGTTTTGGCAGCTTTTCAGTCACATGTGGTTCAATACAATAGAGTGAAATTCAGGGGTACATATACTACATATAAGCTGCTTACACAGGACTAACTTTTATTCTGAGCATAAAACACAAGCTCGCTGCTCAGTAATGGAAGAAGCGAAGGAAGAAAATACAGCAAAGATCAGAAATGAGGACAGTTCTAATTAATATAATCAAAAGTATAGCATACAAGACAAAATTGACCTTTAGAGACCATGGATGGTGGTTTATTAGCAATTTCAGAAGCAGGTTTTTACACTTTAAGATATCAGCTCAATAGTCTCTAGAGTCAAGGTTTCTGCTTTCACTTCTGAGCTGCTGTTTGGCTGTGTGTTACTGTTTCCAATTTGATCCTGCCCGAAACAGAAGCTTCCATGGTTGGTAGCAGTGAAAACACACATTAAAACTTTGAAAAATTATGTTAGTGGAAAATATTCACTCTCATTTACCACAGCATTGGTTTGAGTCAGGCTTCCTTGAACACTCTAATTTAACCTTTTACGTACTAGAATATTTTCTATTCTCTGTTACTTTTTCTTAAGGGGCACCTTCACAGATTCACCAGGTTGCAGCCTCTGAAGGAATGAAGAGGACTAACATAACTGTACCACATAAGGAGAATGTTCCTAGGATATCTTGCACCCTGCTTTTCCATGAATAGTAGCTACCTCTGAAACAAATAAGTAATTGCTGGGAGCTGTGTAGCCATACTGCTGGGCACTTAGATGGACTTAGCAACTCTGATGAGGAACAGAGCATATTTGTCCTGGCAAAGGCCCACTCAACAGACATTGCAGTATTTCTTATGCTGGCACTGTCTTTGTTATCTTTTTTACATCATCACACTGCAACACAATTATATTTGTGTGATTATGAAATGGCATAAAGGTCAAGGGTTTGTTGATGATCAAATTTAGAGGTCAGTGTCAGACTGCACTTGGCTGACCTTGCACAGTCAGTCTAATGAGGCTGCTTTATCTTCAGGGCAATTTCTTTAGCAATAGAAATGCAATCTAGCAAAACAACTGTCACAGAAGGATGCAGTAAAGTGTTGATGGCAGCTTAAGATGACCAGTTGGTAAGATCTCTTCATCTGTCCCTAGGTTTCCTAGGCTCAGAGTAAGTTGCACGTAATTTTAGGTATTCATATACAAAACTGAAAGGTTTTGAACACAGCCCTCATTCTCATTAAAAAAAAAAAAAAGAAGAAGAAGACGAAATCTACATCAAGAGGATCACCAGGAACTCAGCAGAAGCTGGTGATTTGTTCACCTTCCAGCATTTCTAGAACAGGCTATTGGATCCCAGCTCAGGCTCTCTAAGCTAACCGAGAGCTGGGAAACCCAGTCTGCCCTGACCTGGGGATCATAGCAACCTTCCTCTCTTCAAAGTCAATATCCTGAGGAAGATAGCATTGTACCTTTGAGAAAAAGAGGAGCTAAAATCTCTACATAGGCTATGAAATCAGTGGGACTGGTGAGACACTGATGCAGGGTTTTGCCTTTGAAAATCAGCTGCTTCTAGCTTCCAATGCAAGCTGAACTCTGTGGCAGCCCAGCTACTACACCTGATTTCAGGGCTAAATCCTCCATACAACTGCTGCCTCATATACAGCAAGCAGAGATCAGAGAGTAAATAACATGTTACACATCTAACAGTTGTATTAATATGGAACCTATTAACTTCTCTCCCCTCTACCCCCCCAAAAGCCTTCTAACTCCTGGTTTCCTCTCAGCTCGTAGGGAATTGTGCTGACACAGGTAAAGGGGCAAATAGCAATCATTTGCTCTCTTGCACTGATTCTGCCACAGAGAAGCACAAACAAAGCCTTCAAAGTGCTTGATCCAACCTCCTTCTGGAAAGCCAACCCCATTCCTCACTAAGTACATAAGTAACACATGTCTAAAGGAAGGTCAAAAATCTGCACATAAGATGTACATAATCCTACACAAAACCACCAATTCTTCATCCTCGAGCAGATAATATAGATATTTTACTATTAAGGATTTAATTTCTTCATTCAGCTAGGAATTTACATGAGTTGCTCCAGGAAACCTAGTTGGGGGAAGTAATTGTAAAGGCAATAGCAGAAGCTGTAGGTGTTTAAACCACTTCTGTACAAAGCTATATATCCTGAATGCAACTATGACACAGAGCATCTGGTCTGTGAGTAGCTGTAACACAATGAGCTCTTTAAAGTGACAACTCAAGTGTGGGCAAGGGCGTTGCTTAGATCAAGCCCACATGCTACTGCTCTTAGTAGATATGCTCTGTGGAAAATGAATATTGAAACTGAACGGTTTGGCAGGGTGCAAGTTGTGTGAAAATTTCTTGCTTGTATGCAATAAGGAAAATTAATTCGAGCATGGGAGAAGAAAATAACTCAGAAAGCGATTTAATGGTCCTACAGAATGGTCCAAACCCTCAAAGCCTCCAAGATGCAAAATATTTAGTATTCCATCACCCCAAAAAATCACTTCCTTGGACTAGAGACCCAGCTTCATCTCCTGAGTCACAAGTGTATCAGTAAGTTGCAAGAAAAGGATGGCATTGCAATCATGTGGGTCTGGGAAAAAATGCCTTTTGTCACACGCCTGGCAAGAGCACCCACATACAAAAAAAGAAAATTTAATTTGGTGAGATCTAGGCCTGCAGGATTAAGCAAGTGCTGGTTTTATCTGTGCTTGGGTAGGAGAGAAGGAAAGAGAAATGGTCATATGCTTTGGTTCTGTTGTCAGAAGACATGCTGTAGCCAGGTTTCAAAATGTATTTTTCTCAGTTTTACTTGTAGCATAAGAACAACAGCAATAATAAAGAGAACAACCAGAAAGATTCAGAAGACATGGGACTGAGGCAGGAGAATGAGGTGCCATACAAAATAAATAAAGACCTGTGAGCCAGACCACATCAATAATGCAGGTCAGCAAGAATGTCTAGGAGGAAGTCTGTGTAAGTCTTCTGCAATTAAGAAAAGAAAATCCTTTGACTTCATGGTGTGTCTTCTGAGATGAATATCCCATGGCTACAATTAAAAATATTGTTTGGGTTGGTTGACCCTCTCTGCACACACAACCCGAGCTTTTAAAGAATTTGTTTTTTAAGGTGAAAGGAACTGATCATGATGTGAGTGTGTGAGAGGGTGAGTGTGTCTTACACAGACACTCTTCCACACTCTTCCACACTCAACACACACTCACAGACACCCACTCACCCACACACAGTTACACACTCAAACTCAAACACACAGCTAGTTATTTAGGAATTAAAGGTCTCTTGGCACAGATACACCAAGAAAAACTATCTGATGCTCACAGAAAATGCATAACAGTGTTGATCTGCTCATTTTGTAAATCACTTTTCTAATCCCTTCATATTTCTCTATTCCATCAATCAAACTAACATAATTAATATTATTTAAGCTTTGAGAGGTGTAGATTTGCAGAGGCCATGGATTTCTTATGATAGTTTATTTTACCAAAAATTTCCTCTTTTCAATTATTCTGAGAACTAAAAAAAAAAATCAGGTTGATTACTGCATTCCATTGTGTAAATATGAACAAAAGAGAAACATCTGTCCTTGGTCTGGAGGTATTTGGCCTTCCATTGCTCAGCTTCCTATGGCATTTGAATGTACTGAAGTAATCACATTTTAGTTTTTTCTTGGCTCTTGGAAGACAGCATTTAATGACCCAATGATTTTTTAAAAGGAATTGAAAAAACTAAGTCTGAATAGTTTGAGAATAAATTACTCCAACATGAAATGAGCTGTTATTCACCAATACTTACAAATAGCTTTAGCAAAGATAAAATAATGTGTATTGTAATTAATATTTTAATTTCCTAAGAAAAGCTAAATAGTGATTAAACCCCCTCCCCTCCCCTTTCCCCCTGACAATAATGAAGCTAGGCAGTTTCAAGAGAAGCAGAGCAGCCAGGAGTTTAATGTCGTTGATTAAGAACATGTTTCCATGGTGGCTATTATGTCCCTCGAAGAGACGAAAACAAAAGCAAGCCTTATTTCCTTTTAGAACTACAGGGTTTCTTCTGCCTTTATAGGACAGAAAACAAGAAAATGTTTAGGGATAATTAAAGGCAATTAGGCTCATCAAGGCTCATTTCTGGTCTAGCTCCACTTCTTTTCTCTACAATGTGTACTAATTGCTGCTTCAACATATCAAGTAGCATGGATGACTTTTTTTTGTACTTCCACAAACAAGACTGCTTGGTCATTACCAGCTTTGACAGTGTGAATAAGAGACTCCTGATTAGGTTTTTGTTTGCTTTTTTAAAGATTTATACTACATGTCTTATTGAATCTGATAATAGAGAATAATAAATTAACACTTAGCAATTGTGTAGTACCTTCTGCTAGAGGATCTCAAAGTTCTTTACAAACATTAATGAATTAATTCTCTATACTGTTTAGTTGTGTTTAATAGGTATCATCATCATAATTTTGTGGACTACTGAATACAGACACAAAGAGGTTGTGTAGCACATTTAATGTCACAGCCAATGTTACAGTGTTGGTCTCCTGTTCACACACAATTAGCTAGTTTGCCATAAACATACCTCCTGTGTAACTTCTCTCACATTTGGCTTTGATTCATTGATAGTCAGGTCATTTAAGTTATTCAAATGTCTAAACTTCAAAGAGAGGTTTCTAGAGGGAGATTAGCAAGAGGCAGAAGGTATCCAGAACTATATACAGAAATATTCAAGTGCTTCTGTATTAAGTATTGCAGAAGAGGATACTGGGGAGTTCAGTTACTGGAAGCAGAAAAGGTTCATTAGCAGAACTCTACGATTATCAATTCCTGACAGCACAGTCATGACAGCTCCAATCCCACAGACCCCTTCATGTAAAACTGCAGTCCACTTACCCAGCTCAATAGCTCTCCAGTCTTGAAAGCAGTTGGCTGACACACACATTTAATTTTTCCACCTTTAATGTCTTCCTTTAAAATGTCTTCCTTTACTGGTTCTAAGTCCAGAACAGCCAAACAACAAACTTTGTCTTAGAAGAATCACAGAATCACAGTATATTCTGGGTTGGAAGGAACCCACGAGGATCATCACATGCATCTGCTTTCATGGTTTTGAATATTTGTGATCAATAATCAACAATACCTCCTCCAGCACTGAGAGGTGGCTAAGAGTGCTTGCATGTACAGCACATAAGAGACTGCAGCTGATGCAATAATTTCACTTCTTTGTACACAGCAGTTTGTTCATGAATCACACATCCCAATAACTGTAAATGAAATAGATCCCAAATTTTCACCAAAGTCCAGTCTGGATCCATAAAATATACAATTGTTTGATCTTCTCATTCTCTAGACCTGTGTAGGAAATATAATCACATAGATTAGGCTTCTCACAGACCAGGCATTCATCACATTTAAAACCTGGATACAATTCCCTGCCTTGGAGGCATTTAGGCTCCCATGTCCAGCCTCCCACTTCCCTACTTACAAAGTCATGAGGTGGAGGAAATGAGTTACTTAATTCTTGTTTGATGTGAGTATTTTTGATAAATATTTAATAATTAAAAATAAAATAACAGTAAAGACACCTATATGAGCAATAGCTATAGCATATCTAAGCTTTGCCACTCGAGAAGTGACGGCAGTCCCGTCTCTGCCTTTGGTGGTTGGAACACTGTTCTGAGAGGCAAGAGAGGAGCTCAGCTCCACAGACAATGAGAAAACTTTTTCCCATTTGCCAGATGCTGGCTGACTGCTCTTGTGACACAAAAACTATGTAATGGGTACCACAGGGTCAGCCTCCACTGCACCATCCTGAGAGGAGATTTAGGATACCAGCATTTCAGAGACATGACAACACAGATCATTTCAGGCGGCTCCAGTGACCAAGTGGCACAGGGACTTCCTATGTCATCTAACTGTGTGTCTTCTTTGAAAACCCAAATAGCAGGACTGTGCTGCTACTCTGTTGTCTTTCACATGTCCTACTCACAACAGTTCTGCAGCTTTTAAACCTCCTGATTCCTCATCTGGTCCCAAGTAACTATAGATTTAGGATTATTACTGGCATTAGTTGAGCTACACCTACTTATAGTTTCTCCAGGTCTTGAACAACAACAAAGGAACTAATACGGACACCAGGTGTTCTGTAGCTCTTTTGGCTCATATCTTAATGCTCATATGGAAATGGATTATATGCAGTTTAAATAAACATGGCATTACCGCTTCCTGTGGTGAATTTTTTCAAGTAAAAGGGCTTATTTGGTGCAGAAAAGCATGCATGATAACAGATATAATGTAGAGAAGCATCTTGGCTGGAAATTTCAAGCGGTAAGTGTACTTTTGTGCAGCTAAAAAGTGAGGCTGAGAGCTGCAATCTCTGGCTCTAAGCACAGCTGTGTCTGCTGCTATTCACCAGTCTTTGCTCAAGGTAAGTAAGGAGGACCATGAAAAATTTCCTGCACAAACTTTACTGGCTCCACCAAATCCAAGTATAAATTAAGTTGCTTAAATCAGAATGAATTTCCTACCTACTTGCATTCTAGACCTCAGTGTACCTTGATTCTTCTGGACAATCATATCCCCCCAAAGACATTAGTACAATTTCAAATTGCCTTTTTCTGAGAAGAGTGGCACAAATCTCACTTTGCTAGTTTGCATATGAGAGGCTAGCCTATTTACAACTCTCAATAAGGTGTACTTGGGGATGAAAGCAGAATGATTTTCTTTTCCCCAACTGAATTTCAGTGTATTCCACAGGTATTGTGAAAGTAAGAAGAGCCCACTTGGATTTTCTTAATAAAAGTAGTATGATTTAATAAAAGAATATAACACACTTTCAAATGGCCAGAGATGAATAAAACAGCTTGCCCCACTTTAATAATAGAAATACTTCCCTCACTTCTCAAAAGCTGCTCCCATTCTCAGCCCATGCCCTTCCACACTAATAATATCTTGGGGCAGCTAAAAGATTAGTTACATGATGCACTATATTCTTTTGGTTCCATGTCATTTATAACCAGAAGACTCAGAAGAATTTTTCCAATTTATAAGTCAACTCAACTTAAAAAAAAAGCTCTCAGAAAGTATTTCCACAGTCCTTTTTAGCAGACATGCTGAGTACCAGTTATCACACCTGATATACAAACTCCGTGAACAGAGTCTGATATAAATCCCTACTCAGTCATATCCTGCATAACACCTTCTACATTGAGGATAACAAATTTACTCGCTTAAAGTTGTCTTTAACCAAATAGGAGTTTAACATCCTCCTTCCCACCAGCCCTCACACCTGTTGAACAAAGAAAGCCTGGCTAGACCAGTCTTTCTACCTTCCCTTTCCTCCTTTTCTCTACTACATTTGCAAATATTTGTTTTGTAGGGCCAGGGGGCATTTTGAGACCCATAGATTTCAGTCTCCTCCTCAGTCACTGTTTTAGAGCTCAGCTCGTGAGTATAAGTACATTCCTCATGGTTTGGCTGGACTTCCAGATAGGCAGCAGCCACTCTGGGCTCTCACACACGGTGCTTTGAAGTTGGTGGGAATGAGGCATCTTCAAAGAAGATTTTAGACCACAGGTTATGTCCTGGGTTACAATGTATTCTATTACCATGAGCTGTTGAGACCAGGTGTAGCAATGTTCCTTGCCTCCTCCCTCTGGACTATCTCCTGTTAATGGGCCCAACAATGCCTTGCTGTATGACTCAGAGATAACCTGCACCTGGACTATCTCCTGTTAATGGGCCCATCAGTGCCTTGCCCCATGACTGACCATCCCATTGTGAGATGCTCCGCCCAGGGGGAAGGAACCAAGCATTCCCACCAGGATAAAAATCTGGGGCCTGGAACAGCAGAGGCAGAATTACCTACTGGGATCCCAGAGGACAAGAGTTACACCACTGGATTTTCCAAGGAAGACCAGACCCTCCTACAACACTGCTGGACCTTCAGAGGAAGACCAGACCTTTCAACAGAACCATCACTTCAGGAGGACTGCAGTCACCATCTCATTGGACTGTTACCAACCCCCCGATTATCAGGGGGTCGGGTTTGTGCTCTGACCTTGTCAGTGGGTTGTTTTTTTTGCGCTACTGCATTTATTTTATTTTTCCTATTAAACTGTATTTCTGACTTGGACTCTCTCACTAGTTTGCTTTCAAACTAGTACTGGTTACAACAGAGATACACTTAACGCAGAAGGGCAGAGAATTAAACAACTTTTGTTATTTGCTAGTCATGAGGACCAGATCCAGTCCAACAGTACCTTAAATCAGTTACCATGGTCTTCCTGCTAACTCCAAAACCCAGTAATCACTTTGACGTTTAGGAATTGAATCCATGCTGGTTTTATTCCAAGACTCCCTGAACACCACATGGTGAAAGGTTCTGTGGAATATCCCCCATACAAAACCTCATGTTTTTCCCCACAAGAGTGGTAGGATACAGGCAGACTTGCACAGTGGACCAGAGTCAGTCTGACAGTGGTGTTTACTGGATATGCTGCTGAGGCCTGGCCAGTTCATCCATTACTTTCCATTGGTTTTGAGGCATTTTCTAGTAGATAGTTCATGTTTTCTGATGATGACAGCTTGAGATCTCCTTTCACTATTCTAACAGCTACATAAGTGTCATTCCTATTTTCAGAAAAGTAATCAAGGATCCCAGTAATTGTCTTCTACCTAGAAATTTATTTAAGGCTCAGATATTTGTCTTACAATGTGAAATCTGCTACTGCACAAGGCAAGGACAGACAACTGTTGTGATAATACCTTTAATTTTAGGGTAAGAGCTGGAACACTATTTATTCTTTTTTGTCCATTTCTTTGAGATACTACATATGAAAAGGTTAGGCCTTTATTACTCCCTACGACATCTTACTGAGATTTCAGGCATAAATATACCATGGTTGAATCATCAGTTCTGAACTGCAGTTGCAAGCGGTGAGGTACTGCATAAGAGTCAGTCATTTCCAGTGATGTTGAAATGTCCTGTTACATTTTTCAGTCCTAACCAAAGAACTATTGATTTTAAACTACAGTGTCATGGATTATATTACAGAAAACAAGTTAGGTAGAAACCTCCTTTAATAATTAAACAGCTGAAAAAGGAGCTCGCTTCTTTGATTACCTGTGACTTTGCATTCTGCTTCAGCTTTGATCTGGACAGCAGGTAGAGAAAAGGTTTGCATAGAAGGTCACACAACTTCAATCACATAACACTGGAAATCTGTGCTGCAGATATCCATATCCATATACATACATACATATTTATGTTCATATATATATAAAGGCATATCAATTTATATCTATCTATCTATCTATCTATCTATCTATCTATCTATCTATCTATCTATCTCAGGCATTTACCTGGTGTTCACACTCCAGGCTTTTAACTGCATCCAAGGCAACTCTGGAGTGCTCTTTAGCTCATAATAAAAGCCACCTAGGGGAGAATTTTCCAAAGCCTACCTCTAGGACTCTATCTATTTCCAACCTTCCTTTATCTACTTACACTTTTGATCAGGGACAGCAGATATTTTCAAAGGTCTCAGTTGAGATGATTCCAAGGTTTTTCTTCTGAGAACATGAAGTTCATTATTAGAACCCCTGTTCTCATGTTCTTAATTGAAACTGATCTTTTCATTCATTACTTAGAGCAAATATCATCCACAATTTATTACCAAGTAACATACTCACGCTTTTAATATTAAACTTACTGGGTTCTAAATGCTTTCAACTCCATCATATTGGAAAATTCAAAATAGTTTCATTTCTAATCCCCCAAAAGTGATTGCCAGGATGCACAGAAGATGGAGATGACACGTTTACAGCTGGAGCTGTTTACACATTGCAAAAAAAAAAAAAGAAAAAAGGTGGGGCAATAGAGTGTTGAACATCTAGAAATCTAAATAAATGAAGCACTGCTACAATACTAATTTCAATTATTTTGCCCTGCCTCTCCTCCCCAGAAAAAGGGAAGAGTAATTTGAGCATCCCAAAAATGTCTTTCTTATCCCCGTACTTTCAGCCTGTCATCACACCATCAGCAATGCTTTGAGCATTAACGCCATGTTGACTGTAAACATTTTATTCCATTACTTTGACATGGGCTGTTATGGAGGTTTATGATAAGACATTTTCAAAACTTAACCTGTTGGAAAACATCACATGAATCTAGTATTCTAAACATTAATCTCTTCTTTGCCTTTCTTAAGTGGCCAAAGCAGTTTTGCTTATCATGATCTGTATATTGGTCCTTCTGCAGGTATGAGTCCCTGGCTGTCACATTCTCTCCAACACAGAGAGATCCAGCACAATTTGGACTGTCCACGTTTAGTGTTATTCTTTAAAAAAAAAACAACACCTTACATCCAGTTTCTCAAAACCAAACCTTACGTAAATATGACCTTAGTACGATGACCTTACAAAGAAATGACTTCTTTATGCCTTTTCAAAAACCTATGAAATGGACAAGTAACACATTGCTATGCTGTAATTAACAGTAGAAATCCATATTTTATTTAAAATGAATAGGGATTTTAGAATAAAATCTGGTGTCTCCCACAGAAATCCCCCCACACTGGGAAACTAAGCACATATTTATTTATCGCTAGATGGAGGCAGTACAAAAACGTCAAAAATTATAATACCTAGGAAAAAAGAACAGTCGGTGCTTCAGATTTCTGCTTCTAGCTCTCAAGTAAGGTATTTCCATTTTTTATAATATATGTTTTACCACACATTTCTTACATTACAAATGAATGTACTCTAGGGTCACAGAAGCTGCGTACAATATGAGCAGGTACATAGCAATACAGCAGGAGTGATTTACAGCATGTAATTTCAGAGAAACAAATTGGCACCTAACCTATAGTATCTATGTTTTTATCTGGTTGAAGGAGATAACATCGTTTGTGAAGTACCTCACATTTGTTATCTTGCTGTAACACGGAGTTCCCTTGAAATGACTTGCTCTTGTATCACTTGTGAATAGATGGAAGGAAGGAGGGAAGAAACTTAGCATGGGCTCTTTATTCTTAACATACACACAGTTTTAACTTGACTTCACCTACTGAAACAGCTCTGATTTATTATCTACAAAAAAAAGTTCTTGAAGAGATCTGCAGCATTTCATTTAAAATTTTTCCTTACAGTCCATGATCCAGATTAGGATCCATGATCATAATGCTGACTGCTGAAGTCACTCACATACTTTCAGTTGCAATTATTACTCAGCTGCATATAAGTAATTAGTCATGAGTGGGAGAAATGGCTGCAATAATTTCCTTTAGTCCTGAAACTTTTCTCTTCAGAGGCCTTTTTAGCCTTCAGCTTCTAACTCAGTTTCATGCTGCACTTCTATTCTGCTTCTCCTGCTCTTTCTTGACATTTTTACTCTTGCTATTGTTCTTACTGAGTTGACTGGCTTCAGGATACATTTAAGAACACTAAAATTGCAACATGGAGAAGGTGGTGAAAGTTGTTAAAATGTAAATCTGTTATGTAAATATTTTTCCCTATTTTAATTTAATGTCAGTAAGGGAAAGAAAAGCCTGGAAATGCCATATTTAATACCACTAAAATAAAATTAACTGAAACCAGCTGGCAAAACTTATGAATTTAGATTTCCTTCCAGTTTGTTTTGTGATTTTAATTTTTTTTTAAAGATGGAGATATCCATCAAAATTTTGAAATTACTGTCATGGGAAAACAGGAATAGGAAAAGAAAAGGAAAAAAAAAAGTTTTATCTTTCTCTTCCTATTTCCATTCTTTTTCTTGGCAGCCTTCTAGACATCTATTCCCTCTTGCCTTGGCATGTCTCCAACAGTTAGCAATAGTAACTTTCGTTAAAGACAGGTACTTCTGCATCTATATAGAAAATTTTACATAAATTAAACAGGACCCATCAGTTTATCTAGAAAAGTTAGTTCAGTGATTATAATTTTGCACTTCCAGCTTTTGGGAGTAGGAGTCAAATAAATGTGTATAAGCCACAAATTACAGATAAAATACTCACTCAAGTTACTCTGGGAGACTTCAGTTTTAGGGGATGGGTAAAAACATATAAGCTGAGCATTTGCACATACCTCTGATTAGTCAGGATATTATTTAATTTTCTGCTATTAACAGAATATTTGCAATACAAACAGGTACACAGAATTCTGAGCATATCATGCACAATTAAACAAAAAAAAACATAGTCCAATCATTTCTTTCCTAATGAATTTTCCATAAAAACCAACAATCTTAGAAATGTCTGTAAGCCTCCCCATTAGAAATCAGACCAAACCAAGTCTTCTATAACTGGGTTTTTTGTTTCAAGATAGAATAGGCACAGCTAGTGTACTACTTTTCTTGGTGCCATTACTGTCAGGCTGTCACAGGATGCTGTATCTAGTCAGAACCCATTAAAATCATCAACAAATAGAAATGTCTTTAACCTAGATTTAAACCCACAGCCTGATCCAGTGTTTGAGATCTTGGCCAGGAGATTTTTCCAAAGTCACCATCCATAATGACTGAGGGGTCAGAGGCTACTTTGTTACTCACAAGTGCAAACGGAACAGCAAATGTACTGGAGTTCACTTGCAGCCAATTGTGAGGCCAAGGTTTGTTTTACAATAGGGCATGGAAGATTAAAACAGCACAGGAAACTTGGCTAGAGAACAGGTCCAAGTGGACCTCGAAGGAAGTAATTACTTCGTACTACTGTACTCCCTCTTCTTCCCTCCACTCTTTCACTTTATGTTCTTAATTGTAAATTACCCTCTACTCCTTCTCTCACTTAGCTTTTCCTTGTACCAGTGAAGCAACACGAAAGTGCTGGTACTAAATTCCTGCCGTAAAACCAGTGCCAATACTTGATGTCTACGAGCTCCAGAGCACTTTGAGCACTGGAGCTAGTGACATTACAAAGCTTGTTAACGTAAAATCTTCTTTGTGTTACATTTTTTGCAATACATTTTACAAAAATCTACCCCAGGGAGCCAAGGGGCAGTTGCTTCTTTATTACATTTTAGGAGAGACACATTATTAGCGTTCCAGTCTATATATTATGAAATTAAGTGGATACCCTTGGGGTTAATTCCTTGTTGTAATTGTAATGAAAAGAAACAATTTCTAACCCTCCATTTAGGATCTATAACTATTAAAATCCACTAGTCTTAGTGACTCCTGGGGCCAGTGAAGTACTTCAGTGTATATGAAAAAGGGCACTCCCACAGTGTCCAATATAAGTAATTTATAAAAATAACAGCCTCCAAGTGGGAAAACTAACAAATGAGTTTCCATTGAGCCCCTCCCTGCTGTTTACTATTGCATGCTGGATTCATCCACTACGTAAAATTATATGCATATCAAAATCATGGAGCTTGGTTCCAAGATCATAGTTTGCCAAGAGTAAGAAAGGTAGAGCAGGAATCACAGAATACAATGATTAAATACAAGGAAAATCATGCAATAAACCCATAAAGAATCCTCCCAGGAAAAAAAAACCTGTTAAAAAGCAACATTTCTTTCAATGGCTTCTCTGTATTAAATAACACAATTTGCTTCAATGCATTTTAAATGGTAATAAAACATTTTAAGTAATCAAAGGTTAATGATCTACTTCTGCTTAATATCTTTAGTTTGGGAGATGCATAGTAGTAACAATGTTATTGCGTGTTTTCAATATCTTTATTGTGTATCTCGCTGTACTTTCTCTGAGAATTCCCACTCAGTAGTGTTTTCCTGCTGACTTTAATACTGTCAGCTTTCACGTCATCATGTGTGCCAGGTTTCACCATCTTGCCTACACACTTGTACCCTCGTTCACTTTTCGTAGTGCCTAAAAGAGAGAGAAATATTTTCTTAAACGAGATGAGAAAAAATGGATTTAAAACCGCAATAGCAAAAGGAATACTGTGCTCCAGGGACCTGCTATTAAATCATTTTTATGAACTGACTACGTTTCAGTTTGAGAGCAAACCTTTAGCATGTAATTCAGTTTGTTAGTAACGAAATAAAATGTATATCTTCAGATAGTGTCTTCCAATTTAATATGCTTATTAAGATTATTGTTTCTATTAAGCTGAAAACCATATAAGTGCATTATTGTCCAATACAGCATAAGTTCCCATTTGGAATTCAGGCATGCTGAACAGACTTACTAATTTAATAGCAGGAGAATTTTCTAGTGCTTTGTTAGAACTGACTTGTGAAAAAGAATACCCCTTTAAGATTTCGGGAGGGGTCTGTCTTTTTGATATTTGTTTAGTTCCAGTTGACATAGCTTTAATACCATTTTTCTCTCTGGTTTTATTCATCATAATATAAACTCCCTTAGAAGAAAGGAAAAGGGTCTTACCAGACATGAAGGAAACAAGCAGTTGTCTTTTTTAAATCAAACTTTCAACTGGCTAATAAAATATGATGTAAGTTGCTATGTACAGAGTTTAGACTCTCATGGTTATTTTTAAGGGAAAGAAGGAATGCAGCATCACTTAATATGTTTGTGACCATCAAAAAATGGGTTTACTTTTTCAGGTATTTATTGCAAATACATGTTAATATGTCACCTGTTGCTACTGGCAGGCCATGCCAGTGAATGTCCTTATTTCTCCAGTGTCTACAAACCATCAACAAGCCTGAGCATTCACAGCTTGTGCATTCTCTGGTCATCACATCAGCCAGTGAAACTGGCACCACCATCTCAGGCTGGTAGCTTAGTGAGGCATAAAGTGCCAGCTTGAAAGGACAAGGACCTGTTACTCGTCTGCTTTCAAAGGATTATAGAACATTTAATACAACTATAGCAATAAAAGATGAAATTTGAAGGCTGAAAAGGAACTACAAATACTTTCATTTTTACCATTGGCACTGTATACTATGCTGAATATATGGGTCTTTAGCCGCTGATGATTTTTAGAAGTTACATAAAATGAACAGGTGGCCTCCATCTCACTGGACAGGTGTTGGTATCACATCTAATGAAGCTAAACAGAACCACTGTCAATAGAAGGCTATAAGTGTAACACTTTTCATGTCATTACATCCCTTTTAGTAAATGAAGAGCTGTTCAGAAAATACATGACTATCCCTAGGAACTCTAACACTTTCTAATATTGATTGTGCAGATGGTAGAAAAGGCTGCACTTCTCAAGGCCAGTTGCTAATTATCCCATATCAAATATGGATAGGATGACTGCTGGGCAAATAACTGAGTAAAATGTTGATACTGGGAACCTGAGAAAGAATTGGAAATCATTAAAAATTAATCGAGGAGCTTCGACCTTTGAACTTCTGACTGTTTCTTCCTTATGCCTTCATAGAAATGGATTTATTCAAATTTATCTGCAAGTCCCTGCAATTTAACTGCGGATCATGTACTGAAGGGAGCTTTTCTGAACTGGGACAGAGCAACACATTGATAAGTCTGGAAACCATTGTCCTAATTTGCAATAAGAAAAATATCCATTTTATTCTACCATTAAAAGTAGTATACATAATTTTGAAATTAATGTGCTACCAATGAAGTCATATAAGTGCTGAGAGTGGGTCTTCCTATATGTGAGAGAGCATGGGCAGAGTGAAAAAGACAAAGGTGATATAATATCCGCAAGATGCTGAGTTTGTGTATTATGCCTATTAACTTTGATAGTTGTAGAGATTTTATTTGTACTGTGCATTTCACTTAGTGTTAGGAAGTTGAAAATAAACCTGAAACACAGCACAGATGCTAATATTACATTTCAACTTGAATAACTACACTATAACTACCTAAAAAATTATTGTAATTTCAATTCCATATTGTACCCTTTACATTTTTCTTACTTATATCCCTTACTTCTGCAAATATAAACATCACTACATTTATGAAAGAATGTGTATTTGCCAGCTCTGAATGGCAAATATATTTATATATAGAATTATCAATATTGCTTGTTTAATACTGACCAGTAAACTGGCAAAAGGAGTCAAAGGAAAGAGCAATACTGGAGCATCCAAATAATGTAGAAACACGCTTATGTTTAGTTATTATTTATGAAATAATGACCAAAAGTAGGAATTTTCTTCTTACAGGAAAAAAAGCCAACAAAACAACCAGACAAAAATAAACATTCTATTTTAATGGCTTTTGTTCATCTTTAAAACTTGACATCTTAGCTACTGATGTAATTTCTTTTGAATAAACTCCTAACATAAATAGCTTTATTTTTCATATACAGTTCATTTTGCGTTTTGTGAAAGAGGAAAAAATCACATGGTAGAACCTGGTCTCAATGTTCCCTGTCACACCATAAATACAAGAAAGACCGCAGTGCTCTTGGTTTTTGATGGGAGCTGGTAAAATATTTCTGCATGGTGAAAAACCCAATAAAAGACCCGGCATTGGTTGATTCAGTGAAAGTCAGAACAAAATTTTTCTTCTGACATGAAATGAAACTATTTGTTTTCTCATATAAAAGGACAAATCACACCCATGTATTTTGCTGTTACATCCCAACTACAAAGTCATAGACAAAAAGCATAAAGTAAGAGCAAATATAACTGCAGAACCTAAACTGATTCAGCATTCACCTGGGAAAATGGAATTCTGGCTTCCAGTTTCTGCATTCAATTAATATTTGGATTATCTCCATCCTAAATACCTCCTAGCCATGTGGATTCAATCGACAAGCACAGACAGCAACTGAAGGCAGGATTTCCACATTCCCGATGGTCCCTCAGCACTGCTGTGTGATCAGGTAAAATCAGGCACTTGCTGAGTGCGTGAAACCTAACCTGAAGGCCAGACTGGCACTGCCAGTGTCTTTGACCCTTTTGGGAAAACAAGGGGAAAAAAATGCCTATCATTATAGACCAAAGCATACAACGAAAGTTATTTGAAGTCATATCTGAATTACTGAATCCCAGCCACACAGCACAAAGATAATTTATCTATGGGTCCCTCAGATTAGCACCATTGTGACTTGCCAGGGCAGAAGACAAGCTACCAAAAACTGCAGCTGAATTTGGTGTTGAAGGAATATCTCCCCTACTTTCTGATGAGTATTTTTCAAAATGTGGCTGCCCCAACCAGGAGAACGCAGAGCAGGAAGAACCATGCACCCTGGCACACCACACCATTCAAACGTGCCTGCATGAGGGTTTTAAATGAGCAAAAGGAGCAACTATGCACCTCAAGGAGCCTTTGTGTCTTTTCTTTAAGCTCACATATTTTCCATTGTGAACAACTTGTTACTTGTTCAATCCATGAAGGATTTTATGTAAAATAAATAAATAAATAAACAAATGAAGTGAATAACCTGTCATCTCCTCACTGAAATTTAATTGTTCTTCAATGTGGTGTGGTAGATATTTGGAGCCATTTACAATCAAGCTGAAGAGCTGTTGTGTTACACAAGTATTTCCTACAAGCACCTCATTCAAGTAAGTTCACAAGGCATATTGCCTTTCTTCAGACATTTTGTTTAGAAAGTTTAGTTGTCTGAACTGCTTTGTTCTCCACATATGTTAAAAGCAGATTCATCAGTGAGTTAAAGAAAATAACCAAAAACTGTCTCCACAGACTTTTAAGTAACAGTTCCTTCCCTTTTACTCTTGGCATTGCTACAAATGAAAAACAGAATATTGGAGGACTGCTACAGATCCTCGGGCTGTTCCATTTGCAAAGAAAATCTGAGCTTTTTAAAAAAAGTATGTCATAGTTCCAGGAGAAGATACTTCATTAGTGAAGTTTCATTTCAATAGCTGCATAAATCCATGGATCTGACCAGGTTTTGTTTTCATTTTTACACTGTAGCTGTGAAAGTTTCTCATTTATACTCTGGAAGAAGCAAATGATCAAGTATGCTCTTTTCAAATCTGAGACTTAAAACAATTAATTATGCTGTGAGGAACATTCTGAAAAAAAGCCAAAAACCCAACCAAACCATAATTTGGAAATGTTTAGTCATATGTAAAAGTAGCATTCAATTGCAAGTGATGAGGGGTCATGCAAGTGTTACCAGAAGGTTCACACTCCACATAGCCTTGTTTCAGTGACACTCAAAAGCAGAACATGCATTAGATTTTCCTTCTGACCAAAGCCTCCTTCTAATATCTTAAACAAAAGTATTCAACACTCCTCTTTCAGGCCAGTTATGGATTGACTTGCTCATTAACTCTGGAACCCTTCTTCAGATTTGCAAAAAAGTTTATTCTTTTAGATTTCTAATGACTCTGAATTGGATTACCAATGACTACAGTACTGAGCTATACCATTTTACTTACCAGAGTTAATTTTTTCCTAGTGTATACAGTGTTTTGAGTGCTCAGTCAGAAGTTTTCAATAGCAGAAAATTCCAAGTTTAGAACTCAGAGTTCTTAAAAAATTGAATAAGAAAAATACTCCCACTCAAAACCAGCAGAAAGATAATTTTCTGGGATTCCATGTTGGTCAGTACATTCCCACTTGCAACCAAACTTTTTGGTACAAAACAGTTTCATTAAATGGAATTAACATGGATTAATGCTGTGGAAATGCAGCATTAATCTAGGAAAGCACAGCAGCAGAGTGCAAAACTATTTTAAAAGTAAGTAAAACACACCCCTAAACTGGGTCAAGAGCAACCGACTGTTGCTAGAGCCCCAAACACCTTTGGACACTCTTCTCCAGGCTGCAGGAGAAAACATTCCTGTTCTTCTTGTTTACCTGCACTGCCTCCTCAGATATCTCCTGCTGGGTCATCTCTCCAACTGAAATATCACCCCTGCATGGGGTCAGCCTTGTCTCAGCACTTCTATAGGTATTGGGAGGGATAATTTTGGGGCTGGATAGATGTCTCCTGGAATGTCCACAAAGATGTAGCCCTTGCTGCAGATGCAAAATAAGTCCAGGTGTTCATCCAATCCTTTGGTGATGGAGAAAGGGAGATCTCAGACAGCTCATTTAGAGCCTGAAGTCTTCTGCCAATTCCTCGCTATCTCCCACTATGCTGTCAAATCTTTTTCAGAATAGCAGAGTCCAGTCTAACGAAGATGCATTTCAGTAATTAGTCAAAGACTCTGCACTCTTGTTTATATCCTTAGTGCAACCTCTGGGTCATGCATGGCCAAGTGGAAGTACAGCATATGCTTCCACTCATCATCAGAAAAATTCAAATGGATGATCACACTGTCTCAAGGCTTATTAGTTGCTTGGTTTTCTCTGTCTCTTCTTACGTCATGTTCATCAATATAAAAAAAAAAATCAGTGTATGAACAGATTTTCACCTGTCATGTATACTCAGCAAACTACCTCAAATAACCATTAAAATTAAACTCAGCCACACTTTCCTTTAAAGTGTATTTAGATTGTCATAATTTTGGATATACGTCTTACAGTTTTACACTCATATTTCATATAGATTTATCACTTATTTTTGTGCATGTAGATATCCTTCAAGAGATCCTCCCTGGAGATTTTTCATCTTGTGGCTATTTTCTTAAGAAAATGTAACTCCAGGAATATTTGTATTAAGATATACAAGAATAGGGTGATGAATAAAGAAGTATAATGCAGTTGGAAGAACACAACATTTAATTATTCAGTAGAATATTAATTTGAAAACTGAGTTATTAAACCATGGAAAAACCAAATAGATATTGCTCAGATCTCAGTACTTATTTCCAAATTTTTGTTTTGGACATGTGCTCATCCTCTACCAAAGTTACTTACAGAAAATTTAAGATAATTTAAGATAATTTAAATATTTTAACAGAGGCTTGCAGTTTTCAGGGTAAGATCATAGATAGTCATAATAAAATGTACTGAATGTTCTGATCATTTATTGCTGCCTCAAAAACCAACTGAGGGCAAATATTGCTGTGCAGTATCAAGACCAAGATTTTTGAGAGAGGTAGTACAGCATTTTTACCATTCTCCCCATATGGGTGACAATGAAATGCCAGAAAGTTTGGCACAAAACTGATTTTCACTGTACTAAATAAAGTCAGTTTACATTTCTTACAGCAAGATGGTGACAAGGACAAAAGAAGAGTGGAATATTTTAAAAGTTCCAAAGACTGTGAATCCTTTTTTGTTGGAGGTAGCTTGATTTTTGTTGTCCCATTCCTTTCCATACATTTTTTGATAGCTCAGAAGAGAAGGAAGCCTCCAAATACAGACCAGCACATCTGTAGCCCAGATAAGGAAAGTGATATACAGTCCCATGATAAACGATATCTTAGGGAGCCATACCAGATATTTTGATGAGTACTAAAGAATTTCCATGTGGAGAACAAACACTATCAGAAAAAAGGGAAGATACGATAAAATCAAAAATATTTCAGGGACATGAGGAAAAAGGGGAATTGAAGGAAATGCAACAGTTTTCTTTGAAACTGTACTGAAAGTGATTCTTTCCATTTTAGTAATTTTTAGCCAGTGTGTCTGTAGTTTTTATTGAAACCTTCACTATTTGCATTGGACCCTAAAAATAGTTGAGTTAAAATGGATCACAAGTGTTTTCCTCCATTGGAATTCTGATATTCTGTGAATGAAATTGAATATTACCTTTCAAGAACTAATAGGAATGCTTTTCTTCTTCCAGAAAACCTCTCCTTCACTTCATTTTTTCTTCCCCAACATTGGCAATTGTCAGTAATGCCTTTTTTTTCAATTTTTAAAACGTAAAATTAAAAGGAAAATAGTTTCAGATTAACAACTTTTCTATCACATGGACAGTTAATTCGGAATTTGATGACAGTCACTTTACTGTCCTCACTACACATAATTTCCATTTAGAAAAGCCTTAACCCTAGAGTCAGAGTAGAAGAAGCAGTGCTTACTTTAGTATTTTTTTTCCTTAATCCAAGATAAATCTCTATAATTAGAACTGACTGCTTTTTAAAAGAACAGAAATGGCAAGTGGCTCTATCTTAAATTAAAAGATCTATTACCTTTGGTCTTCTAATTCTTCTCAGCAATGTGTTTTCTCAGGAGGCACTTTCTCATCCTTATGAAAACTAACTTACTGTAGGTATAGAGGGAAAAACACATCATTAGATTTACTTACTAAGTGACTGGATAGATATATATTTAGTGACTGGAAAGTTATATACAAGTTTAGAGAAATAGGAAATAATTGCCAAGTATGTAATGTATGAGCATATTATTAAAAAATATCTGTAGCATAAGATATACATCAAATAAGACATTTTTACTGAAGGCTAAATTTTCATTCCCTCATGCAAATGGGACATAGGAAAGTAAAAAGTGGAGACTCACAATTTCTGCTTTCAAGAGTTGGATGCCTAAAAAGCTTAGAGGCACTTCTGGTAAACCACAGCTTTGTACAGCCATACCACAGAAACCCTCATGGCCAGCAGTAAAAAGTGGTATAGACTGCCAGGATATCATGGCATGTATATTCAGTTAACCTCATTCTTTTTGCTCCCAGCATTTTCTTTATTGCTTGTTTCCTACAATCTTATCTTTTTTTAGCGTCACTCTGTTAGTGCCTCTTTCTGTGCTGCTCTCTATATGGCTGTGGCTTCAAATCTGGACCTCAATGATCCTGATTTTGTATGCTCCTCACTCTTCTATTTCCTAGGCAGACAAGCAGCAAACATCTGTTAGATGATTTGAGATTTTCCAAGACCAGTTGTACCCTGGAATTAGTGAGCACTGGCAGCATGTACAATAGGAACAGTTCCGGAAGCTATCTGCTGGCTGAAGCTTTGGTTGCCAAGTCATTCATTTAACAGTAACCAATACCATTTGTCTAACCACTCATAGCATTCAGTGGATGGTAAGTACCCCATATTAAAAAGACTCGTATCCACACCAGTCCGACTTTCTTTTACCAAAACAAACAAACAAACAAACAAAACTTTCTAAAAACCAAAAACCCAACACCTTATGAAACAAAACACAGCCCAAATGCAAAAAATAATTATTTCACTGGTCCCTCCTCCAAATGCTTAGTTTTATTCATTCTGACAACTATTTCATCTAGGTATTGTAATAGTTTCTGTATTTCAATACTTCTGCCTTTCAGTATGTATTGCCCTTTAAAATTACACCATATGACCACACATTGGCATCTGCTGGAGGGATTTTAGAAATCATCAACAGGCCAGATAGCTTATGGTTGCTGAACACAAGGTATTTTGACTCTCCTAGCTAATTCCATTTATTTCAGCAGAGCTGTGCCAACAGTGAATCTGAGCCCTCTATCTAAATTTAATCTGTTCATTACCTCCAAAGACTATTGCAAATAAATAGGCAATCAAGTAGCTAGAAGGACAGAAAAGAGGGATATGGTGCAAAATAGGTAACCTTACAGAAGAGAATCAAACCACTGATTCCTTTCCTTCCAAAGAGCAGACAATAACAGTTGAAACTAATCACATTTCAAATTTTCTTTTCTACATTTGATACTCTGGAGACTTTATTCCTCTCGTTCTAAATCAGCCCCTCGGTAATTGACTTCACCGATAACTGGATCAACCTGCAGGTAAGAGCTGGATTGGGATCTGTCGAGCATAAAACTCTCTGCTTTGCACAGTGAAAGCTACTTCGACACTGACACAGTGTAAGCAGTTGCTAAGAAAGGCTTCAGATGCCCTGACAATGTATTTTACCTTGAGGTGGTAAAACAAGCTCAATTTTACCCAGTTCTTGGCTTCTTCACTCCTGCTACATTTAGAGTGACACTTATGAATTAGATATCTTTCCCTAGGGAATGAAGTTAAGAACAATTCAGTTTACAAACTTAGGCTAAAAAGATCCTCTCTGATAATGTTTCAGTAAGGACTCACTGGGATGTCCCTTTACCTGAAGTACACAATTCACCTCTACACTTCTGTGGACTCCTGCCACCTGTCTGCTATTTTCTAGTCATTGCCAAATAGAATTCTATGTATTTAGAAAATTTCAATAGACATTGCTGTTTAAAAAACCTTCCAAAGACATAGTTGAATGTGCCTCTGGGTCAAAGGAGAATCTTACCTCACTATGGTTTCTAAATCTGTGAGATTTCCTGAGGAATGGAGTGTTGAAATGTGATTGCTGAGGCTATGCAACAAGAAAGAAAGATAAAGATTAAAGATGTTTAAAGTTCAGATATATGATTACTACCTTTCTCGGAACACTGACATAGGGATTAAATACAGTTTTTCAAACAAGTGGAAAAAATCATTTCAATTGACTCTAGTCAGAATTAGGTAATGTAAGGATTGTTATCCTCAAACATAAAATTAGAATATTCTATAATGAAACAGAATGGTCCTTGAATTAGAATAAATAATAATAATAATAATAATAATAGCAACAATAATAATAATATTCTTAAAAGTCCCTGGTTTTGATCAGAATTCAGAATTTTTAATCTATTTCTTTTTTTATATTAACTTTTCAGGGCAGCATATATTGAATTTTGGTGTCCTGGTGCTGCTGTCTCTGTCTTCAAACTGTTCTTCAGAAACTATATTTGTTTTCCTCTGTCCTCATACTAAGTATGTATAGTGCCATATGAAGCTCTTCCATCTTACAACAGTAATGGAATTCAATCTCTTGGTGTGGGGGCACAAACTCCTGCTTTACTTGATCATCTTGGCCAAACCATTTAGTATTTGGGAGGTCACATACATGACTCTGACATGTGGTTAATGACCAAAAAAGGTGTTTAAGTTCTCTGGAAGGAAACCATAACCCTTGTCAGCTGCAGCCACTCTGCAAACCTACAGCATAAATGTCATGAACAACCCAGAGGAGAGGGGCAGGCAGAAGAACAAACTCAAAGTGCCCCAGGTTTATACAAGCATTTTTCTTGAGCTAGTATGACTTTTATTCATAAGGATATTAGATAACCTAATAAGGGTATTTGATCCTTTGAATAGTTCTCATTTTTTGCCTAATTATTACTAATGGAGTTAATTCCCTGCCTTTCCCATGGCTGTTTTTAGCAGTTGAATACTCAATAAGAAAAGGTGTGGGGAACAATTGAGGAGGAAAGCAGTGAATTGTAAAAAGGGAAGGGTATTTTAGTCTAAAATACATTTGCATTTCAAAAGATCTGCGTAAATCATGTGTGCTTACCAGGCACTTGCTTTTTAAAATTTAATTAATGCTAGAAAGACACTTTAAGACATAGTGCTCTAAAGGTGCTTGGAAGGAAAAAAATTGTCCCCCAAGTGTCTGATGTGAAGAGCCCCTAGGTGACACTCAGAGTAATGCACTTTTTGAGCACTTAAATTTACTAGTGTCTTTCAGTGCTTCATTAACATAATTTGACACAATTATGGATATAAACACTTTATAAGCACTTAGTACTAGGAGTATCAAAAAATTGTTGATCTCCATCAATTTATACTGAAAACAAAAAGCTCCATCACAGCACTCCAATAAATGCTTAGAACTCTTCCATACTTATCAATAGCATTCAAACTGTGCCAGAAAGGAAAAAAAAAGAATCTTTCCCATATGTTCTCTGGATTAATTCTTTAAAGATTTTAAACATCCATGTAGCAGGCTACCTAAAACAATTAAAATTGTCTGAAATGAACAATCAGATTTACTTAATCCTGCTGCTCACCAGCTAGCTGCAATGACTGGGTAAGTCAACAGTGTTTGGGGGAAAAGGAAAACCAAAAATGGTGCCATTCAGAGTAACAATCATCACCTTATCTATCACATCGACATGTTAAGTCTTCTGGAAAAGGATTAAGAATACACAGGCTGGTCTGTAGTGTGGGCCCAAGTCACAGTAATTAAGGTGAAATTGAGTGCAGGCATGGCATGTGGCACCATACCTATAGAGTTTTTTCTGTTTATGCTCCTAACTTAATGGAAAAAATATTTTGGAAAAAAAAGCCCACACGTGCTGTTTATTTTTTTGGTGCAGTTAGTGAGTCCTCCAAATGCCTTATGCACTTCAGAGTGCTTCTTTAGAAGAGCAATGCTGTTCTCCCAGAAGGTACTCTTGAGGACAAGCTCTGACAGGCAGAGTCTGGCCAGCAGCGAACCCACATCAGCTGCCTGTGCAAACTCCATTTCTCATCTGAGCCACGCATCCAGGCTTGGTGCTGAAAGCTCCTTCTCTTCAATGGGGAAAAGAGGAACAGCACAAAGCTGAGCTCTGCTCACAGGACACTTCAATATCACCTCTCCCTCTCTTTGGATCCATGGAATTTCATTTAATGGAAACTGTTTTCAATTACTAACTTTTTAATTAATAGTTTCTGTGCAGTCCAAAACTTCAGACCAGGGTGAGGACTAAGTAAACACATAGTAGAAGGATCTGTTTCTAAAGACTGATTTGAAATAAAATTAAAGAAAGAAAAAACACTGAGGTTTTTTTTTCTCTTTTCCCTTCTCTTCATATTTATAATTTAGCATGCATTTACTCAAGTCAGAGGCTGTTTTGCAAAGCAAGTGAAGCACATAAACCTTGAAACATATTATCTCTTTTTATCTGTGGTAGGTCAGCTAAACTTATGAATATTTCATCTGACAATTACATTAATCATCTTAATACTTCATGATATTTTTGCCAGTAAAGTGGAATGACAACTGATCATACTAAAGACCAGTCATGACATTAAAATACTATCTATGTAAACTAAAAAAACCAAAAGACTATGTAAAATGTGACATTTTGCGAAGTTATCACTTACTTTCACTAGGGTTAGCACCTAACTGCTTTTGAAAATAACCTATTAGAAATTCTCTATTTACCTTGTTAAGTGCTGGAAGTGGGTTCTTGCAGGATTGATCCATTTTGGTTTAGGATATGTCTGATTTGCCTTGAAATTATGTCTGTCATGTGCAATTGCTGAAACATTGTTTGCTGGAATCAGACTAGAACATCTCTTCTTTTACGTCTGGAATGCGACTGGGAGTGGTGTATAACTAAGGAGCCTTAAAACAAGAGCACAAAATAGCTCGGAAAAAAAGGCACCAAAAGAATAAAAGAAAATTGGTGACAGTAGGAATTTAGGATTATCTGAAAAATCAAACCAATTTTTAGACATCTACTAGTAGAGACTGCAAAAACTGCCTTCCTTTCTCTGTCTAAAATTTTCCACCTACCAATTTAAGACACTGTTGCAGCAAAGCACCTAAATATTGCTTAAATCCTCTTGAAGTCAGAGGGATTTAAGTACATGAATAAAATTATGTGCATACTGAAGGACTTGGCTGGGCTGGGTTGCACTGTTGAATTTGGCCATAGACAATTTTAAAAGATTACTCCAAGACTGAAACTGTTATCTGTAATTTCATTGACAAAAGAAGATGTATTCTGCTTTTCTTTCTCTAATACATTTGAGATAAATAGGAGAACAGAAACAGCTAAAATTGGTTATTTTACAGGGGGAGAGAGAAATAGTCTCTAAGACAAAAAACGCAAGCTGATTTTTACTTTCTTTGGATAAATATATATTTCAGGTTCTCAATCCATT
The DNA here is from genome assembly GCA_013399875.1 of Gymnorhina tibicen. Lineage (NCBI taxonomy): Eukaryota > Metazoa > Chordata > Aves > Passeriformes > Artamidae > Gymnorhina > Gymnorhina tibicen. The sequence goes on from VXAZ01004675.1 coordinate 901,507, forward strand.
TTTTCTAACACCAATATCTACACAGTTAAGAGTTCTGTCTCTGTCAAATTGCACATTATGTCTCTCAAAGTTTGGGTGTTGCTATGAAAAACACTCATTGTTAGAGACATTTAAAAGAACCCAAACAACCCACCCTTTCTCTCCTGAATTCAAATGCAGTTGAGGAAAAGTCTAAAACTATGACTGAAAAAGCGTCAGCCTCACCACCATCTAACCGCAGAGGCATTTCTTTGTTTGACTTAGTCTAATTCCTCTAGGATGTAGGAGCCTGCTTCAGAGCATGTTCAAAACTATTCCAGTTTTAACAGTTCATTTAGTTTGTCTTAACCTTGATAGGAATCCAAAAATTACGCAGAGAATATCTTAAATCCTGAAGAGTGCAATCCAGAGGGTGGAGGAAAAATACACATAATATATACACATAGTCTTAATGAAAATAGAGCTAAACATTGTTTCATAATGAATGCAAGAAAAAGATGCTGTAATAGCCTAGAAGGAAGAGTGGTCACTACAAATAGGAAATGTATTAAATTCCTTTTTCATCCTGAGAGGGTTTACAGCAAAAAACCCCCACAATTAACCTTGAGGTTTCTTCTCCACATGTGCATTTGAAAAGCAAACTACCTTCTGGTCTTCAAAGAACAGTTCTAGGTGTATAACATGGGGAACTTTGGGACTGCAGATGCCAAGTAGGCAGAATTCAACCTTAAAACCCTACTCAAGCAATTTAGCTTCAGACAGAGGAGTAATTTAAAGCAGATTTCTGGAAACATATCTTGCCACATAACCTCACATGCCTCTAATTACCACACAAAAAACTTAGGTTATAGTTCCACCATGTTTTCTAGTCAGGTAATGTTGAAAAGACTAGATGTCCAGGGATTATACACACAAAATTTTGTTCCTGAGCAAAATCCCTTTTGAATGGTTATTGTTTATATTTAACTTAACTATTAGACCCTAGATTTAGCCCTCCTCATGAAACAAGTAGTTTCAGCTTAACAGTTGTTGTGACTGTAATTTTATTATTAGAAAGCAATGAAGAAGCAGGTTGTTTTTTTCTTGTTTAAACAAAAATAATGTAAAGTTTAATTGTTACACTCTACTAGTTTATCCACTTAATTCCGCTAGCAAAAAAATTTCTTTTCCAAAAAAACCCTATGGTGGAACAGTTGATTTAGGTGACAACTATCTATCTGTCACCCTTGGACTCCCACTATTTGCAAAACAGTCTGGTGTTGCAGGACTATTCCAGTTATGAGACATATAGGAGCCAGTTAAACATGGACCTTTGCATAGAATGGTCTGGGTTGGAAGACACTTTAAATATCACCTAGTTCCAACCCCCCTGCCATGGGCAAGGACACCTTCCACTAGACCAGATTGCTCACATCTCCATCTGACCTGGCCTTGAACACATCCAGGGATGGGGTTATCCACAGCTTCCCTGGACAACCTCTTCCAGTCCTCACTACCCTCACAGTAAAGAATTTTTTCCTGATATCTGGTCTAAACCTGCTCTCAGTTTGAATCCATTCCTCCTGGTCCTGTTACCACATACACTTATGTATAGCACAATGCCAGATTTTTTAACAAAAGCAGCCCAGGACCAATCAACCTCACCCCTCTGCTTGTTTTCAAGCCCTGAATTCATTCAGCATATATTATAAATCACTTTCCTCCCCAGACAATAAGTATTTGGGATCCTCTGACATTCCATGGTCCTTTACTCACAAAAGGTCTCATTTTGTTCCACCCATAGGTTGTTTGGGATTTTTTCTCATCAGAGCTTTAGTCATAAAATAACTTTTTACATAGGAAAAATGCATTAATTGAATACATAAATACCATTACGTGAGTAAAAGGGTATATGTAAATAACAATATAGTGAGACAATCATCACAGCTAAAACTGCAGGTGCGTAAAGACACTGATGGAATGATTATTCCAGTGCTGAACTATGTACATATACACGCCCTTATGATGGAAATTATATAAATATTACTTACTGGGTCAGACTCTGCATCTGATGATTGTGTTTGTCTCAATCAATGAAAGGGCTATAGTTCAGCATGGATATGACAACAGAACACAGTGCTCCAGTGGAAAATGTAAAGCAACCTTAATAGTAACACAATCAGACCCACTTAAAGCATCATACAGTCATTACATTTTGGGAGGCAAACACATTTGTTCAGCATCTATCTTAATATTTTGCATTTGATTAGCTTAGCTCTATCACACTGTGTAAGCATGCCAATAACATACTGATGAAGTGATATCAACATAAGTGAAGTTTTGGGGTTTTTATTTTTTGTTTCTTTGTTTTCTTTCTTTCTGTCAAGGGCAATGAAAAACATCCAGTAAATTGTGCTAGACTGAGGCCTGCAGCATCAACTACAGTCCTGGATACTTATGAAAATCAGACACAGCTGGAGTGGAGTGTCATTTATCTTCTCTGTGCAACTGTATTTAATACACAATTACCTTCTCTACCTCTTTGTTCAAAAAGAATATATTGTATGTCTGTTGATTTTTTCCTAAGACATCACTGTATGAAGGTTTTTCTTGTCATTAGGAAGTTCTGAAGAAAGTCTTGACAAGCATAATTTATTTTAAAAGGTTGAATTGCATTCAAATCTTCAGTTAATTCCACAGTCTGCTTAATTATCTATTAAAGTATGTTGTTCCACTTCCAAATCATCTTTTCCTTGGGTACTGACTGGCCATTACTGGCTGCTTATACCTGCGAAGGAGAAGACAAGAAAATCCTGTCTGCCTTTTCCTTAAGCCTGTCATGTGTTATTAAAATTCGTTGCTTCCCTCTTGACGAAGAGGAAACACAAATTTGCAATAAAATACGCTTAAAAATGCTCTGCTGTGCAGATTTTTTTCTCCCTTCTCAAAATCACTCATATCAATCTACTTGCTTATTCTTTATACTCTTCCTCCGCACAACCCTACTGCTCATAATGAATAGAGTCTGCAGGCACTCCGAGCAGAGCGGCTAAAGCTGATCTGAGGGAAGCAGATTCGTTGGAAGCACCACAGAGCTCAGCTACAGAAGCGTGGAGATGTGTGTCACATAGAGCTGCTGCAGATCTCATAGAAACACAAGGGTTGGCTTGTTCTCTGGAGCAGATTTCTGATTGAAATGGATGGAAAAAGACCCTGCTATGCAGGGAAGTGCCATCAGTTCATACAATGTGGGGGAGTGAGTGTGCCATGATCTTTTCGCAGGCAGGTGAAAGGTGGAGACCTTCTTGAAGAACTTACAGAAAAATCGTGGCTTTATAAAAAAAGGACGTAATTTTTTGCTGTCTTAAAAGGTTTCAAAATTTATCAAATTATCAAATTTATTCATGTTACATCTTAAACTTGCAGTAATTTTCTTCAGTTAAAAAAACTTCTCCCATAGCTACTGTATGAGGAGGAGTATGCAGTAAGTAGCGTCATTGGGTAATTAGAATTACAGTAAGGGGAAGCACAGAACTAAAAATTAAGCAGCCTTAATAGCATGAAAATCCACTGGCCTGTGTTAACAAGGGCTCTCTAGATAGGTGAGACATGGTTTTAAGAAACGATATCAAGATCTGAACATTATCTATAGTAATTTTGAATATTAATGAAGCACCGCTGTGTACCTTTGTATATCCAAATGTGAATTCTAGTTTAGGTTTTTGTAGCTGAATAACTAATCTTTATTATGTTATAAACAAGGTTCTAAGGTTTTTAACATTTACATGATTGATTCATGCATACAGGATCAATTTATAGGTCATTGCTTTCTTTGTTTTTAACAGTTTGTTCCTCCATTATGAAAAATTGCTGATCCAGCCATTGCTCATTGCACTGGAATTTAGCTTTTGTGACTTGTATTAGATAATATTTTCAATATTGAAAAATTACCTTGTGACTGCATTTCTGGTGACAAGCCTTCTACTGCTCTTTCACATCTTTTTTCAAATAAGAATAACAATTGTCAGTTGTCTAGATGATTACTCACTCGCTCAATACTCCCAAGGTCACATTTGTTTGCAAGGCAAGTGATACAAAACATCATTAATAGAAAAAAAAGGCAATTACATTTCTAATAAAGACTTTATAATCTTATCTCTTCTGTAGTTGAGATGAAGGTTTCAGGAATGGACAACTACCTCTGTAGAGCCATATTTCCAATTACTGCCTCCCAGAAAGGTTTTCCATTGAGCTTCCCTTTCCCTTTTAGAGATATTTGTCAGAAGATGTGTACACTGTTCCCTGTCATTCATTCCAGGTTCACTAACAGCTGGTAGGGAGGAATTCAGTCTAACCTAAGCAAGTAGGGAAAAAACCACCAAAACCAAGACTACCAGAAGATTCAAATTACAATTGCATTCAGTGCATGAAGTTTCTTTGTAGGAAAGAGGTTTCAGATGCAGATTTTCAGATGCATATAGAAAAATATGGACTTTTTTTCAAATGACCATATTAATTTATGAGCTCCAGTGAATCCTGCTGAAATGAACTGGGCAAGTTCATTGTTAATAATCATACACAGTAAAAAGTAAGGCTCACCCCTTTCTCACTTTTAAAAGTGGATGGAAACTGGATTTCCTTCTCTAAGCTTTGGCCTTAGTCCCATGATATTAAATGTAGCCATTAAAAAGGAAATCAATTCACATATTCAAATTATTGACATTTATCTTACAAGGAAAATAATCAGAATTATGAACTTGGGTCATGAGTATATTTTTATTGTATGTTACAAAGCTCTGGGTATATTGTGATCACAGTTACACAATAACTCTGGTACACAAGAAGCAAAGCCTTGTTATATTATGAAAACATCAACACACCTTAAAGAATTGAATTAGACTTCATAGGTATAATAATTAATATGTGCAAAAAAGAAGAACAAAAGATCAAAACAACTTAATTAAATGCCAAACTTTACAAGCATATCCTCACCTCTGATACACTGACTTAAAAGCATGTAGGCAAGACTCACAGTAGGAACTATTCTTTGGTTTAATTAATTACTGGAATAGTTAAATAGCATTGACTGAAGAAAATATAGGATCACTTAATGGAAATACAGAAGTTCATAACAACCTCCAAGGTGCAAAATAAGAAATTATTTGATCTTGAACTAATAGCTGTTTAAACATCTTTTTAAAATTCCAAGATTAATTCAAAAATATTACATTTTTAAAGAAAAAATTATACTTAGAGTAATTTAAGAAAAAACTACTACACTATTCTCAAAATGGCTACAAAATTCTCAAAAAGTACAGCACATAATGACAGATTAATTTTAAAACTGGGAAATTATCTCAGATGTGAGCACTACAAATTAGAGCACTGTGGCAAGTTCTAATTCACCCAGGCAGCTCCTTACACATTAGAAAATGCAAGGTTGCTTTGTCTTGGCACACTTCTGGGATAATATTTTCTAAATGTTTTCATTTGGAACGCTTTTTAAAAATATCAGGCACAAATACACATTTCTCTAAAATATTAACAGGGTTTTGTAGAGCTGTGAATTAATTGCTTACATGTGTGAAAGACTAACAAAATTATTTTAGGCCAGCCAGGTACAGAAGGACATAGCCAAGACTCCTGCTGAATTCCTGTCAATGGACTTCCACAAGCCAAACCTTGGCTTCTTCAGTGAGGACACATGCAGACACACAGACATCTATCACATCTATTGTACTAAACCCAAGATCAGCTGGAATTCCAAGTCACAAAAAAATGGCACTTTTCCAATCTCTTAATTAGTTGTTATATATCCTTATCACTTAGAAGATTTTTCATGTGAAGACCAAAAAGTTATAATCCTACACTATGTATTAATTATATATAATTAAAAAAAAACAACCCAAAAAACCAAAAACAAACAAAAACAAACAGTCAAACAAAACCAAACCTACTTTAAATTCAGGTAAAGCTCAGAAATATAACTGTAAAGGATCTAGCCCCAAATTTAGAGATAACAGAAATGCATTTTCATTGTATTAGATTATATGAAGGGAATCTGAGATAACTAACCTCAGGACATGCATTTAATTAAGAACTGAACTGGAACAAAGCTCATGGCTTTCAAATCAGAAGCTAACGTGTTGCCAGCTGGCATGTATGGAACCCTCATGGTAAGGCTGAAAATACATGTTTATAAACTGTGTTCTCCATGTTTTCTGTGCTCTGGAGAAACCCAGAACTGTAAAAGATACAGAGTAATAAATCACAATCAGCACAAAGATAAGGAGAAGGCTTTATTATTTTTTTTTTCCTCCCAAAAAAAGGAAAAAGAACTCCTTCCCATGAAGGGAAAATGGAAAATTGAAGATGGAATAGCACTTATTTGGACAAGAATAGTCAGTAAATCTTTCTTGCCCCCACAAAGTATCTTATGCAAATAAACTTTGTCTGCTTCTGCAGTCCACCATTTTTTTTTCAATTTGTTAACCAAATTTGACAGGAGGATTTAGTTTTTTCCAGTTTCCTTTAAAAACTCAGTCAGAAAGTTAAGAATCAACTTTATAAAAACTTAAAAGAATTTGGTGATTGCTGTTCATTTGCATATAAAGATTTAAGCAAAGACATTAGGTGTGGTTTAGATCAATTTCAAACAGACATATAACTGATTGAAGAAAAGCTCTACCTCATAAATTTAATATAATGATAATATTCAGAGAAATCTGTCAATAAAGCCCATTCTGTGTCTGAAGAACTACAGCACCTTTGCACATGTGCTAGCAGAGTGCATGCTCATAAGGTGAGATGTAACCAACATACCGTGTTACATTCATGAAGAATGCCTTCCTTAATCCCCAAAAAAGGTCCTTTGCTGTGCCAGGAAAGCAAAAGAGATCAAGAAAACCTAGAAGTGCTAAATGTACTGCTCTCTGAAATGAGATGCTAATTCCACATTTTCACACTTTCACTTTAGTCTACCTAAACTAGGAATCTGCTAATGATAAAATGGAAGCTGCATGATGGAGCCATGAAAAACAACCAAAAAAACCCATTGTTTCTGCAATTCAATTTCAGCATCTATTGGCAATAGATCTCCTGAGAGATTAGATTAAATAATTTTTTATTATCAACAAATAGGATTTTGAGAATGATACTAGAATTTATAGCAGTAACAAATAACTCCAAATGTATATTATACTTTCTATTGTGCAGTCTAGAAAAAAAAAATAAATTTTAATGAACAAAATTCAATTTATTTCTAATTTGACACCTACAATCTTCATTAATATGTCTGTTCCAAATACTCTTTATAAAGAGAGGTTTAACAAGTAAAATCCACTGATATTCATCCCATTATTTAAATTAAACACCTCCAATTCCATTAGGTCAAGTCACTTGCATTTCTGCATTTACTAACTCTCAGCTAATCCAAAATGCCAGTAAGGATTTACCAATCCTAAAACTAAATTCCTCTGTCTATCTCTAAACCATTGCAGTTATCTGTTAAAGAATAAATTAAGAATAATAGGATTCTTGTTTCTCTAGACTATAACTATTTTAGTAATTTAGAGATAAAAGCAATTAGTATTAGATCCTTTTTGCATCTCATTTTAATTGGTATTATACTGGATATTCTTATTCTTCATTGGATAGCTCCTCTACAGGATTCTAATATTAGCATGTCTTTTGTACCTTTTAACTATGTGAAATGTTTCCAGTAAGGGTAATAATAAGACCTCTTAGACATCTTTTCCATTTACTAGTCAGCTAACATGGTAAGACTAATATTTAATGTTATTAATAATTCTCAAGTCAGGAGTTCAGAATTAAATAAGGAATACAAAAGATTGCTAAATTTAAAACACTGTTTAATTTTGGTAGAGGTATGCAAATCAAGAACTGGTACAATGCCTAGGAGAAAACTGTTTAAACATGCTTGAATTTCTCTTTAGTTCTGTTTAACCCTCAGGTTTTTCTTTCCTGATAAACATTTGCCCTAATGCCTGCTGTGCAAAGAACAACAAGAAAATCACCAAAGCTCCCCACACCATATCAGTGACTTTTCCTCAGTCATTATCTTACAGCTACCATAAGTAGCATGAAAGATATGATTTCTACCACTCCCAACAGGGATCCAGCATGGTGTCTCACAGGGAGAAAACATGATCTAGGAGCTACATCAGTACCTATCTAAATTCAGTCTCCAGCCTGCAATGCCAGAAGAAAAACATTCCTAGTGCAGTTAATGCATGTAATTCCTTTTCCTGTTCTCGAGTAAAACTGGAGCAATATAGTCTCTTTTCTTAGCCTGTTGATGAGCCCACTGACTTCTCTACTCATGACAGCTGTCGAGGGGAAAACAAAAATTCTAATTTAAGCTGATAAGAGGTTGTCTAAAGAAAAATGCAGTGTACAGTATATGTTAAAAGATTATAACTTTATGTAGCACAATAAGATATGTTACACTTTTTAATATATTAAAAGTTTTCCTTACTTGACAAAACTCTAATCTTAGGTATGTCAGGGTGGCTTTTGTCAGCTTTTACAGCCATAAAAACAATACTTGTGAGCCAGGAGACTGCCTCAGGAATACTTGGTGATTAAGTCTATTTTTTTTAAAATATATGTTATTGGTATTTTTAGCCTGAAAGAATTTTTAGGTCTAACAGTAGTTAAAATATAACTATATTTAAATAGAAACCAGACTTCTTTTCTTTTTTTTTGTTTATACGTATGTATATAAAGACAACACGGCTTAAAAAATGATTTATTAATCTCTGCATTACCCTCAGTACCTGCAAATCCCAATTTTCAGGGAAAAATACTGTCATGTTCTACAGTTACATAAATAAATATACAGCATGCTTAGCGAATACAGGACAGAGGGTGATTGTAAATACTAGTTTATAGCAACACCATATGCACCTATGGTTGTTGTAGGCATTTGCTTTCAGCTCAGAATATAAAGCTTCTATCAGTTTTCAAATGGCAAAACCTGCAGCAATATTTCCAATTAGCAAATGTAACATAGATCTATCCAGTATTTGCTGAAGGTAAAGGAAGAGGTGTAAAAAGTCATATATACTTGAAAACTAAAGACTAAGTAAACATAAATCAGAGTTCTGTGGGACTAGATTATATCCATGACATTTTATCCAATTGTTTCTGTCTCCCCTGTTATTCTTTGTTAGAGATCTGAAAGTGTAAAACTTCAAAAGTCTTATGGGGACAAAGCTCATGGGGTGAGAGAGAGAAAAATAGCCTAGATAAAAGGTCAGAAGTTGTGGAAAAGGACATAAAGTAGAATTCAAACATAAGTACCATGTGTGATAGATTCCTAGGAATATTTCCATTGAAATTATCCCTGACACAAATTTTTGAAAACAAGTGCAGATATGTGCACATGTGTGCAGAAACAGAGAAGCCAATAAATCAGTGTGATAGCAAACACCAATGCCATAAGACAATGAGCAAAATATTGAACACATACACACACTGTACATGCCAAAGACTTTGCCGTTCTTTTTAATTTTTTGAAGTTCAAATTAATTTCAATTTTTTTGTAGTAGAAATCCAAGGCTTATTTTAGCTTCTTTTTAAAAACTTTGCTTTATGTAATACTAGCCAATATAGAGTTCCGTGGTACATTTTATAACATCAGTATTTCAAATAAAATAACACAACATATATGCATATGAAAAAATATAAATATATGTCTCTTCATTTGAGTATATCTGCTACAAATAATTTTGTTCAGAAAAGGCAAATAGTGTCCACATCCATTTTTTCCTCAAAATGAAATCTAGGAATTGCATATGGTTTTCTTTTCAGGCAGAATAGTTTCCAAACAGATCTATAGATCTACTTAAAGAACACCTTTTTTTGTGTACAATGATTGTTTTTATATTTTTGCATTAAAAACTCAGTCTATATACACAGCATTGTGAATACACATTAGAAAATTTAATTATATTATTAAATCTGTAGCCTATTAAACTTGAACTAAAAGTTGTCAAATGCCAGGGAAGCCATTCCACAAATATAAGCACTCTTATACCACCATTAAGAAAATATGCCTGAAAGGAGTTACAGAGCACAGTTTCATAGCCACATGAAATAATATTTTTCTAAGTCTAAAACATAATCAGAAACTAGCCCATAAAAATCATACATACTTCTTATGAGAAACAAATACCTATAACCCTAAAAGAAGACAAGTAAATTCATTTCATTAGTTGCACTGTGTTAGGCCTTAATCAGTGATTTACACACGTGTTTATGCACACAAACTACCTCATGGATAAATCTCACACATGTAGTTCAAGACAAATTAGCTGTTGTAGGATCAGGTCCTCAATAAATGCATGCTCAGATGATTGGGAAGCTGTTCCTGAGGCTGATACTCAGCCAAGCACAGTGTTGGCTATTTAAGTGAATAATCCAACCGAATGCATTTGAATTGGATTATTTGTGGAGTTAATGCTACACAACATGAGAAAAATGGCAGGATTGCACCATTAGAGATGACAGTTGTTGGTTGATCAACCTGAAGTTATCATGCTGCAATGTTAATGAGAAGCCTGAAAAAAACCTCAGGGGAAAGAGGCAAAGAAATGCTTCCTTAATTAAATAATATGTTAAAATCTGTAGTCATTACTACCATCAATCTATTTTCATGGATTGTTCAGGAGAATTAACCAAGCCAATATTGGAGGTATCATAATGTCTTAAAAACCTATAAACATGTAAGAGAAAATTACTTAAGTGTGTAAAGTTGGCATGCAGAACAAAATTAATCCCATTTACTGAACTTTGTTCCTGCTTAGTTTCAGTCATGTAGGGGCCAAGGCGATTACCTAGCTCATTTCACAAACTAATTCTATGAAATGTTAACAACAATCCCTAAGTCACAATTTGCTTTTACAAACACATCTATCCTGCCGTGCCATTGCCAGCTGATGAGTGATGAGAGGCATCAAATCAAAGTAATTAAGAGAAATATAAGAAAGATGGTGCATCTTAATGACAGGCAATATTAATTATGCCCCTTGGATGCCCACTGCAGCTCAATGGTCACTGCAGGAAAGAATTATTAGTGGCAACTTATTCTGATTTTGTGAGCCAAATTGTACTTGGCCTTTTGGAGTCCATCTAAACATTCATATGAACTGCGAGAAAAATTTTATAGTTGAAAATGTGCATAAGGTCCCCTGCCACAAAGCGGTGGCTGGAATAGAATGGCTGCCCACATAGATGTAGTGTGGAGGGACTTATGGGTCCCTATTCCATGTCAGCAAAAAAGGAGGAGGGACTTCTGGGCCAGGCAGGCCAGGTGGGGCAGTTTGAACACCAGGATCCTTGTACTGCTTCCTATTCATTATTTGTTTCATCATATTCTTTTTTTTTTTCTGCTAAACCAGGTGCAATCAAGGAGAAAGTGCCTCACACGACACACCAGCGATCAGCCACATGCCACACGCGGTGCAGTGCACACATAACCCACAGGCTGTTTTCAAAACACTGACTGAAAACAAACACACAGAAAGAAATCAAATCCCATTTGCAGGAAGTCCTCACAGAAAACATGAATGCTGTCTTCCAGCGTACATGGGGTGACAGGGAAGGGTGTTTGATTAGCTCTTCCGTGTACTGCTGATGACTCACAGGGAATTACATGATACTCCTCTGTTGGGGAGAGTGATAAGACACAGGCCATGCAGGGACAAATCAATCTGGCTCACGTCCTTTTAACAGAAGGTGTGTTTAATTTAATAGAATTATATCCTCTTAGGGTTCACCATGAATGGATAAAAAGGTTATGGTCAACACTGGCACTATGACTTCTGTTTAATCCAATATTTCCCTATTCCTGATATTTGGAAATGGTGTTCTCAAACCTGAATTAATCTAGTTTCAATTAATGAAATATTTTACACAAAATTCATGACTTTTTATACAGCAGTAAGAAGATGGGAGACTCCAGTCAATTCAGGAGCCCAGTTTCCATTTAAGCCATCTAAGACTAACAAGCCTTCACAAAGTAAAAGAATGATGGAAGGCAACCTAGAACTTTGGTATGGAAGTCCTGAGATAGGGAACCAATACAAAAATCTCTTTTGTGAATGAGAATTAAAAAAAAAAATAAGAAAGAAAAGAAAAGGAACCTAAAAACTTAAGTTGTTCCCTAATAGCCACACTGAAAAAGAAATCCCATATGGAATGAATAATTTTCCTAACACGTCTTTTTTAATTTGGAATAAGATTTGTGATAAAAATGTTAATGCTGGGGATTTTAAGTGACAGAATATTATTCTAACTCATTCCTTTAAAGTCTCAAAAAAAAAAACCCTCATAAAAGCTCCTTTGTTAGGCCTAGTTTAGGCCACCTTAAAGCTCCTTTCAATCAAAGTACAGCTTCTCATTAAGGGAAAAATGATTATTAACATCCTCATTTTGCTTCCTCATGTGAATTATTTGCATTCAAAAATGTGCACGGCATTAGTTTCAGGGTAAATGCAAATATGACAGCGGGATTTCTCACCAAGCTCCTTTTTATTATTAGCTCTTTTTATGCCCTCCATTTATTATTCCCTCATCATTTTTCACAATGTATTAAAATGTTACATTTCCTAAAATAACAATATTTTCCTTCATTTGGTAATTGTCTCAGTCCAGTCCACAAAAGTCTTCATCACAGTGCCTACAGTCTATAATTTGGAATAGTTGATAATAATTGTTCATCACTGCTTAGGGGAGCCTTGGGCATTAGCTATCACAGTTACAGAATCCCTACTCTCCCACTGAGTATGTGATTATTTTAGGTGAAGTTCATGTAGCAGGGGGATAGGGCAGGGGCACGGCAAAGCTTATATTGTGACTGTCCCTGATAGACTCTCAGCTGGTGGTCTGAAGATAAATTGAGATGTTTTTCAGTTTTTTAAGCTTCATCCTTCCCATGTCTGCCAGAAACGAGGCCAGCTCTAAAACATATTTTGAGCTTATTTTAAATACAACACCAAAAGAAAACAAATAAACTATTACTCTGACTTATCTTCCTGACATTTTAAGAGAAATGATCCTGGATGCTGAAGATTAGTCAAAACATAGTGTGTTCAGTTAGAACAAAATCAAGTTACCAGTGGCATACTCTCTGCCAGGGTTGTATTTGATAAACTGATTACAATTACTTCTTTTTTTCCCTGGTCATATTAAAGAAATGAAAATAGATCTGACTAATAAAAGCAAACTAATAAAATCATTTGATCATCCTGATTCACCGCACTTCATCATGCCAAGCTTCCCTGTTGACTCTCAAATTGTTATTGTCAAATTCTCAAGCATTTATTACACTCAGGATGACTTACACATCCCTTTTTTCTGTCACTGTGTTGTCCATCATCGCACCACCACTACCATTTAATTGCAGCAAAGCAAAGACCACTCAGATACCCCCCAGTGAATATGAAATAATGTTGTTTCAGAGTAACATATTCTGCAATAAAATCATCTACAGTGATCTGTATTGACATGAACACAGATAGTATCAAATTCAGAGATGTATCTAAATACATTTTAAAAGAGTTCATGGTTGATATAATTTTTAATTTTCTTCTAGAGGAGGCCCTTAGATTTGCCATAATATCATTTACCACTGTATCATTGAAACATTGCTACTGAGTTTGACCTATGATGTTGAAAATTACTGAGAGGAGTAGAACCCATAAAGCAGTTACTGGCAGGATGTATGCTAAAAGCAGATCATCTCCTATTTATATCTTTCCTATGCCTTATTCCATCTCACTTACACAAAGCTATGTGCCCATTTTGTACTCATGAGTGTCAGTGTGAGTAATCTACGTAATTGTGAGTTCAAGTAGCGTAACTGACTACCTTGGAATTTGTTCCTTTTCTTAAAGTGGTTTCTGAGTTATAGTGGATTAGTTTTCTGCCATGTTCTGTGGGAGACCGGTTACCTTAGGGATCATAATGAAATGCACCACAAAGATGTAGAAGTGAAGAAAAAAGCAGAAACACATAGTCTACATCATTTGGTTGTGATCCAATTAGCCAAATTAAAAGCAACATAAATCAACTCCAAAAATTGCCCTACCCACGTGAAATCGAGACAGACATGAACTGTGGGGGAGGAATATGGAGGATGGGTGTGGCAGGGAATTCAAGAGACTGCAGGATAAAATCCTTGCTCACCAACCTCTTAACAAGGCTGCTAAGTGTTACTACAGGCATTTCTAGCATTTATAATAGCCAGTAGTGAATGTCACATCGAAGTAATCTTTTGAACCTAAGAAATTCTAACAAGTGTGCTTATATGCTCTTTTTCATCTTTTCTTCTCTATTTTCCCATTCTGATATGAGGATATGCAACAATCATTATTATATGTTTTTAAAGACATATTTGACTTAGCTACATTTCTCTCATTCTGTAACCATAGACAATTAAATCAGTCTCTTATTCCCTGTTCTTTTCAGAGGTCCTTCAGAGCACTAAGCCTTTCATTTGGGCAAGTAGTACAGCTTATTAAAATAAATTCATTTTAATGCCATCTAATTCTGCAATGATCAGTTAATTATGGACTCCTGTTTGGTTTCCAGTCCAAGATGAAGAAATAAAATCATCACCTGACAATCAGAGGAGGTCATTTCTATGATTTAAACCATAGTGTAGTACTCGGACACATCCTGAGTATCTCATTATTTCAGGAATAGTAAGGACAGGAGCACAGGTTGCAGTGCAAGCGTGTATTGGCTGTTTATTCATTTTTGCCAGTCAGCTCTGCTTCCACTTCCTTCACCACATGGAGATGTTCTGAACAATGGACAATAAAATAACACCTACAGTACAGATAGGTCACAAACACAAAACCTGAACTCCTGTCAAAATTAGCAAGATGATGCCATTTTCAAGTACTTGTTGAAGGACCAGTTAGCATTTGCCATAAAAACATTATTTGGAGGGAATACCAGAGACTTGATATTTTCTCTTAAAGGTAAAAACCACAGAAATCAAGCAGTTCTTCCGAAATACTTTCACAGTTTTCTTACTTGGAGAGTGGTGGCTTTCCATCTTGGAACCTGACCTTTCTGTTATATGCAACTATTCTCCCTACTGGAGACAGCAAAGAATTGTTTCAGTTATATTTCAGAAGGGGCTACATGTCAGAATGGTTACTCCGAGGAATTATAGTCTGTCCTGTGTTTCTGTTCCACAAAGCTGAAAGCCTCACATTTTTGTTAGGGAATCAAGAAAACTTTTACGCTAACTGTGCCAATAGCTGTATTATAAATCTCTCTTCCTTTTCCTCTCAGCATTTGCATTTAGCTGTTCCAAAGTCTGTCAGAATGGGGCAATAATCTTTGTTTGGACCTGTGGTACATCTGGATCACAGGGTGAGCCACAACCACACTGTTCTAGGTGAAAGAAGGCAGGATTCACTGAGGGCAGGGTCTGCCACAAGGACAAGATAAAGAGTGCAGTTGAGAGAACACCTACTTATATCACATACAGGCTGTTATTCTTTAGACCTATGAGACCAAATCCTGACCTACACATCTATTGGCTTCCATCTACATAAATATGTTTTTCCCCAGACCAAATTTATAGAAGGATGAAATGTTGCACAGCTCCAGGCAGAGGAAGCAGCATGAATACTGACTCAGCTTTGCTGAGGTCATAGTCTTTACAGAGCCAGCAGAAAGGACTGGCCATTAATTTTCTCCAGTGTGATTTCACTCTTCTCATTACATGCAAAAGCGTTGTGCCAGACTAGTAGGCTGTGGCTGTAGGCTGGGGAGAATGCATTTCAGTGAGACAGAGCTCATAAAAAAGTGCAACAAACTTCAGTGTGAAGGTTATCCTTGTTGCTAATGATACACCAAAATGAAATCTCAGCCCAGACAATAAGGACACTGACAGTGCTATGCTAACTGCAATAAGGCCTCTTATAAACTCCACTGTGAGGCAGAGCCACCAATGCACAATACACTTACGCTGTAATTTAACCACAGCTGGTAACAAACTCCCAGGGAGCTGCTGGCTTGCTCCACGTCCCCTGCCCTGGTGGGATGGGGAGAGGATTCTTGGGGAGAGATAGAAACAGTTTAATAATTTAAATATATTAATAGTAATAATAACAATAAACAATAATAAAAGCAACAATAATAATAATAATGAAAAGGAGAGAGAGAGCAATGAAATCCAAGAGAAACAATGATGCACAATACAATTGCTCACCACCCAGTAACCCACCTCTCTCCCAGCTCTTCTGGCCAAAGCCTTCCAGTTTATACTCTGAGCACGACATTTTATAGTATGGAATATCCCTTTGACCAGTTTGGGTCAGCTGTCCAGGCTTGCTCCCCCACAGTTTTCTTGTGTACCTGGTCACTGGCAAAGCAAGGGAAATTGCAAAATCCTTGATTTACAATAAACATGCCTTAGTGACAACTAAAATATGAGTGCATTATCAGCCTTGTTCTCATACTGAATCAAAAACATAGCACTGCACCAGTGCTAAGAAGTAAATAAACTCTATTCAGCCAAAATCAGGACTACTTATAGGCCCTAACACTGCAAACAGATATTTCAGAAAAAAAACCAAAACAAAAATAACCTAACAATTATTTCAATTTATTCAGCTATTTTTATTTACTTATTTCACTATTTGTTTTTTTCATTAAAAAATTTTAAAAAACCAAGTTGTTCCAGTGCCTTTCTAGTACATGGAGAATGATCCCCATTCATACAGCAATAAGCTGCTTCAAAATATTTTCTAGGGAAGAATATCTCCTTCATCCATTATGAGATTATCTGTATTCAATTTCACTTGATTTCGTCTCACTTTTATCATGTATGCCAACTTCACCTGCCAGAGAAGTTGAAATGTCTATCAGTATATGACAATATGTATAGGAACAATAGGTCTAGATCTTTTATTAGTAGTAGTCTTTACTGGAGATACACTCTCACACATCTGCAGGCTGAGAAGAAAATGATAACTCTTATAAGAGACACATTTTTCAATTCAGTAAGATATGATTGGCATAGCATGATTTAAAAGAGAAATTGAAGCAAGTATCTCCTGATAGGTATCTATCTGTGCCTCAGTTAAGCACAGCTCATCCAGGACAGAGAGATGAAGGTCAGGATGTTGATCCATTTGAGCCCATTCTTTTAGGAAAAGATTTATTGATGAGACAAAGTTCTTTACTTTTTGGAAGGGTGAGGGGAGCATTTCATGTCAGAATGTAAAAAAGGGAGAGGAAATCAGTGAAATACAGAGCTGAAATGAAATCTCTGGAAAAGCAATGAGGAAGTACTTTTTCCACAAGTACTTAATAATAAAAGCATATAATAAAAGTAAAACCAAACACATCCAAAATACTGAACCAGAAAACACTACTTAAATACTAACCATTTACAAATTGGAATTTTTCTTCTTAATTTTTAAGGCTGTGAGGCATTCTAGGAAATAAGAATCTATATGGATCAGTGCAGGTGTTTTTTGAGAGGAGAGCTACAAGGCAAGTTACATACTGTGTGGAACTCTGCTCGGCTGAACCAAATTTATCAGGCTATTAGTGTCTGTAAGCCAAAATATTAGGAAAAAATAACAAGATGCAGTCGATTTTTGTTTGCATAGATGAAATTAACAATTTTCAAAGTTTCTGCATCTTCCTGGGCAAATTGAACCCTGAAGCTTTGTCTTGACAGTGTCTTACAAAAGAGCAATTATTTCAGCTTTCATATTAATGCCTTTATCCGATGAAACTTTTACTTAGTCATATTTATATTCATTTAAGTAGCCAGCTTAGTGACTCAGCTTTTTAGGGGACTATCACCTGCTTCCTTTCCTTTAAAAAAATGGGAGCAATTATTTGTTCTTATGAGAACAATGGAGACAGCAATACAGTAAAGACAAAAAAATATATTAAATTATCTGCAGGAAAATTACAGAGAAGCTATAACTGAAGTATTCCCACTACCTACCCATTTACTGACCTGCATATTAAATTACTTACTTGAGTGAATGACACAGCACAAAGACAATCTGAAAGACCCACCTGACTATCAAGCCATAGAAAATGTCAGCTGAGCTCATTTGTTGATGAATTCTGTTCATATTGACCATTTGCTAAAACCCTCAGTGCAGTAGAGGCTTAGGAAGCACAGAGATTAATTCAATGACAGCATCTATTTTTATAAACCCACAGATTTGCTTGCGTCTTTGCAGCATGGTCCCTTAATTTGAGATTTAGAAGTGTCCATTGCACTGGAAAAATATAGTTTAAAATGCACAAAAATACTTAAATCATAACTGGAAAAGATGGTGTCAGGGACAGAGGATTTTTTCCTGGTTTTTACATAAACCTGTTGAAGCCAGAATTTAATAATGTAAATCGCCTACTGTACAAATGTTATTGACATTAAAAAAACCCCATATTTCTAGTACAATGGGATGGTAGAAAATACAGACAGACTATATCTTAGTTTTCAAAACCATGATTTGGCTTACAGAAGTGAAAGCACTGTACATTAAGGGGTGAATAATGTGACTTACTTGAATGAGAATTCCTGGTCTTTGCAATGTTGTTATCCTGCTGCTGCTGCCAAGGCACCTTTCTTTATTAGTTATGCTATTTGTAGGTGGATGAATTCATCCAGCAAACATCTTTTGCACTTAGTAAAAATGAGATGTAAGAAACATTGCAATGTAGGTGGAAGGGTACTTTTCTAAAAAGACAACAAATTCAGCAGAACAGTTGTTTTAGCACTTATTAAAAATTTTCAAAATGGTAATTCTTCTCATGTCCCTAATTACTGAACCACATTTCTTGTATCCTGACAGATAGACCTGTTTAAAAGTCTTGAAGGGGCTGAAAAGAAATGACGTATCCAGCCCACAGCACCTTCTACCACATCTCTGACAACAGTCAGCTCAAGGCACTCTGACCTCGCAGCTGATTATCTGTGCATTGACAATGCTGCCTACAAAAAATGCCAGAAAATTAGCACTTCTGAATGCCTGTTTTGCATTCTTCAAGTACATTATTAGAATACTTTTGTCAAGAGAAGCATGCTACATCATTGTATTCATAATAAATGCTCTTTGATTTGTATGACTTTGTGTTTGTAATAGACCTAAACAAAGATCTCATTTGTTCTGCTGGCAAAAGCTAATCTGTACAAGGATTTTTTTTATTATTTTCTGCAGAAACTGCCTTTCTGAGCCTAGAGATTGGGTTAGCTAAAAGCTTCACATTCATTATCTTTAAGGTACCATGTTAATGAAAGGATTTTAATCATTGACATTGCTTTGTGAATTATTATTATACAAACCCCTGCTGTTGAGTAAGACAAAATTAACCCAGCATAAGGGGCATTAAAAAAAATCACAGCTAATTAGTAAGCTAACAGGAACAAAGAGAATGTATAACAAAGATGTCGAGAGGAAGACACGTAAAATCTGTAGCTTCCATTCCAACATTGATCTTTCTGTATGGAAATCTTTTTTCTGTCTGATTTGTTCCATTAGTCTTGAGCATTTTTATGTTTTGTAATTAGTTTTCTAAGCCACAATGTCTCAATTCTCTCAAACTGTGGAAATCCAAAGACTCATAATTGAACATGGAAGATATTTAAAAATGCTTTTAAATTATTTCCCTAGCGATCTATATCAGAAACATAAAGTAATTCTCCCGATTATTCTGGGAAATTATTTCCTTATTCTCTGCTGTTTCCATGAATTGCAGAATACTTTAACTAATCTAGCCAGGTTCCATTGGAATAAGCCCTTCATTTTAATGGATTGATACTATTGTCCACGTTGTAATTCCATATGGAGCAAATAAATGAAGCTATAGGTTTAAATCACTGCATGGCTTCCCTTCCACACTTCTAGTCATGCTGGTTTCCAATGGGCATCACATCATTGTGCTGATGTAAGAGCCAAGGACGAGACAATCAAATCACAGAGAAGTATTCATGCTGGGTGCCATTTGCTTATAATTGCTCTTTGTAAGTTATAGTTTCAGATAAAGCTCCCAAAATGGAATGAAGAGAAAATAATAATTAAGTCTGTTTCTCTTTTTGAGCCTGACAAAGGCTTTAAAATTTTTTAACGTGTTTGCCCTTCTGTTCACTATTCCACACATCCCCCCTTCTCTCTTTTGTTCATCAGCCTTTTCAGCCTGATAATTAAGACTCAAAATATTTGCTGCAGTTGTTTTTTTTCTGAGACATCAATTGGTTTGTGTTGTAAATGTGGAACAACAATCATCTAGTTCTCTTGTGTGCCAGTAATTTAGTATTTCAATAATCTCCAATTGTTGAAAGGTTTAAAACAAATCAACGTTTCTAGCAATTTCCTTTTCTTTGTGGGGAAAAAAAATATGTGAACATAACATTTACAGCATATACTCTTCTATTTTCCTTTTTTTACTCCTTTTTTATTTTGTGATCTTTATGAGGGAATTAAAACACAGGGCAATTGCTTAGCGTAAAAAAGAAGACTCATTTCCATAAAAACATAACATTCTTGCACAGGGGCAGTTTTTACAACCTGTATCATTGCTTCAGCTCTGCTAGTGCTGAATTATTCCATTAACTCTTTCTCAAAATTCAAGTAAAATAAAAGAAAGGTAGCATCTAATATATTATGCAAGGGGAAGTACATTTTTATACGTAGAATTTTCCATGGAAGGTTATTATAATGTTTTAAAAATATTGGCTAACCATGCCAAAAAACTATAAGTCAAAATTATGTTAGGTCTGTGACATATTCAGTGGATCCAGGAAGGATAATGATAAAACTGGGAACTAGATGTTTATTACCCCAGAACACATTTTCGAATTATGAAATTTATTTTATTTCCATAATCTCTGGGCAATGTCCCTCTCTCCAGATTATCAAATATTTAGGGAAATGCCTGAGTCACTGTTTTGGGGAGATCTGTGGATATTAATCAGGCCAATTGTCTAAAATGGATTTAGACATCCAGTTTATATCAAACTGAAACTATTTTCCATTACTGGCCTAGGGTCAGGTATATCCGTGATAAGTCTCAGAACAGAAGCAACTCCACAGTCTCCACTCCCAGTGTATTATTTTTTTTTTCATTCAACTTTGATACTCCAGGAACAAAATACAGTTTTTCCTACATTACAAGTTTTCCTGTA
This sequence comes from Gymnorhina tibicen, assembly GCA_013399875.1. NCBI lineage: Eukaryota > Metazoa > Chordata > Aves > Passeriformes > Artamidae > Gymnorhina > Gymnorhina tibicen. Next base: position 922,664 of record VXAZ01004675.1, read on the forward strand.
ACACAACTTTCAGAGCACAGAAAAGCAACACAGAGACTGTTCCCAAAATTATATCAAAATCCACAAATGACAGCTGAAAAACTAGGAAGGACTTTCAAGCTGCAGACAAGAGAGAGACTGTAGACTTCTCTGGCTCCTCTAGAAATTGGAAGCGATTCATTAGTCCAGTTGAGAAATGACTGGACAGAAGTCACAGGAGACAGAATTTGGTCTCCCATGCTGTGGCTCTTCCCCGTGTGCAGCAACTGGCTCCCTGGTCCTCGAAATGAGGAACCTTCTGGGGAGTGCAAGATAACAAAGCTACTCAGTAACATAAGCTCTCCCTCCAGTCGGGATGGCTCCTATAATGCCATCCACCCCCCAGAGAGATCACAACCTCTCTCTTTACAAAATAGTACTATACACATGTGGACAAAACTCCTTGGATAGCCACAAATAATTCACAAGCTTCTTTCCAAATTCTAGACAATTCTGGCAAAGACTTCCTTTTCCTTCCTTGTACTAAATCAGTTGGCTTAATGCTGACCTGCTGCAGATTTTGCAATGTGGAAAACTACCAATACCTTCAGCTGTAATAACCCCTACTTATAGAGCATCCATATGCTGCATTTGAATAAGCAGAAACTGATAATAAAGAAATCCATGAAAAGAAAGGAGCTGAATTCATTTTTCAGATGTCCACAGCAAATCTCTGTTGTCTAATGAATGTCGTGTTTTTACTTACTTTACTTATTGAATGTTGTGTTTTAACTTTTACCTATGTAATTACGAAAATTAGATGCTAGTCTATCTATCTATGTGTGTATGGCTTCACATTTAAGTGTGGATGTGCATTTGTCTGTAAGAATTGCAAAGGAAAACTGATTAGAAAAATAAGGCTATCAACCCTGGTCCATTTGTGCTTTTCAGTTTCAAATGCTACATGAGTATTTACTCAGATTTCATACTGATGTCTGTGGAAACTGTATGCAGGCAACAAATGTGCCAAATAAAATAGAAATTTTTCACTTGTAGCAGAGAGATTTCTTCTCAATAAATATTATTCAAGCTAGCCATTAAAATCTGAAAATATAGAGAGCAAGAAAATGCCCTGTTTAAACAATTATTTCATATTGTTCTAAATGTTTCTAGCTCTGTTTCTTCACAGAACTTATATATGTTTCTGTATTAGCACACATTTAAGTTTGTTTTTAAGTAAAGTTGAAATTCCATTTCTATCTTTTATTTTTTTTAAGATATGTTCTCACTATTTTAATGTTAAAAACAAAAAAAGAATTTCACACCACTTCCTTATGTCTTACACAAATGATTTACAAAAGTTTTTGAATTTTCATCTCTGCTCTGCTCTCTACAAAGCAGTTATCAGAACCCATTGTGAACACTTTGGAAAAACATAGCCTGGCTAGAAAATTAGTAGTATTTGGTGCTAATATTACTAATTCAACATTTGAAAAGGCTGCTCACTGGGGAAAAATGACATGTTCTCTAAGTCACAGGAGAAACTAGGGAGATAGTTAATGGGTGTTGGCTGTGCTGCACATATTGTGCACGACGCTGTTCACATTGCAGCTGACTGACTGCCAGTAGATGTGGAAGCAATTGTCAACAAGATTTATTGTTAGTTTCACCTCTATACATAGTTGGAGACAAAAGGCTGAAAGAGTTTTGTGAAGTTCAGTCCTGACTTCTCCTGAACAATAGCAACACACACTGATTAATATTAATGCTCTTACTGGAATAATTTTGAAGCTTTGGAGGTCTTAAAAGTAATTTTCTTGAAAGAGCTAAATCCCCACAATCCTCAGTAATTTTTTTTTTTTTTTTTCTGAGAGCAATACCTGACTGACTTCAGTTCTAGCCCACAAAATAGCAATTTTTCGGTTTACAACTGGTCGTGGAAACCTCAGACTTTCTTAACAAAAGAAGTAGGGCACACAAAGTAATTAAAAAGTAACCACGGAGGAGGACTAGATGCTTCTTATGCAAAATTACAGGTTGTAAGGAGTGAGGGGAGGGGGTATGGGGAGGGGGTCTGGAGAGGGAGTCTGGAGAGGGTGCAGTGGGTCACCTTTGCACACTTAAAAGTTTAGCTCATCACTTTGAAAGACCACAACAAACTTGTTATATAAATGTATGAATTCCAGAGGCATGAATTTCAATGAATGCTTTTTTCTGTTCCTGCAGTTTGTGCTTCTAGAGAATGTTTTTAACCTTGCTTCACTAAGGCAAAATGGTATGATTCACATATATTTTATATCCATATACATTCTATCTAACTAACTTTAGAAGGATAGGTTTATTTACCAAATGCTACAGAATTTAAGCAGAAATCAAGACTCAGTATCTCAGGGATTTTTGTGTCTAGCCAGATAGAGCAAAGGGTTTGTGTAGTTTGAATGATAAAAGTCTTTTGAAGGCTCTTTGGACAGTCTTGCTTGAATCTCTAGTGTGTTTATTTCTTTGTTTCAGACAGAAATCAACTGAGGTGTATTTAATTACATTTTTTATCTGTAGAAGACACCTCTAGCTCTGGAATCTTCTTAACTAATAGCTTGAGACTATGACACGTGAGACAGACTGACAAGAAATAACCACCTGGATTGTTTCAAACAAAAATTTCTGCAAAGACGCTCTAACATGGAGGGGAGAGTATGGCTACAATTAGAGGACTTACCCCATGCTACTGGCTGTTGCTGCACTCTCTATGAGGATCTTGGAAAGCAAACAGGAAAGGTATTCAGGCACATGCAAACACACGCCAGCCAAACAGCTGATAAAAGGTGTGTTCATTTTTTTCTCCACCAAAGTGGGTACAGCTTATTGTAAACCCATAAAATAAAAAAATTATCTCTTGTCATCCAATTTCAGGTGGAATTTCCCAGCACTGTTGCAGTTATTCAGAGAATTATCTTGGTAGTGAAGGACATCTGGATAACAGACAGCACAAGAGTATCAGAATATGTAGAAAAGAGGACAGTAAAAAATTTATGGCAATTCTAGGTTGGAATGACTCTATAGTGTCCTAACAAGTCCTAGAAAAACTGACATTTCAGATAAGCAACCAGCTTATCTAAACATTATTTACAGGACAATCACATTTTTTTTGCAGGAAGAGAGCTGAAATATTGTAATGCCAATTTAAAACAACAATAAAATTCACTACCAAGAGGAAAATCAAAACAGTTTGAAACAGTCTTCTGATAATTAGGCAAACACTATTACAAGGTACAATATGGGAAAGAGTCTGTACAGATCCTTGTGAAAGGAATGAATTGCAACTTTGGTGTTGAGTGTTCCTGACAACTAGATTGGATATTGTATTGGGTTTGCATGGTCTTGTTTTGATAGAAGGGGAGAAAAGCATTCTATATCTTTATCTCTCCATTTTAGGATTTTTCCTGTTTTCCAAAATATCTGCCATTTTATATTATTCTTCATAAACTTCTATATTCGAATTCAGGAAAAAAGTATATGATAATAACATATTTGAAAATAATATTATAAATATAATCTAGGTATGGTAAATACAACTGTTCTTTTCACACAGGCTGAGAGTTCTAAGACTTGACCACATATGCATGCACACACACAGGAACTGCCTCTCCAACTCTGGCTACACTGGCTGTCCACATGGTCACTAGCAAACAATACACCCACAGGGAAATTTAGTCCCTTATAGACAACTAGTTCCCAGAACTAGCAGAAATGTAAATAATGGGAGGTACTGAGAAATCATTGATGATTGTTGTGTATCTGCCTGAGCCAGAATAAGAGCAGTCACAGAGCTGTGAGAGAATCAAAAGATATTACAAGGATAAAGCAGAGTATTAGCAAGAGTAATTTCTGAGGAAATGAGGCCAGAGGATGAGGTACATGCTGCACTGCATAGTGTCCAAGAGACACCCCTCTGAACCCTTCCTTCTAGCAGTTCTGTGTTATGCACATGCAATAAATGAAAACTGGCTACAGAAAGATAGGCTAAGTGGAGTAGTTCAAACTTAGTGATTTTGGATGGCAGAAATTTCTGTCAATTACTTTCTTCTGCAGAGAATCAAATCTAAACTTCACCAGATTTGCCTTAACAGTCCTGCAGACTGACAGCAGGACTGAAGTAATACCTGTTTTGGTCCTCTCCCTGAGTAAAGAGACAGGGCACCACTTCAGTTGTAAGCAAAGCTTTCTCTGCCAATCCTGTCTTCTTTCAAGGCTTACATCACTTGTACCCCCAATATTTAAGTGTTCTTGTTCAAATGGGAAAAAGGTTAATTTTGAAAGAAAAAATCTAAGGAGTTAAATCCTATCTCTTTAAACATTACTGTGAGCTAATGGGTAGAAACATAACAGTCTGAAAAATAAGTTAATTTGCTGGACCATGGACCATTAAAGATAATTTGTATGAGTAAAGATACAATTGGCCAATTTACAAAGAGGTCAGGTAAGGCAACAAATGATTTAGGAGAGAAAAATTACTAGGTGGTTATACAACAAAAATATTTACCACGGCTGTTTTCAGAGATAGCATTACAGCTCTGTCTCATCATGCCTACTTGATAAGAGCAGTAACGGAAGAGCTATTTTAATTACAAAGAATCAGTGTAGCACATACCACTATTTGGCAGTTGGATGGAATTAATGCTGAGTAACACAGAAAGTTTCCAGAGATAACATCTTCATTAGTGAGACTATGATGTCCTACAGTGACTGGCTTGTAAGTCCACCAGGCTGAAAAACAAATACTATAAATTAACCCTTCAAACTTCATGAAAAATTTTGCTGCATGTTTCTTGAAAAGAAAGAAGAATTATAAAATAATCTGGTGACTGATGCAGAAAGTTATGTGGTACCCTGTTTCCATTTCTCCCACACACATCTGAGGCACTCATCTGTTTGACATCAGCCCCTTACCACTGCTCACCTTGCCATTTTATGTGTCAGTAAAAGCCTAGTACAGATAAATTAAGGTAGTTCAGAGCATATCCCTGGGTTTCATCATCTGCTCAGTTACCAGCCGTAGGACAGATTACAATTTCACAGATGCTAGGAGAGGAGATATTATAGCAAAGCAGTAGTGCCACTACAGATAAGGTTAAGATGGCACTTCCATTATAAACACCTATTCACAGTGGCTTATAACTTCAGGCTGAAACTGGGCATATTTGGGCTCAGCTTGGTAATGGTTTTCCCTGTCTCTTCATACCATTTTGATTAGGTGTTTGTGATATGAGAATGCAAACAAATATATGTCTGTGGTAGTTTCAAATGGCAATGAAATGTGTTTCTTTCATGAAAAATCCTGGAGGACAGGATGTTCCTCTCATGCTAACAGCCATTTTATTGTCCATTATTTCCCCCCAAAAGATAATTTTTAAAGTGACAAAATTTACACCATTTTTTCCAAAAAGCATTCAGGGCAGCTAAGGGATGTAGTCCCTGCCAGTTGGCTCTGAAGGATATGCTGTGTCCCTCTGAGTCACGGGAGCTCCCCGTGCTCACCAGTGCCATGCACTCCAGGCCAGTCTTTGCTTAGGGCTCGGATAAAAGCCTCCTTTGGCAGAACAGCATTTTTGGGAGTTCAACACATTAACCAAAACTTCCATAGTTTGGAATGAGGAAAAAACAAGCACAATTGTACAGCAACAAATCTTATTATTTTAATGAGGCATTTATTCTAATTGTCTAATTTATTTTGAATTATACCTCATTATTAAAATCCTGCATTTTTGTTCTGATCTTTAATGAAGGATGTAATGAAATCTCTAAATACAATAATGTCTTTTTTTTTCTGTGGCCTTTTTCCTCCTATAAAGTTCAGAGTTTTTGCCAAAGATTATAATTTTTCATTAATCATCCAAAGCAGTAAAGTAGGAAGTCTTGCTTGCATGTCTGTCTATCTGCCTGGCTCCATTCATAGTAGTATCTACTTCAACAGGTATTTAAAACAATAAATTACTGTAACAAACCTGTTGAATGAGACAAACTTTGTGTTACTTTTCCTTTGTATTTCTCATGTACCAAGATATATGTTGAATTATTCCATCACAAGCAATGCATAACCATGGAAGCATGGTTTTAATGACCTGAGAGGATGCTATATCTATCAAAGCATATTTTTAAAGATTCAGACTCACAGTAGGCAGAGTACAAAAAGACAAAGAAATGAGAACAGGAAGAGGAGAGAAAAAAATGTATGCCAACAATTGGACAGGAAATATAAAAATGATTGGACTTCAGTTATTCTTGATATTTTTCAAAATTTATTTCTAATTTCCCTTTTCAATTTAATTTTTTCTCAGCATGGCCTGTGCACACTGTAACTCCTTCATAGTTCTGGAACATGTGTGGTATGTACATTCTTCAGGGTACTGGGCTTCGGTGAGCCTGCTAAGCACATTCCTGGGCACAGACACATGATGGCTTTATGGGAAGTAAATCTCCTTGAAGGCTGTGGGGCACCATCCTGGTATTTATTTTAGACAGGAGACATTCAGATGTGGCAGATACAGACAGCAGTGTGATGCATGTGAAAGGATATGCTTCTTACTCTGGTCACTCCATGTGGAAAACTGGAAAGAGACTAAAAGCAAAACCAAGTAAAAATGGATCTGCTGTTCTTTTTTGAAAAAGAAGCCAGAAAGAGGACAAGATAAAAATTATAACAATAATCTCAGAGCAAGAAATACAGGAAATTTTTAGATGGGACAGACCCCCCAGGAAGCCACCCACTGAAACAGGAAAGCAGCAATTTGGGTGTCTGCATCCCAGCTACCCTGCGAGTCCACCAGGAACGACAGGAGCACCTGGCGAGCCCCACGGTGGCTCTGCCCCTCTCTCCCGGACCGCGGCAGGCACCGCGGCAGCACGGGCTCAGCCGGAGCTGATTTACTCAGCTCCTCAGCAAAGTAAATTGGCTGTGCCGAGCTCGGGGCCGCCTCGCTTAGATTATTACCAGTGTTTGAATTTACATCTGGCTCAGGTTTCTCCACCTTACACTGCAAGCACTTTTGCCGGGTAAACCTACAGAAAGACTGTAGAAAGACAGTTTTTAGATAAATTGTACACCTATGGAACTCCTTCTAAAAATATTATTGTGTTAATAATATAGTGCAGTAAGGCTCCTCCCAAAATACCGGGTACATAGACAGTAGGAACATCCACAATTACATTACAGAGAATGAAATAATTGCAAAGGCTATAAGGAAGAGATTACTATGCTTCAGGGCATAAACCTCAATTTAAAATTCCCTATAAACTGCTGGTACAGGTAAGGTTTGGATGACAATCCTGTATGGTATATTTTATACTCCTTAATTGAATATCCTGATTAAAAGTACCCTTCTTGTGCTTGTTGTAGAAGAATATTTTCAGTATATTAGCCATCATTATAAGCACTATTTAAAAACCTGAGTCAAATCTGGTGAAGAATAACTTTTTAAGTCAGGATGTATATACCAGCAAAATAAAAAAAACCCCAATGAAACAATGCAAACCAAAATCCCCAAAGTTAGGAGTGTTTAGCATTTAGTTTCAAATTCCAACTCACAAATGCAGGCATCTATCTCAAATGTTACTTTACTAGTGAATAGACTTATCTGTTACAGTTATGTCAGATGACGGCTACAAAAATATTCCTTGAAGAGATGGATGCTATTTCTTCTTTGTAAGAAGGATTGGTCATGGTTCAGCAAGACCGCTAAAATAATTTCAGTTTAGGCATGGGCTGGTGATAATTGCTAGTGATTGAATGCCAATGAGTGAGAGAGAGCAAAAACCCCATATAATGACAGATGATGGTACAGGACAGTGCTGGTTACACTGACACCATATCACTTCATGAGATGTTACAAATTAAAGGTAAATTACATTAGGTTAAATATATGGTTATTTAACAACACTCAAGCAAATATTTCTTTGCTGGATAGCAAATAAGGCTTGTACTTAACCAAAGATTAGTGCATTCCAATTCTCATACTAATGCAGTTTGTTTTTGTAGGACGATCTAAACAGCACTTTATGTTGACATTTCTATTGCGTATTTAATGAAAGCATATCAAATATGCATGCCAAATAAATACTGTGTTCCACGTAAACCTTTCCTGCATACCCCCTATCTTTTATTCTTTGAAACATATTTGTTCTAATAAAAATGCATATCACTACAATGAAACTAAATCTTATTTTCATTTTTTTCCAGACAGGAAACACAAATCTAGATCATTATAAGTACAGTGTACCACTGTTTTGAAACACAGCCCTGAGCTGTACCTCTGCCTCCCTCTAAAGAGTCAGTCTGCTGAGAAAGTACCCTTGTGACAGAACAGATTAAGACTATCTGAAACTCCTTAATCTACTGTCCGTGTAGAACAGCGCTGCTGCATCGCACACGATGCAACCAATAGAAATCAGACCTGGCAGCAGATCCTGACTACAGTCTTCAGCCTGCACAGCTGAACTGTTCTCTGTGCCCAGCTAGAGCGGAGGGACACCTCGTTTGATAGTGTCTGGTTAGTTCTTGGTATGGGGGGTGTATTTCCAATAGAGTGTTCAATTTGTCTGTTTAAACATATACTGTGAACTATACTATCAAATGAACATATTAAGATATATGTCTATTGTGCATGTCTTCTGGATACTTGCAAATAAGTCTAAGGATATGAGAATTATTGCAATTTTCATTTTAAATGATGTAATTTAATCTATCAGTTTCTTGTTTGGGTGCCCTACTTAGCTTGAACACAAAGCAGGAAACTCCTTTTTATGTGAAAATATATGAACATAAAGGCATTCATTATTAACTTTTTAAATTTTTTAATTCAAAAAAGGCTTTTAAAATAATATTGCAAAGGTTTTTTTAAAAACAACACAAACATTGTATTTGTTTGTTATCTTCAAGTGCACAAACAAACCCCAGATTCCTTAGCTCAACGGATTCTGAAATGAACGTTTATTTCTGCACACCTTCAGGTTCTATTTTATAAAGGAGCTTTAATGCTAGTCCACCTAGTAATTCACGTTGGGATGTCTTTATATACCACTGACAGTAATAAGGCTCATTTTGGGTGATTAGCTTAACCCCCAGTATTGCGAGTGCCTTGCTACATTAGCATATCTTTCAAGGAATAGTTGCAATGTGAGAAAATTGCCTGTAGGATTATTTGCAACTAGGAACCTGTGAAATGTAAAATAAAATTGAAGAATATAAAGTAAAACATCAAAGATACCTAAAATATTAATAGCCAGTACTCCAAAAAGTAATTTAGAAGAATTGCATGAGGGAGCGAAAATTACTAATTTAAAAACAGATAGCTTTGGCAAAAAAACGTCAGAAGTTTATAACAAGCAATAGATAGTACAAATTCACTGCATACACAATATGGAAAGAATGCAAGAGGCACTAGCAACTCTAGCAGCTGAAGAAGGCTGGGACAGAAATGCCTGAATAAGCAAGCAACTAGATCTATACAAACGAAACAACAAAGTTGCATTACACTGAATTTAGGCTACAGGAGAGAAAGAAAAACAAGTGCTCTTTAGTCCATCTAGTTTTCTGTTACATTTTCACTCTAATTGAACACAGGCTGAATTTGTGCGCAGAAGGATTTTCATTTTAATTGAAGAATTTGGAGCTGACAGTCATTTTCACGCTGCTGCAAATCATGTTTTCACCCACTCTCTGTGGGGCAAACCACGCTGCAAGTTTCAGTCAGGTTTCTGTGAGAGATTACAAGCTTCAAAGCTAACATTTTGAAACCTGTTTCCCTTTTGGTATGCTCTTTTAATAAATTTCAGAACAAAGAAACAAACTCAGATGAATCATAAAGGCACAGAAAGTAGGAGAAAAAGTCTCTAGTCTTGAATCAGGCCCTGATTCTGCATGACAAATAGCAAGAGTTTTGGGTTGGATTCCTGTTTAATCTTCCTACCAAACCACAGTCCCAGAGATGTTGGGGTGTACTTACAGCACTGCTGCTTGGAGCCCCGACGCAGGCCGGGGGCAGGAGCAAACAGCACACGGGTCCCTGGGGCCGCTGCTGCCCGGGGCTGCCCGGCCTTGCCTCCCGCTGTGCGGGGCCTCTCCCGGCACAGGATGTCTGAAAGGCCGGTATGGAATTCACGGCACATTCCAAACTGCTCCGCGGCCTGGGGAACACCTGCAAGTGAGAGAGACTGGACTGCTCCGTCCTGGTCTGCTCCTGACTGTGAGGGGTGACTCCAGGCCAAAGCCTTGCTAAGAGGCTGTGGTTCACTGGAACCCACACTTGGCTTCTGAACGTCTTTAATGTATTGTTGCCAGGGCTGCTCTCTGGAACTGCTTCAATGTCTGAAGTCCCCCATCATAAGGCACTAGTGCATGTTCTATGGAAAACAGCATAGTGTGGGTTGAAAGAGAGCTGACTTAATGAATGAAGCGGTCTTTTTAAATCTCTAATAACTGTGAGCCTGCTATTTTCATAGACACTTACAGTCTATAGTACAAGATGGTAAAAACTGAACTTGTTTGGGAAGTTCCAGTACTTAAAAATGTAGAGAATTCTATTAGCTGCTTCTAAAACAAGAGAAGAGTTTTCTCTATTAGATACTCCAGAGTAAATTCTGTAATTCTTGATACTGGTTATTTTTAACCTGTGATTAATCTATCACAAGACCCTACTAATAATCATGCTCACTTATATCATGACGCAGCGTGAATAAAAGGATTAAAAACCCAGTGTTGATACCATGCTTCTAGCTTATATTTAAAAGTCAGGGAAGGAAGCTCTTTCAAACTGACCTATCCATCCAAGCAGCAGATGAAAAAACAATGCCAGCAGCTATTTTCAGATGACTTACTCTAAATACCAACAGCAAAACAACACCTTTAAAAGAAAGGTGCTTTTTTTCTTCTTTGAGCTATAACATGTAGAGCAATAAGGTAAAGACATCAACAGTGAATGATTCACTTTCCTATAATAATGTCTGGAGCCTCTCCTCATTGTGACCTGCTTATAAAGGTAGCAGAAATCACCTCTGAAATTACTTAACTGAATCACAGGGATTCTTCTATGGATAACCTACTGCAAGGCTGCTGTATCTTCTTCTATTTCCTTCCTTCTTCCACAAAGGGAATCTTCCTAAAGAGCACTGAATTTCATTATATTGATAAACTTGTGATCCCATCTATCCTGTATGGTTTCTTTGGACAACCAACTACCACGGATCATTCAGAGTAGCAGGAAGAGTCTAAATCAATGTGGGCTGGAGGGATTAGACCCACCTTTCACCACTGTTGCAATGAAGGCTTTTTGACACCAGTTATAGAAATCATCAGGAAATTGCAGTGCTTCTGTACTGAGCTTTAAGAACAAAGTTATTCTTCACTGTAAAAAAAAGCTTGGCTGAGCAAAACTTAATAGGTCTTACTTAATGGTTTCCTAAAATTCCCTTCTATCTGCCTGCTTCTACGTATTATAAGCTATCTGGCCAAAAGTGTTTCACCCAGTGAGAGCAAATGAGTGACCTTTGTAGTGAAATCTGTAATAACTACACTGTTCAAACAGACGTTCCAGCAAAAGAACAGAAAAATAAAAATATCCAGAGATAATACTGTGGTTAAATGAGGACTAAATGACCATTGGCTGATTGTTATTCATTTCACTATTTATTTCTGAAATCAATTACTTCAGTATCCTCAGATGCTGGATCCTTTACTCAATGAATGTGTACACCAGGATTTCCATAACAGAAATCAGTGCTGGTTTTTTGAGCAATGTCTCATCTACTATGAAATGGACTGGAATTGTTAAGCCAACATATTTTTCTTTTTTTTTTTTCAGCTTTACACTTAGTACCAGAACTTTGGACAGAGAATTATGCTTGTTTCAGCTGTGAAATAGTGTGCCTTGGCAGTCTCCATTCTGTGGATCCATGATCCTGAGGCTGGTTGCCACAGATGCCATGAGCAGGTACATGGAAGGCTTTCAGCAGCTGAATATTTTAGAAAGGCCTCAGTATACTGATTTTCTTTGTGAGTGGTGCTTTTTGTGAGGCTACCTGGGCTAGAATGCTCTCACCTGAGCTGGCAGCTTGACTGGCACTCACATACCCGCTAAACAGCGAGGGAAAGACAAGTGTCAGCTTTGAAAACATATTCAATACTTATACCAGTACATTAATTTTTTACCAGCTGAGGCAGCTGGCAAAAAAAAGGCTTAAAACTTGGAAGAGTTTTGTTTTCTTTTATTTTCTGAGTATTTCCATTCTATTCAGGACCATACAACCCCATGATTCTAAGAAATATTTATTGCTGAAGTACATGACACTTCTATAAGAATTTGTAGTCACTTGACTTTTGTGCGTATGTTGATAACAGAACTGTTTATTACAGAAGCTGAAAGTGTCTCTTTGAAAAGAAATTACCAAACATAATATTTCGCTTTGTACAAAAATATCCTGTAAAAAGATTATTTTCATGAATAGCAAGATTTTGCTTCAATTTATGTATCTGTTTGCAGTTTCTGAAGACACTTTTAGATAGATCTCATTTCTATGAGGATTTGATAAGACAACTCTGCGGAAATAATAAACAGCTTCTGTTTATAAAGGACTTGCTAACTAGAACTCAAAAAAGGCTTTTATGTGTGAGGTCTTTTTCTTTGAATTGATCTTCACTGGGATAAAACTATTATCATAGGATCCCATTCAGTCCAGAAGTATACAGAGACTTGATTTTGTCTGAATCCAGATAAAAAAAGAAAAAATTCAATGTTTCTTGGGACAGTAGGTGATGGCAGTATACTGACATTTCTATTAAAAAAACCCTCCGAAACCCAACAAGTTCCTGTTTCCACCATTTCAGGGTTTTTGGGGAGATCTCATAATGTTGCACCTATAATGTCGGACTGATTTCTTATCTGGTAGTATTCACACCTAACTAATTTATCAAGGAAGGAGGACCTGACCTACTTTTCTCAGATTTCCCATTGACCTTAATAAGGAATGTAGAATTTAAGTACTGAGACATGGTGAAAAGTTCAGAATTTCAGAATTACAGGAAGTCCAAGCTCCCACAAATAATAGCTTAATGTGATCAAATGGGTAAATTGATGACCTTCACATACAAATATTGAAATACTTAATGAGTAGAGACTCCAGGAATAACATGCAAGTTTCCAGTGCCTAGTTCATTCAGGAGAAATGGACAGGATATTTTATTCTGAAATGCAATGTCCCTGAAGAAGAGAAACAATATGAAACAACTGGCCAGTTTTACTCCGCTGCCCATTCCCACTCAACTCAACCATCAAAACTATCATTTGTTCATTTAAGAAGCTGATTTATCTAATCTGATTCATACAAAATTAAGGAATATGAGACATTAGTCTTACTTTCCCATCGCATGCAGACCTTTGTATTGTAGAGATTCCTGTAACTGCTTTAGACCAACAATAAATTCATTCCTCTGCTCAAAGACCTGGAACAGGATAATGAGAGGCAGTGGGAAAGAAGAACCATCCTGGATTGCAGGGTCCTTTCCCACAGCAGGCAGCTGTGAGTAACTTTGAAAGTTTCAAGCATGAAGTCGCCAGCATCAAAGGTTACTGATGAAATCTTCCTGCACCATACATCTGTCGCCATCTGATCTGGCTGTCTGGGACAGACTCAGGAAACAGTGCAGAAACACATGGCCCAAATATTTTCAGAGCAGTTATCTCTGAAATATTACAAAGGAATTGTAGTTCAGTGATAAAAAGAATAAAAAAATAAAAGCTTGATTTTAAAAGCTCTTTTTTTACCACCATAATTTGTTGAAGAAAATAAAAAATATTAAACACTTTACCATTATTTTAATAGATACATCATGTTCCCCAGCATCAGAATTACAAAAGTATAATTTGTTGTATTTATAACCTCTATCCTCATTTGCAGTGAAAATCTTACACACTTTCTTTAAAAAGATTTCTCTTGGAATACTTACCTACCTTGCTATTTTGCTCTTATTTATTATTATTACATACTTTATTCTATTCCTTCTATGAAAATAAATGACAAAAGACTAACTTATTATACAGGATCTCATAAAACTCTCACATTTCTTGGGAAAAAATGGTTTATGCTAAGATTGCTACTGACAAGCACTTTTTAAGTTGCTAGTAATGTATACATAAAGAATACAGTAGATCTAAGCACTGATATTGCTGCTGAGGCTACAGTAATCTCTGTATCAGAAGTCAGTGCCATAATTTTGTTCTCTAGACATGTGGCTTGATTAGGGCAGTCCCATTGTTTCATCTGAAGTCTTAGCAGATTAATACTTTCATCAGGGCATCAATTTGTCCCACTTTTCTTTTTCTGCTCTTTGTGAGTGACACAACCAAAGGAATGCACCTCTTTAAACTGTCATTCAGTTTAACTCCTCCTCTGCAATTATACTCGCATGCATAATACATCATAACAAATTGGATTTTGCAAAGAAGCAACAACAGAAATTACATTTGCTTGTGGCATAAGATAGAAACTCTTCTAATAGGGAAGGGGGGGGTGTGAGCAGGAGATAAAGAAATCTAATCACTTAAAACCACTTACAGAAAACAGTTGCCTTCTATTTTCCAAGGTTTCTTCTTCTTCTTTAGCATAAAGACCAATTGCAAAAGGGGAATGAAAAAAAAAGGAAATATTAAAACAAATTAAAGAGCTTTTCAGTTATCAAAGGCTCTATAAAATTGTACAGTGTATTTGTGTTTTTATCAGAAAAGTTTGCTTCTGGCCTTAGAGGTTAAAAATAACTGCCTTACTTCAAGGAACACTTTTTGTTTGAGCAAAAATTATTATACAGACAACATCAGGTGAAAAATCACATGGGACAAATATCTTTACCAGATCTCCTTACTGGAATAAGGAGCTTCCATTTTCCTTTGATGAGTAAAAGCCCCTCCCTTGTATACCAAACTCTGTGATGGTTTTCCAAGTCTCTCTAAGTGTAGCAGACCCAGTGGCTGATTATTCCTCCTCCATGCATCTATTTGGAGTTACTGAAGAGGAGAGGCAACCCAGAATATCCTTCAAGTAGCTGACTGGAGCCAAAAACGTATCCCCAGTGTGCATGGGACTTCAAGACAGCAACCAGATCAGTTGTCTGCTCCAGATCCCTCAAAAAAAGGCAAAATATGCATTTGGCAGAACATCAGCAAAAAGTCCTTTGGTTTATAAAAGAATTTAGATGAAAGGGAGGAATGTTTCCAGTAGAACACTGAAATCATTCTAATGTTTTAACTCTGAGATTGTCTGTCCTCAAGATATCCTTCAAAATTTAAACTGTGTTTTATCCAGGCAATTTTTACTAACTTCAATTAATTTCAATTCTGTGGCAGGAGCTCCACTTCATTTGAAAAATAAAGAGAGATGAAGGAGAGATCAGCTTTGCTGGGACTATATATTTGTCCTTTGAAAAATAAGGTATGTTTGGCTCAATATTTAGAAAACAAGATTTTTTGGCTAAAATCAGAATATTTAATGTGGAAGTTCTTCAAACTTCAGTAATGTAACAGCATACAGGTCTGCAAGAAAATAAAAGGAAAGGTCAGGAAATAAGTAAGTGAAAATACAATAGCCAAAGAACAAACCCCAAAACCAGTAAATAGTGTCACCTTAATGAAATCCAAAGCTTTTTTTTTTTGCATAGACTTTATAATGATAGATATTCCATGTGATGTTTCACTTAGCTTGAGGTTAGTAGAAGCGACACAGGTGGCAACTACATGTTGAGGCTGTAAGTGATCTAGATACAAGGGGTAACTGTGATAAGTCATATGAAGTGGGAGTTTAGACAATGAACATTTCAAAATACTCACGTTAGGAAAATGGAACATATCTGTATAGATAAGGGATTTATTCTTACCTCCTCTAAAACTGTGTCCTATTAACTTTTACCTTAATGATGGATGATAGCTCCAGGACCCTTGCAAGACCTCGCAACACGGAAGCATTATACTCTGAATTATGTGGAGAGTAGAAATTAGCAGCAAGATGACAATTTCTAGACTGATCTTAAAATAACCAGGTACCTTCTTTCCTATAATTAAGCCAAGAACTTCCTTCTCAATTAGACTGGCAGAAATTCCTGCACAATGACACTGGCAGGTTGGTATGTAGTTATTTCCAATAGTGTTAGTGTTTGTCACAGGGATAGAAATGAATTAGAACTGGGAAATGGGAGAGCCTTATGTGAACAGGCAAGTTTTGCTGCCAGTTATTTAGGCTGCACTGGCAGGCTGTTATCTGAGATACAACCACAGCCAAAGCTGAGAAAAGTCCTATCTTTTCAGCACATGCTACATTCATCTATTCTTCTTATTAGGATGAGACATTTGGTTGCTTACACAATTATTGTCATATTAGTGGCCATTTTAAAGTGCCCTTCAGCTACGCCTTTTCCCACACTAACACTGCAGAAACAAACCACTGGGATTTCACTGCAAGTAAAATGAATATTTGTGGAGAATGATTAAAGAACAGACTCTAAGCACGTTTCTGTATTTAGTATGTTCCTGTCACAATCCTTTGTTACAGTAAAACTGCATTTGATATAATAATCTTTGGCTTGCACATTTATTTTTATACTAATTATATGACTATATTGTTACACAGATAATTGTGGGACTTGTCAATTAAATTCTCCTTTATGTTCAAGCATGATGAGTGTGCTCTTAGTACCTTATGCACATGCACAGAAGAAGTCTGCCTAAACTACAGTTTGCTTGATATATGCAGGTTTTACAGTTTATCAGATATTATGGTGAAAACTTCCATTCTCCTCATTTTTTTTTACAATGCAGTGCTGCATAAGAAGGTACTCTGTATTCATTTTTCAGACCATATTTTAAAGTTCATTTTTAAAACTTTAAAAATAATAATGAAAAACTCCCACTGGATTATGTCCAAAAATCATAATCAGGTCTGTATCTGGATGAGTTTTTTTTAATCATTTTTCCCTTCTATTGAAGCTAGACAGCACATTTCATGGCACTAGTCCTTCTTAACAATAAGAAATTCATTTCTAAGACAGGAAATTCAATTCTAAGCAGAATACTTGCATGTTAAAAGGTAGTGCTTCCACTACATAATAGGGAATTTCCCACAGAAAGTGTGCTGATGCTGATCTAGCTTCTTATGATTTTCCTACTAATCTAAGTATGTAACATCATCACGGGCAATGATACCATTTAAAACCAACTTTTGTTAGATTTTTGACATTCCTTTGTATTATATTTGAACACAAACAGTACATATTATGTAGTACAGAAAATAAAAGCATCAGTCCTTTCCCTTTGTCTAAATTGAAGAGGAAGCTGACTAGCAGCAACAGGTGGTGAAAAATAAATTGCATTTAGAAAATCCCATCATTTAATAATTTAGGGAATAATTAATAATACAGGAAAATCGATTAATTCTTCTTATGAGTTCTAGCCTACTGTGTCCTTCTAAATACACGGAGGATCTGCCATCGAAATCAAAGTTTAACAGGTCACCTCAATGACTTCTAAGACTTGCACATCAGACTTTATAAAATATTGCACACACTGATCTGTGTGATACACAGGTTTGGCTTGAAAATTAAAGGCTGGAAAATAAAGGGTATACTGGTTTGTCCCCATAATTCACATGTTATGTTTTATCCTGCACAGAATTTAAGTGCCCACAGACAGCAAAAATACTCCAACTGTTTTCTCATAAAATACAACATATGATACAGATATTTATTGGTCTCTGCAGCTGGGGAAAAGTTAGTCTCAGAGGACTGGGAGGTCCAGTAACTTCCTTAACTTTTAAGTACTTAATGAACCTTCTTGATGACGCTAGAAATCTTGTAAGACCAGGCTTTTAGAAAATACGCGGTCCTATCTCTTTCTATCCAGATGAGATGTACCAAGAAAGCAGCTTATACAATTAGATCTGTGGTTGATTCACATTTTTTAACTCACTGGACACCCTTGAAATTTGGCAATACAAGATGCTGTTATTCAGACATTATTGATTATAGTAAAGATTTGTTTTGAAACAGAGAACTCAGTAATGGCAAGGACTTCAATCATTTTGCCTTGTTACACTCAAAAATGACATCCATTGAAAGGCCTTCCCAAATCCTAAGGGCTGCTCTGCCCAGAGCTGCTGAACAATAGTATGTCTTCAGTCCTAGCATTTCATCACACATTGCATCCTGCATTGCAACACCTGGATTCAGCATGGATCTTTCTTACTTTAAAAAAACAGAAAAAATCACAACCATAGGACATTCCTGACTGAAGCAATCAATTGTAACAAGAACTATCATCATATTTAGCTATGGAGAATGAAAGCAGTGCAATGGTAGCAGGGCTGATGAGCCAAAGAACTATGTTGCACACATAGAGAATGCCAAAGCTGTGTGTGGATGGTTAAAGGACAGAAGCCCCTTTGATTTCTGGTATAAGAATTCATGCCAGTCAGCAATACAAACTGAGACTGTTCTCTTCCTTCTTCAAATATGCCATTATTTCCCAGGTGTCACTGCTAGGACCACCCTGAATATCCAACTCAACTCAACTTCATCTAGTGACAATCAATAAATACTATAAAAGTCTCAAAGATGAAATGGACCAAATTTAACTGTAAATACGTTAAAGGATTGATACTATTCTAGACTTGAAAGAACCTTTAGTAGAACTGGACCATAGCACTGAAATTGCTTAGAAATTGAGATGGATATTTAACTGCAAATAGGTGGAAGACATTCACACTTATTGTACAAATGCAATCAACAACAGTTTCCCTGACAATATCTTGCTATCTTTTGAAAGAGGTGACAAGAGTACATGGCTTTTAATTCCCCTCAAACAGTCATAATGATTTTTTTTGCTGCATTCATTTGTGGCATCCCACACAACTACATTCTCTCCAGTCATTTTCTGTATTACTCTCAATCACGAGGAGAATTTGTCAGATCATCTAGAGTTGTATGTCACTAAAACAATGATATTCAGCTCTTTCTGTTTTACCACAACTCCAGTATACAAAGTGCTTAGATAAAATCACTTCATTTATAAAGATACCAGGCTGCATTTGAATCTAAAAAAGACAGAGCACTGATGGGTAGGGGGAGGAATTACAAAGAATATGAAGGAAGATGAATTCTTCTTTGATTGAAAATTTGCCCTAAATTAGCCAGTTATATATGTAGCTTGAGAGTATACAGATTCCTTGATGCAACTGAGTTACACAGCACTATCCATAAGCAGCAGTTTCTATTATCACTGATTGCTACAAGGTTCCATCCCATCCTGGCAGATGAAGCCCAGCTTTTGGTTATTTACATGTGTCACCTCTCAGCTGGATTACAGCCATGTAGTTCCTGGGCATGAAGCCATCACACCTTAGGAAACTCCAATTAGTACAACATGCTGTAATACATGAGCTGCCCTGAGCAAATCTATCCTCTCTTACAGTGACTTCTTTCTGATTCCTAAAGCAAGGGAAAATCTCACTTACCACTTTCAAGACAAACAATAGCCTGGGGCCAAGATTTCTAGAAGACTAAATTAAACTTTGGGATCAACAACTTAAAATGCAAACTTACTCTTTCAGTACCATAAAGCTCAGAAACGGAGTTACAACTCATCTACCTAGAAGACAGAACACCCTCAATGATGGAAGACAGAAATAAATTCAATGTGCACTTCTGTGATCATAAAATATTTATGAAATAGTTATTAAAAAATGAAAGAAAGAAGAGAAGAGAAGAGAAGAGAAGAGAAGAGAAGAGAAGAGAAGAGAAAAGAAAAGAAAAGAAAAGAAAAGAAAAGAAAAGAAAAGAAAAGAAAAGAAAAGAAAAGAAAAGAAAAGAGAAAAGAAAATAATCAACACAAACAATAATACTGTCAAAATCATAGCTTCCACTACATATGCGTTTTTGCCCCTAGGGAGAATATTTTGAGAATAAAAAAGAACACACAATAAGGAAATAAAATAATAAATATTAAACAGATGTTTCCTAATAATCTACTGAAAGGCACTCTCAAAAGATTAATGGGTGCTGCACAATGCTTATGTAGAGCTGAGAGCATCGACTACCTGACCGTGAAGTCATGTTTCCAGTCATTTAGTTCTTTCTTTTCCCGCACATATCAAATCTATGGATAAAAAGGGACATTATTTCTTTAATGAGCATATTCCTCACAAAAGAGAAGGTGCCAGTGTAGTGACGAAAGCTTCATTACTATCTACTGAGCATTTGCTATCATCTTTCTGAGAAGAACCCAGATCCTTACAGTGAGCAAATTTCTGAATTTGTCTGACACTGCTGCTGCCAGTCTCAGATCACAGGCCATGGGACACTGGCACCTTCATTTTCTCTCCTTTGGTGATTTTCCCTCCCAGTGGGATGAGCAAATCTGTGCTGGTGCTGGAGCAGAGGCTGCCAGGTTGCTGCCTGTGCCACCTGCACTGCAGCTGGCACCTGATGCTGTGCCCATCCCATGGCTGCTGTCTCCAGGGCCCCATCCGGCACCTTTCTAAAGCACTAAACTCCGAAGAAAGAGATTCCTACTGCAACTGCAACACATGAGGAAATGATGCCAACTCTATCAATGATGAGTGTTCTGCTTGCCATGTTGAAATTGTTTGTCCTGTTGTGCATATCCATAAATTAAGCTGTTATTTTTTTTCACAATTAAACACAGCCCTTACAATTTATAATAGGTCATTCAGAAGAGTGTCTAATCTGTCTATCCTCACTAAACAAAAGACTAGATTCAGGCTTACAAACAAGGAATCAGTTGTAACACATTAATTGGAAAGAAAAAAAAAAAGGCAGAAAAAAAAGCAGAAAAAAAAGCTGTGGAGTTGTATTCTTAAAGGATTAACACTGGGAAAATCTCCAGACCAATAAAACAAAAAAAGAACAAGTGTGTCCACACTCCAATCTTGATGGCAAAACTCCCTCTCTGCTATTTCAGGGGATAAGAGCAGCTTACGTGTAATTAAAAATAACCGTGCATTTGCACTTGCTAAACTGACCTCCAGACCCCATAGGTTTTTTCAGTGAAGGCCATGCAAAATGCTTTGTTAATTTGTCATCTCAGTATTCAGCTGGTGTGCAGATTCCTGCGGACAGGTGAAGCTTGTGTCACAGGTCATTAATCAGATATCCTCCCCCTCACGTACATGAAAGCATGGCTATTGATCAGTGATCCTTAAATCTTTTCGAAGTCACTGAAGAGCAAGAGTTCAACTCTTCCTAGCAACTGAGAAGTTGAATTTCCTTACAAACAAACCCCTCTTCTGCCACTGCATTAAATAACTCAAAAGGAAACACTGGAATTCCATGTTGTGTGCAGAGTAACCTATCCTTTGAAAATATTTATTTCTTCCCTCTACTCCACTCCCCTACTTCTGTGGTGATGAAAGAACACATCTAACCTTTATAACCTTGACACTTGCCTGAAGTAATAATCTTATCCATATGAAATGTGATTTTCTGTGACTCTTAAATTTGTGATAAGTGACATCTTAGAGCAAATAGTTCAACAGACAAGGACAAAAGCAGAACACGTCAAGAACAACCTCTCCAGACTGGATCCTCCAGTCCATCTGAGCTGGGCTCATTTAAAGCTTAAGCAGAAAATGAAGTGTTCAGGATAAAGTAGAGGATTGAGTTGGGTTGCTAACTTCAATCTCATCCTAGGGAGAAAGTCACTTAAGACCAAAAAAGCAAGTTAGCCTCAGCTGTACCTCTTTATCACACTGCCAGTTTTGGAGGGGTGAGACACCAGTTACCGGACAAGGAACATTTTCAATCCTCATTTCTCCTTTTGCAGTCAAGCTGAACTGGCAGAACTTACTCAAGATCTGTATTATTTAATATCCTGTTTGGTTTGGAAACCATTCATTCTATTGTTATGCAATGCTCTCCGGGGCACTGCCTGCTCCCTTCTTTGCAGGTTTGGAGTGGATAAGAGCTCATGAGACCACAGCAATTCAGGCAGGATACAACGAAAAGCACAAGGAAGACTGGACACATCTCAGATTTCATACATGGTCTTGGTACAGTCATTCTTAATGGAGGAATTCTCACTCATAGGATTTCATTCCTCCCTGGGAATATCAGATTTATTAAAAATGCCAAAGAGCTGCCATAAACTGAAAAGGAACTGGGAAAAAAAAATCATTCTCTAAAATTCAAAAAGCCAGTTTGGTGATATTTTCACCCAAGTTTCCTATTTTTGCTGGCTTTCCAGACGTAATGCTTTTTAATCTGCCAAAAACTTTGTCTCCTGCTGGGGAGAAATGTGACTTTTTCTAAAGAAAAGAAAGGAAACAAAAAGAAAAGAAAATCTAAGACATTTTCTTAGATATATTTTAGTGAAACTGTTGGTAGTCCTACAGTTGGTGACAGTTGTGTCTGAGAGAATAAATCAATGCTAGTAAAGCAGTAGATTGCTGGATGACATTTTTTTCTCAGGTGAAAATCTTAAACTATCTTTTAACTGACTTTGGGATAGTAGAAAAAAAGAGTGAAGAAAGGATTCTGATCAGAGCAAATAGAGAACAAAGGCAAGTGAATAAAGGTCTTCATGAATCTCTTCTTCCCCAAATCGTCACTGTCTGTTTAGACTGCATGGATGTCAAATGGGGATAGCTTCCTGCTGGAGCTGCTTCAGGGCCCTGGTAGGTCTGGGCACCACACCAACAGCCACTTACTCTCGCCACTCATCCTCTTCCACTCTGATAATCACAGCAGCAGGTTGATTATTGGGTTGTAAAATACAAGGGATTTAGTGCTGACTGCAGCACTGAGTGCCTCGTCAAATTCCTCACTGTAGATCATTTTCATAAAATTTGTCAAGGGTCTTGTCTGAATTGTATTTTCACATAGTTAATCCTCTGTCTGTACAGCAATCTGGCCCTGTGCTGCCTGCACTGCGAAGCACGCCTGCGGCTGACCTCCATGCACTCCCTGCACATTCATCAGGATGCAACTGGCCCAGCCACCCACTTAGCAGGTCCTGACAAATACTGCCACAGGCACATGTGGACTGACCACAAAGAAAAGTAAAGACAGTGAGGAAATGAAAAAAATCTATAGGAGGTAATATGAGATTACTGCTGACAGACTTCCCTGAAGTACATGCTGCAATGTGTAGGAATAGTCTGTGGAAAGGAGTAAGACATATCTCTGACTTCAGGCCCTGAACTTTGGCAGAGCTCACAGATAAGTTCACTAGGAGCCAAGTTTAGCAGTTTATGATAAGGATGAGTTAATAAAATGGAGAATGGACTTAACCGGTGCCCAGCAGTAGTAGTGGAACAAGTTCTGACTACAAGAAAATGGAATATTAAAACACAAATTATCTGCTTGACCTTAATACCAGAGAGAGAAATAGTTCCATTTTCCCTGTCCATTTTCTGGTCCATTTCAGTTCATTCGTTGTATATCTGTTTTCCTTTCTTTCTTTTTAATTATGGATAATGAAACTCTTGCCACCTTTGATCCCACTTGTGACCATATTCACGGTATTTAAGCCCTGTAGTTAAAAACCAGGCATTTTTTTGGTTCTTCTTCCAATGCCTCAATACTTACATCGTTGAAAATGACCACAAATATCTGCCTAGAAATAGGGAAGAAATAGGGACAGAACAAGGAAAGATAGCACAAGAATGCATTGTGTTTCATCTTGACAGACAACAATACTCTTCTTAGGTCATGTTTCCATTCTGAAAATTAGATGCAGTGGAAAACAATGGAAGTATTTTGTAAGGGAAACAAAGATTATATTATTCAAGAAGGAGAGGAAGGGGTTCAAAAATAACTCAGGAGGAGACAAGAATCAAAATGTCAAGAACTTCAATATTTATTTTTGGAAGCTCCATAATTTTGTTTTTAATTAATAACTAGTAACTCCTCCCTAACAAACAATGCTTTCTTCCATCCTCTCCTTCAAACACAGGCCATTTCCATTATGCATGCATTTCCTTAAGTATTTTTAACAGATAGTTTTCCTAGTAAGATGACTGATGTGTGAAAGAAAAAAAGAGCTTGCTGTGCAGCTGAACTGAGAAACAGGACTTTGTTCACTCTCACTAATGGATCAACTGACAGTCAAAAATAGGTGTCATTTTGTCTGAAGGAAGCCACGTAGTTAGCAAAATTCAGTGATGTTTTCAGGTAAATTCAACTATAGTTAATTGAAGTCTGTTATTTACAAAAGAACATAAAAACTGATTAAGTTTCTTGGCTCAAAAGCTGAGAGAAATGTATTAATGCAAATATGGTTCAAAAGGTATGAGGAATGTGTAAACACAGACCTTTAAACACAGACTATTTTTATTTCTGTAACAACATTAAGATGCCTGATGACAGAAATTCAACAGCAATGCAGCATATAGTGTTTTATACAGCAACACGGTCAACTCTGGCTATTATTCTTAACACTTCTTTCTTTACATACATTTTAAATAGTCTCCATAAACTGACAAGTAATACTGGTTGCTGCAAGCTCTTGGCAAATGATATTTGCAAAGGTATGTTAAAATTCTTTCCTGTGATCCCATCACTGCCTTGTGTTCACAGGAGAAAGCTGCTGAATACACCTTCATGCTCACATTTATTCCTTTTGCTTGATTGTAAAAAATGTCTATTAGTAGACTTTTTGCACAGAAAATTATTTCTTTGTAACTAATGATCTATTTTACCATATTTCTAATATTTTGCTACGTATTCACAAGCCCATTCTCATTTCTGAACTACAGGATTATTACTTCTGATAAAAATAAGATTATAATTTCACTTGAAATTAAGTGTATGTGAAATAATTGTAGTAACTTATAGAGGTGACACTCCAAACTTAAAGCATAACTACACTCAGGCTCCAGTATTTAAGTTTTCACATCTCAAGGTTGTTTCTAAGTATCCAAGAAGTGCACAGAGGAGAAAAGAAGAAGGAAAAGAAAAAGATTCCTGTTTCTCATTTTCTTAAATTCAGACAGTTTGGTATGGCAGTGTTGTGGCAATAAAATCTTTATATGCACTTTCTATTTGAAATTTAGTATTCTCTTTTTCTTCAGATAGTAGCTATCGAAAAAAACCCAACAAAAAACCATATTGTAATACTGAATGGTGAACAATCACTTCACCCCCAGGCATTCCCTATGTAATGTAGCAGGAGCCTGTGTTTAAACACATCCTGAATGTCTGACACGCGCTGTACGATCAGTGTCTGTCATGACTGTGCTGTCCTAGGGCCAAAGACTCTGAACTGCTGCCTTAACCCGCAAGCTACAATTTTTGAAGATCAGGATTGAAGTACAGTAGCAATGGGGAAAAGTAAAGATGCTGTTACTCTAGGAATTCATTACTGAGTTATTCAGTTGCATGCTTTTCACGAGCACTAAAAATTCCTTAAAAATGCACACAAGCCACAAGAACAAAAAGGTGAGTGGGCCTTGGTTGCTGGCTGAGGTTAAACCACAACAACTCCCAAGACTGGGAAGCCTGAAGGCTTGCAGCTTCTGGCATCTGGCTCCTTCTACACCTGCAGCTTTGCAATTCCAGAGTAGGTTCAGTTCCCTGGTAGCAGACTAAGGGAAGAAACCTCTGGTTTGGGCAGCCTCACCAACAGGATGCAGCAAGTGACAGTAGTGGGAGACATTCTGCTGCAGGGAAAGGGACACCTGTCTGCCATCAAACTCACAGTGCAGGCAGGTTTGTTGCTTAGTGGAGGGATTTGACCAGAACAGGAGGGACCCAAAAGGTTCTGCAGTCTCCTTCCTTGGAGGTTTCCAAGGACCAGCTGAACAGCCTGAGCAGCCTTGTCTGACCTCCAGCTGGCCCTGCTTTAAGCTTGCAGGTGGACTAGAGACCTCATGAGGTCCCTTCCAACCTGAATTATTCTGAGATTCCATCATGCCAGGAGAACATATTGCTCAAATTACAGGC
Organism: Gymnorhina tibicen; assembly: GCA_013399875.1. Lineage (NCBI taxonomy): Eukaryota > Metazoa > Chordata > Aves > Passeriformes > Artamidae > Gymnorhina > Gymnorhina tibicen. The sequence goes on from VXAZ01004675.1 coordinate 948,606, forward strand.
AAACTGTGCCATAGCATCTTCCCTCAGTTACAGCAGCATTAGATCATGTGAAAGAAAATGAAGTAAATTTATGCCAGCCATCAAGAGCAACTAGCTGAGAACAGAAACTTGTACAAAAGAGAGGGAGATGTAGAGCAGTTCCTTCTCAAAATGTATCACTAAAATATGTTTGCTTTGTTGCTTCAGGCCAGGAGAGTTCAGGTACTGCAAGAGATTTTATGCTTTAAAATACAACTGGGGTTATGCATCAGCAACAAAATTCAGTAAATATCTCCTTACACTAATAAAGGCAGAATGAAAAGCAAGAGCAACTCTTGCAATTGTGGCAGTGCATTGCAACTGTGGTACACGAGAGCAGAGGCAGAGATAGCAGCAAATGCAGCAGCAGATCTGCAGTTCTCCACCCAGCAGTAGCAATCACTGATGTTAACTCTCACCTTTTACAACCAGCTTAACATATTCTCATTTCATTTTTCCCCATTCACAAAACTCTTGGTTACTAAAATACTTTACCTCTGAACATCACCTCAAGGAAGGAGCATGGAAACTACCAAAAAACTTTCTAGACTCAGCTTTTGAACTTGCCCTGGGCTCGTAGCCAGGAAGTCAACAGTGCCAACGTGCTCTGTGGAATAAACCCCCACAGGAAGAGCATGGGGTTGGCACAGCCAGACCAGCACAATGTGTCCCTTTTCCCTACACTCTCAGGGGAAGGCTATGCATGCAGTGGACTTTGATGGATGGCTAGGTTCACAAATCCCAGGTACAGAGAGCAGCAAACTGAGGCAATTTCAGGCACCTGGTATCAGGGTCAGACCATTGCTCTTGATTCCCTCCTGCCCTTTTTATAACCTGCCACTAAGTGCTAAGAGGGTCTAAAACATTTCCAGAGGGAGAGCTAGTACTTAAATGCCCTTTCCCCTTTGCTCTGCACTGGCATAAAGAAGCTGTGTTATGCCATCTAGAAGGAGTATCAATGATTTAAAGGACTCCCTTTCAAGGATGAAACCACTTGATCTCCCTCTGCCTTCCTGATGTGAAATCCGCATGCCTGGCTCAGTTTCCCCTCCGGTGACTGAACAGTATTTTAGACAAACTGCTTCAATGGCCAGACAGTTAAACAGGCAGAGTAAACATTTACTCATTTTTGTTAGGAAGCTGCTTTCCCTTCCCATGGAAAGACACTGCGAGCTGGCTGTCTGTAGCACTTACTGCAGCAGCGCACCCAAAGAAGATAACCGTAGCCCATATCTTTTAAAAATGACTAATGTAGAGCTCTGTCCATACATAAATATTTATGACAAAACAGCTGGTTTTAGTTGAAGATGTTTAACTTATAAGAGCTCAATTTTATAATCAAGGCTAACAAGTCCCATGAGCACAGACTGGAATGTAAACATGCATTTTGGTGATAATGACTGAAGAATGCTCTACCACAAATTTCCAAATGAGAAGATGGAGGGAGAAAAAAAAGAGTATGTGATATGATGACAAAAAGCACCACTAGTTTATTTATATTGTTCAAACATTAGTATAAGTAATGAAACATCAATAATTTTTATTTACAGTTTATAAAAATTTTGCCAGTTATGGCCATGTGGGTGGTGATTCCTTCCTTGGTAAAGAACATTAGCATCACATGCTTTCATTATAGTACCTGTGCCTACTAAAAATGCACTTAAATTTAATGTGTGAAAATTTAAGGCTTTTTAAAGACAGGACCAGATCTCCTGTAATAGGTATTTATCTAGTTAGGTATCTACTTATTGATCTAATGTGTATGTTTACACAAAATACACAAATGTTATACAAAAAATATATAGTACCAGATGCTTTAAACAGATTAAATGTTATTTTTATACATCTCTGAATTCTGTGCCTCATATTAATAAAGTGGATTGTCAGAATTTTCCATTGTTCCACTTCAAAGCATGCAATTATATTACCTTAATTGGAAGCACTGATGTGTTTTTACCAAGGATGTTTATTTGTATTCTGACTACTGAGATATAAATACGGGACCATTTGCTACATTTAGTTTTTCTACGTATATGATTTTTTGTTCTCTGCATTTTATCTTTACCAACTATCATACTGAGTATATTTCCAATGCAGGAACTACGATTTTAAGCTAATATAATCTAAAATCCTTTTTCTTATTGAGATGTCTGCTCGATTCTCTATAGTCACAGAACTTGCTAACTGCAGAATGTTCATGTCACTGAGCAGCATCACAAGTTTTTGACTTGTGAATTGCAACAGAATCCAACAGGTTAGGAATTCATATACTGAACACTGGCATCCACTAATCCAAAAGCAAAGTTTATGTGTTATTTGTTATCAGAACAGTCAACATGGATATCCAGAAATTTTTATAGCTTCTGCATTAGTGAAAATACAGTGTATCTGAGAGGTTCTGAACTGTGGGGATGAGAATGAAATCCTTTCAGGAGTTTTCCCTTAGACAACATTTACCAAATTACACTAATCCTTTTCTAATCCCACAATAAAAATACATTACTTTGCCTTGCACTTTGTTTACTGTGATACAGTTCTGCTTATCCCAATACAGAAAGAAGTCTGCTCATGGTTTGACAGTACACTCACACCTGTGGTAAATGGTGGTGAGAACTGTGTGTATGCATTAGAGAAACAGCCTTACTTAGTAGAACGTGGCAACTAAAAGGTGGTTTTCCTCAGATAATTTGCTATTAACTGAAAAAATCGTCATTTAAAAAATCTCAAAATTATTTATCAGATCATAAAATATTAGACTTATCATCTAATTAAGGTTTAACTCCACAGAAGGGTATGTGTTTTGGCTTTGCTTTGACTCATCTAATGTGCAATAAATGTATTACTAAGGGTTTAGACTTGCTTGGTTTTTGGTCTCCTGGTGATTTACGCTGGAATTTGCATAACAGCACCAATGAGACTGTTTCAGAAATGCAATTCCCAGCACAAGTCTAAAAAGTGCGCATGAAGTACCTAGCTGTAACCTTATACAGTCACATCTGTTCACCTCAGAATTGTCTAATGTGACCTTTTGAATTTAGCTGCGTTTTTTGGTATTCACACAGTGTTCAGTCCAATGAGAAAAACATTTAAGATTTCTCACAATGTACACCCAGAGATGAAATGTCATTTCTCTGGGGAATGATCAGAACATGTTTAGTGTTACACTTGCATTAGCTGACACATGAGTGCTGATTAGATGAAAAGGTCTGCAGCCATCCTAAGCTGACAGTGTACAACAGCAGCACAGGTACTAATCATGCTTCCCCTTAAGTCCTGAGCACAGAAATATGTGAAGAAGAATACAATGAGAGCAAACTATCCAAATTCTGACAGAGAATAAAATCTCAGGGAGATCTCTGACAGCCCCATAGCCTGCAAATCAGTATCCATATTTTGAGTATTCCCTTGGCAATTTGGGGGGCTATTTTTCAGAGGAAACAGAAATGGAGTCAAAATACTGAGTCAGTATTCTGGACTTTACAGTGAAATTTCCCTGCATGATCCAAAAATCTACCCTCTAGGCATGTTCAGAAGATTATGGCAAATCCTGGGACTTTTATGAACCCTTGTGGCAGTGTCTCAGTGGTTTTACTTCCAGAGGAGACAAAAACAGATGCACAAGCAAGAGCAGAGAAGCTTTCACTTTTCACAAAACATGGAATGCAAGAAAATGCTCCTTTCTATTTGGTTAGGAGTGAAGTGCTGTTAAAGCCACAACATTAGAATACCATTACTGAAACATAAGTTTTGCTGATATGCAGATAAATCAGAGGCTTTTCCATTAACAGGGATCTCCTTGTTTGGAACGAGCATATGTTTAGCAAGGAATTAGACAGTTTTGTCCTTGCAATTGGTACTGACACCACAAGTGGAATTCATCTAACAAAAGTGTTCATATGTGCCCTTACTTTTCCTCGCTCTGAGCGCATCAGTTTTGTCACACAAGTACTGCATGAAGAAGAGGGCAGATGACACTTTTGTCACTGACCAACCTGGTACATGCACATTTGGCTACCTCAAGATGCCACTAAACTGCTGCAACCAAATTGGTAGCAGCAGGTGTGGGAGAAGTGCTGTCATGGAAAGAAAGGAAAGAATGGAAATGGTTTTGTAAATCAGACTTAGACACAGCTGACATTTGTCATAAGAACCTTCTTCACCTTTTGCCAAGGCTTTTATGAATGAACAAATACAACTTACATAGGGACTAAGCAGCTCGAGGGTCCACGTGCCAAGGTACAAATATATGTAAAGGTGGGTAGAAATGTGGCAGCCAGGTAAACAGGAGACATGCCTCTTCTAGGATGATCCAGGCCAGCTACACTGTACTGCCGGTCTCTCTGCATGGGGAAGAAACTAAGGCACCTCTCTTCTCCTCAGAATCTGTATCCTTAATAAATAAAATTACTTGCTTGTCAAAATGTCTTTAACATGCTATATCTAAAGCACTTGCGACCTGGATGAGACACGAGAGCTGCCTCACCTTTGCTAGAATTTTTAGTGCTACAACTTTCATTTTAGCGTGAAAGTTCCTCCCTTGGAAGAGCTTGTTCTCATTCTTTGTGCATCACTGATGGCTTCAGCTCACTGGAGAACTGATCCAATCCATTGGAATCAGCTTTCAATGATGCAAAATGCAATCAAATCAAGGAACTGCCCTAGGATATCAGCTACAGAATAGATTATAAGAAAAGGTTTCAAATTTTAATTTCAGTTCAGGGAAGTTTTTTATAAGCATTTCTGTAGGTGCCCCTGCAGAAAACAGTTGATGTAAAATGATTACTACCAATCTTGACAACTTCCTATGAAAAAAAGCCCACAATCAGACAAAGCCTACAGTGTCATTTTACCATCTGCAGAAACTGAAAACATCAGTACGCTCTACAGATCTAACTCTGCTACTCCTTGAATATTTTAGGAAGCCAAGCTGTAACAGTCATCTTTAAAAGTAAAGGATTACTCTGTACTAGAGGATTTGCCATTTAAACATATAATGTTTCAGGTAAGTATGAGAAAAGAATTTTCTTTTTTTTTCTTTCACTAAAGATTCTTTAATGTATATTAAGTAAGACATGAAAATGTGCGGCTGTGTGAGACTGCAACACCACCCATTTTATGAATTCAAACCAGAAATACTAAGCACTGCTTCACTTCAAATGAAACAAACAAAAAAAAAAGCCGACATTCCCCATGGAACAATGATGTGAGCAAAGGGCTCTGCAAGTTCCCTTAACGATGGAACAAATCTTTATATTGCAAGCCATAAGGATGATTGAATGGTTCCTCAGTAAAACGTGAAGAAATATATGGGGGGAAATATTTTAGAAGATGCCATGCTAAATTAGGAGTTTCATGCCTGTGAAGAAAATCCAAGGAAAATCTATCTCTGGGATAGATTTTCACTTTATTACAGTAGAACTAATTATACATTCATTAAAAACAATGACTGTTTTATAAAATGGGATTCCTTCTGCTGCATTTTTCTCTTAATGAATCTCAACGGACCTAATGCTAATATTAATGTCCTGTACATAAAAATGAAAAATAAAATATATAGGGTGCACCAGATTCCTTTTGCTTAAATTATTTGATTGCACCCACAGAATAAGGACAAATGTATATTTTGACCACACAAATTAACTAAATACAAATCCATGTTCAAATTCAAATTCAAATTCTTGAACATTTCCAGAAAACTATACCTAATAGTACCAGTACAATAGCTAACTTAATATTTGAATAAGGTTATTTGTCTGTTGATTTAAGTAGCAATTCTTATTATTTAAGAATTCATCAAAGAAAGAGCTTTTTTGGGAATTTCCTTTTTAGATGTTTTGCAACTAAAGTATTCTGAAGTGGAGATTTTTTTTTTAATATTATACAATTAAATAGAATTTTATACTTTAAGCATCTCATTTTCATAAGGGAAATATTTAAACTCTGCATTTATTGGCCAATATTGTTCTATTTTTAAAATTACTGTCAAACTACATATGTCTGGTAACTCCCTTTGAAGTAAATGAGTAACATTTATTCTCAATAAAGCTTTCATTTTAACTAGGCACATTAGATATCATCAGTACAAATTCATTATAAATTATACTTCAGATTTCCTAGAGAGTTATTTACCCAGCCTTTTTTTATATTTGAAAGTTAACTAAGATAATATTAGTTTTAGTAAATGCCCCGCAGTTATCCAGATTTTAATATGAAATTATTTTCCTTGTTTTCTATTATGCTCGCAAGGCACAAATGTACAACCTAGGTTTATTTCACAACTATTAAATTAAGTTCTACATTTATTTTCATTCTAATGATATATCTAAATTCATAAGAGTAATTTAAGATGATGCATTACAAAATACTATTTTGAATGTAATTAATTATTTTAAAAGTTACATGAATTCTAAATTATTGCCCAATTACAAGTGAGCCTAATGCTGTTTTATATTATCCATCTTTAAAAAGTGATTTCTGTTTAATGTACTGCTTTCAGCTTCACATGTTATTGTTGCAGTACCTACATTTGGTACTTAGGGTAAACTTGGCCACAATTTGGGTTCAAGTGGCTCAGCCCCCATGTATAAAACAAGGAAGTGTAACTGAGAAGAAATTGCCCGAATTTTTCCGTCAGAAAAATTTATTACTTTTTTTGCCATAGAAACGCCAGGGAAGAATAATATCACTGAAGCAGGAACAAGAGAATAGTTGTACAACATGACCCTTAAAATTAAATAAAGGATGCAAATGGCAAATCTAATGAGGGAAGAAGTATGTATTATGATCACTTTACCTTCTATCTTTAAATATTAAATATTTGTTTCCTCTGATTACATTTAGATATTTTTCCTTTCCTGCCCACTCCAAATTAGATATGAAAGAGGAACCAGTGTTCAGGTAGGAAAGGAAGCCAGAACTCCAGCTGTGCCTGCAGCTAGAAAAGCAGTAGACAAAAGAATTTTTGTGCTCTTAAGAACAGCAAAACAGCACAAAGGACAAAATGACCTTTTCCCTTTGCCTCCTTTTTTCAGTCTTTGTTTCAAATGGGCAAATCTCTTCAAAATGAATGTTCTCAAGAAACCAAACTCACAAGATTTTTTCTGTCCTCTGTAAACAGAAGAAAATATTTGGAAAAGCTCAATATGAAATACTGGTCTGATCTTCAAAACCTGTCAGCAGCCACCATTTCTGAGATCTCCAGGTGTTTAGCAATTAAGACCTCACTCAGCTTTGTTGGCCTAATCATCACATTTTTAAAAAAGAATTCATAAATTAATAAATTTAAAGAGCTAAATTCTAGAAATAAGGTGGGAAGACATAATCAAAGCTTTGTTGATTGACGTTTTTTTATTCTTTTTCCATCAAAATTGCAAAATTTCTTATCCATACTTAATACAGACTTGGCCAATTTTTTATTACCTTATAAATCAGGACTGATTTGAATAAATCTTCCCACCAAAAATTAAGAATAACCTGTATATGATTGGACAGGAAATTAAAAAACAATGAGTAAATTTCCACTTGAAATAGAAGATAGAAGTTCCTAATGTTATGGCATTGAACCTCACCTACGCTTTATAGCCCTAGAAATTTTCACTGTAAGAATCTTATGAATTTTGACTGCAAAGGGTGCTACACTTTAATTCTTCTCCAGGCTTCTGCTGGGACTTGCCAGCTAAAGCAGAACACAGAAAGCAGCCCTGAAATTATCTCCATGACCATACAGTCACTCGGTGGTACTTGCAGATTGATATCTACAATTGAAATTCAAAGTCTGGATGGTGTTTCTTTCGTAAGTCCCATCAGAGCCTCTAAATATCACACAAAAATTAGTTTTTATTTTCTCTTAGGCTAATGTAATGGAAATAATTGTGTTTAAGTTCATCTCCTACACAAGCTCAAAAATTTTATTATTTTCATGAGAAATCACAATTTATCCAAACAATTATTGATCATAATGTTTCATTTTTACTTGTATCACCATTATTTTGTATGCATAACCTTTCTACTAGCACTTTTGAGAAGAAGTGTTTTCTGTATCAGACTTACGCAAAGGCATAGGATTCTCCTCTCAGTGCCCTGAATTATCTCTGGGAAAACCCACAACTGATAGCTGACTCATTCTTGTATTGTTGCCAACTCAGATGCTCACTGCACATCGTGACATGTGGGAATCAAAACTATCTCTGCTGAAAAAAGTATTTATATTGCTGTAAGCCTGAGTCTATGTACTATTTTCATTAAATCACTTTCATTAGCTACCATTTCACCGCATCTCCCAGGCTGACTGTGGCCCACTTTCAACATGGCTGCTTCACATGACCTAGAATGGTGACAGTGGAAGCTCGTCCTCCCAAAAAAGCTCTTCCATATTTATAAAAATTCCCTCTTCTTACGAATTATTTAGTGTCTCGGACTTTTAAATGTTGATTTTTTTTTTTCTAAAGGAAATTTAAGAGGCACCCAAACAAAATCGTTCAAAGAATAACAACATGGCTAATCTAAAGTGCCAGGATAACATTAACCTTACTGTTACAAATTAACTTTATACACATTATAAAACACAACTATGAAAATAATGGAAAAAAATACTGTAGGATAAAGTAAAAGCAATACATAATTAATGCCATAATAAAAGAGCAATATGATGGAAAACTGTAATGGAACTAAATACAGCACTGTGAAATGCAGCCCATAAATGTGCATAAAATATGCATAAAGGTGCAACTGCTCTCAGCCTGGTCGCACAAAGGAGGATTTCATAAAGTGACTAATGGTTCACTTGTTCCAACCTGTAGCCTAGAAAAGGACTGAGAGACAGGAATTTTATTTGTCACTTGAACCATCAGTATTGACTGAAGGGAGAGAAAAGCACCAGGGAAGTGCTAAGGGGAGGGTGGGGGGCAAGGGGCTGCTGAGGAGGCTGAAAGAGCACACAAAGTATTGCAGTCAGCAGTAGAAAATTTTATTCTATCATCATTTATTCATACCATGGTAGTACCTAAGTACCATAATCAGGTTTCAATGCCTTGTTGTGACAGGCTCTGGAAACATTTTGTTAAAGGTGGTACTACCATTTAATGTGCACTTTGGTGCACTTTCAGCGCCACGCTAATTACTCTTCAGTGTACCAATCATCTACCAGAAAACACAAGGGAAGTGTTATTTGGCATTTTTGCTCTTTGGCATTTTAGGATAATATGTAAAAGTAGTTAGGCATTTCTCTAGTAAATCACTTTTTAAACTATTTCCCAATGTCATAAACACATTATGAGAAAAAGTACAAACTATGTTTTTAATTATGGCCAATGTTCAGGATCAGGGCTGCACTGTATCCCAAATACACACTGAGCACTGTTTTCCACAGACAAAGAAAGGACTCTGGTGCACATGCCAGGCTTGGGTACCCTTTCACATACTGAGCATGAGACTAAAAAGAGTTGAGTTTTACTCAGCAAGGAGAATGAAAATTTCTGAGACTGATTGCTAAATTTTCTGTGTTATGCTGGGCTTTTCAGCATTCAAAAGAAAATTTATGACCCCACTTTTTAAGCTGCATCCATATTCCTTCTCTTCGTTTATTTGCCTATTGGCAAGGACAGATACCTGATTTCACACAAATAAAATTGGGATGCACAGCTATCTACCTAAATTACTTGAAGTCCTGATATTAAATAATTTTATTAATTATTTAATAGCTGTAGTAAAGAGAATTTTCTGTTTTATAGAGCTTCTGTTCCAAGATAAGACTATGCTATACTGAATCATAGATAATGTTTTCTGTTTTAATCTATAGAAAATATTTATATTTGTCATAATCATAGTATGACATATTCCCAACCAACTCAAGATACAAGCCAGTATATAAACAGAAACAGATTTTGTTTTAGGGTGAATTACAGGAGAGTGGGCACTTGAAAAAAATGCGGGCAGAAAAGCTTTCTTGAGCACTAGAAAAATAAAGTAATATCATTGAAGAGGGTACAACACATTTCCTTCCTATTGCTTCACAAGTACACTGGAGCAACACGAAAAAAACCAATAACTTAAAAAACAAAGATGACTGTACTCTATATAATAACATGATAAAAAAAGAAAACCTGGCTTTGACTAGGATGAAATATGCTTCTCTGTATGACCACTATGATTATTTGAAATGGTAAACAAAACAGTGGATAAAGAAGCAGCAATGAATATGATATACTTATGACTTTTGAAAGGCTTTTGATAAAGTTCATCACAAGAGACAATTAAGGAAATTTACCAGAAGGTAAGAGGTAAATTCTTGTCAGTGATTAAATGCTGGCTAATAGGAAGGAAGCAAGGGGTAGGAATAAATAGCCCATTCTCAGTGTGGGAAAGATTAATAGTGGGATACTCTAGGGACCAGCAACAAGGTTAATACTGTTTAATATATTTAATTATGATGAGAAATGGGTCAAAAAGCCCGTTCAGTTCTGAATATTTCTAAACACACAGAAGGTTTGAAATCAGGACCTGGCACTCAGTAGTTGTAGCTCAGGCTCCTTTCAACCAAGCGGTCAGAAGAAAAATGGGACAAACATCACAGAAACACAGAAACTCAAGGCATCTGGTTCAGAAAAGCCACCAGCATGTGAAATACACTGTCCAAAAAGTCTGTATTACAGCAGTGGCTTATGTGTTTAAATATATGAGGTAAATCACTTCAATCACTAGGGATGATATGCACTAAAGATAAGCTCTCCAAATTACTCTGCCTTCTTGCCCTAACTATTCTGTTGCAGTACAGGATGCCATCAGGAAAATAAATTTCTGCTCTGTTCCCCTTCTCTGAAAATATAAGTGCATAGCTTCTTTCTTCAAAGGCACGTATAAAATCCTGGTCCCCTCAGCACAGGGGACAAGTATCTTGAACTGTTTCTCCCCCAGTTTTTAGAGCAACAGTCCTTTTGGGCTCTTTTGTTCATTCATTCATTTCTTTATTTAAGGCAAAATTAAAAGCATACGAGAGGGACAGTGTGTGGATTTCTGTTTGGTTTGGGATTTGGTGGGGGGAACACACTCCTGCTTTTCTCTGTCTTTCCACCAGTTTCTTTTATGTTCTTTTTATTTCTTTGCAGGCACAGACCTCAATAAAACACCACCAGTTAAATCAGTGACAGCAGATATCATGTGCCTTTTTGGTTTTGGAAGAATGTAATTGAAAAAACTTTAAGGTCTAATACAGCATAGCATAAGAAAATACCAGGATAACATAAAAGAAGTTAACAAGGAGTGAGTAAATCTTTCAACCGTATATTTTAAATTAAGTCTAAGTCATGAAAGACCAGGGACAGAATTCGGTGATCTTGATAGGCTCCCCAGCCACATGGTCTTGTTGCACTTACACACCTGACAGCAAATTTATTAATACTGTCTTCTCTGTCTCTGTGAATTTCTGTAATTTTTGTTTGGAACTTCTAAAAGAGTTTGAATTTCAGAGTACGTATAAGCAGTCTGTGTTTTGCACACTTTCTGGACCAACACCAAGAAGCATATTCTACAATAGATTATTAAAAATGGATCTTCTCTCTATTGATAATCTGAGATGAGATGCAAGATACAGCACAGGTGAATATTGGAAATCAGTGAGTTGTATAACAGGTCTCACTTAGCATGGATTTATTGTGGAATCCTACCACTATGTGTTGCATGCTGGAACATATTGTACCCTAATACATAATATTTCAGAGATGAATGAGAAGAATGAGGTAAATCTAATTCTTTGTTGCTCAAGAAAGCTCACTGGCATTAGGAATTTAATTTATCTGGCTGACAGGGAGGAATAAGGGAAAGCTTCAGGGCAGCACTGGGAAGTGTAAGAACAAAAGAAATACAGTCCCCTAACCCTGTGCAGTGCACAGGGCAGAAGTTGGAGGGGCTGTGGGTACCAGTATCTAAAAGCAGCAGAGAGTGGGAGCAGATTATAGTAAGTGAAACTGCTATTCATTTCTTTGCTTGCCTTTTTCAACTAGAGCTGAGAGAAAGATGATTAAGAAAAAACAGGACTTGTATCCATAGCCATGGAGATCTATCCAGAAAAGCTACTAAAAAATATTTGCTAAAGTATTTGCCTAAGTATTTTAGTTTTTTATAGATTATTCTGCGTAATAAAAAACCTCTTACCAGTTTAGCAATGCAAGTAAAATTTGCAGAGAATTCTGATGTTCTAGAGAGATCAGTGAGTGGATATGCTGTACGGCACATTTACATGTGCCTATGCTCAAGTGCACCAGTAAATAAAGGACAGTTGTCTTCTAGTACATACTAAAATAGGGCAAGGAAGAGCAATAAGAGAAACAAAGTCTGCAGAGCTGCCTCTTTAGATTTTGGATTGCTGTCCTACAGAAGCAGTTAAAAAGAGCATGTTTATCAACACACAAATTAAATTGACAAGTGAAAAACTGAAACATTTTTGAAAGGGATCCTGTTCAACACTGGTTTTGGGCATTCATGGAAAATTAAGTAAGGAGACACCTGAAATCATGCAATTATTACAACGGTTTTTAGGATCAAACTGCTTGCTTGATAATTACAAAATCCCTGTGCATAATGGAGCTTTCTTTCTCAGAAAATCAATCACATACATATTTCAGAGAAAAACTCACCTGCTTGGAGGTAGAAAATGTTTTTATTGTTTTTTATAAATTCCTGGTACCTCTACAGGAAGAAAACAGATGAGCATTTGGGATGGCGTTTGTTCTTTTTATTTGTCTCCTTCGTTCACGGGCCATTGGGAGGAAGATTATTTTGAAACTCCTGCTAACACTTGTCCTGCTCCATCAAGCATCTTCTAGCTGCCAAAAGCCAGAAAGGCTCTGATGCTAAAGAATATTCATGCTGGTGAATACTGAAACTTTGTACCTGCAATGGCACAACGTTCCTCTGGAGCTGATAGAGTTAATTGTTCCCTGTGTCTTAGCTTATTTGGTGTACTACACTGCCATGCTCAATTGGGGTGTTCACATCTAACATTGTTCTGTGCCATGGAGATATCTAAGTATCAATGCCCTTAGCTGAGATAAAGAATTGGAGAGGGAGAAAAAGATGCACTGTATATACAGTCTACCTATTAACAAAGTATTTTTCATTCACTTGGCATAATCCCAAGAAAAATAGAGCTCTCAGTTCTTGTTTTGGTACATTCTAGAATTTAATTCAGAGGAAATTAAATTGGTAATTCAAATCAGTTCGCTAATTTTTGCATTTGAGTAGGAAGAACATGTTACACCATAAACAAAAGAGCTACTTTACTTCAAAAGTATATTACAATTACCCATAATGGCCCCCCATTTTATGAAACGAAGGACAAAGCACTAAGCTTTGTGTGTCACCACAGTTAAGTCTGCTGGGAAATGACATACAAGCTTTCAACACCTTAGGAGAAATTAATTGCATAAAATCTAACAGACCAAATGGTCAAGCATAAGGAGTAGCATCACTCGTATTGACGAGCTGCTGTATAGCAAAATTCTCCCATTACCTCTTTGTTCAGCTAACTATAGTGTGTAATTATAACAAGCTCTCTTTAATGTCATCATTGCATGTTGAGCTGCTTAAGGTCTTTTACTAATTGGAAGTCACTCCCATGGATCTCATGTAGGGATGACATCACTTTTAAGTGAAAAAGATTGATGTAAAGCCATGGACTCACGCTGTTTTTTTAAATTTCTAATATTTCTGTCAATTTTAAATTGCTACTTAGATCAATTGATGCTTTCATCTATTATTAAGGATTTAATGGATTCTCTTCTGTCTGTTGATTATACTTGAGGTAAAATGCAGGAGGTTCTCAGGAGAAGATTTGTTACTCAAAAGCTCTCCATCATTAGTGATTTGCTAGTGAAAACCTCCCATTTTTAGCATTTAGTTCAGTGTTCTCTGTTCAGGTTTGAAATTCAGACATTTCTTAGAAAAATAATTTTTTCATTTTACAACTCAGTTACCTTTTTAAATAACAGTTGCTGTTCTTACTTCTTTGGAAATTTTGCATTTGCTGAGAATCCTGTGGGAGCAATAATCTATGAGGGTTATCCTTTTGATGGGTCGTTATCCACAGTACTAAAAGTTTATAAATACAGTTTCTAAATTTTTGAAAAATTAAGAATTTTTACAACTTCTTGATCTGAATATTTGGATAGAACTTTAGCAAGCAAATGTTATGCCTTTACATGTATAGAAATATATGCTCCCATTTCTGATTACATGAAACAAGTTTTAAAAGGAAGGTTTTACAGAGTTGTGGTAGTTTGTATTTGGTCCTTATTGAGTCAAAAGGCAATTTTGATACATTTTGGATGCAGCTCTCACGGTTGGATTGCTTTATTAATCTACATCCAGGCTTACTGTCAAAACAACCAACTTGGACTGAAACAGATTCCCTTTTAAAAGTCAATAAGAATCAGATTGGACTTCCTTGGGGAGCCTGTTCCAGTGCCCAGCCATGCTCTGAGTGACAAAACTTTTCCTGATACCCAACCTAAACCTCCCCTGACTCAGCTTCAGGCCATTCCCTCGGGTCCTGTCACTGTCACCACAGAGCAGAAATCAGTCCCTGCCTCCCCTTTTCCCCTCATGAGGAAGTTGTAACTGCAGTGAGGTCTCCCCTCAGTCTCCTCCAGGCTGAACAGACCCAGTGCCCTCAGCCACTCCTCACACGGCTTCCCCTCAAGGCCCTTCACCACCTTTGGTCCTTCACCATCTCCTCCCCTAATGACATTTAATATCAGGTACCTTCTAGGACAATAATGCAGGGAGGGGAGGCTATAGAAACACACTCAAAACTTGATTTTAGTTTCTTTTCATTGACTTCACTTTCTTTTCATTCTCATTTACAAAAACAGATTATCAAAAAAAACCCCCCAAATACCAACCAACCAACCAAAGACCCAAACAAAAAACCCGTCAACCATTGCCAACTATAAGAAATCTGCCCGTGTCTACATCCAATCTTGCTGAGAGACCACGACCAGCAGCCAATACACCTTCGTATGACAAAATAAAAAGACAGAAGTATTTTGTGGGGGCCTGAACTTATCTACCACACTTAAAAGCTCCCAGGTGATGAAGAAGATTACACCTTACAAGAAATGGGAACTGCTAGGGGCCCTGCAGATGTACTTCTCTACAGCTCCTGATAGCATGTACAGCTCTGTAGACTCTTTTAATCTAGGCAGAACCGCCTATAGTTTTTCCTGGAACAATGAGCTAAACAAATGATATAAGGGAAATAAAAGCCTCAGAAAATTATTATTTTTTTTGAGAAAAATGTAAATATAGCATTAGTGTCCCTCATATGATTTATTGCTACTTTGTATCTTTAGGATAACTCAAGTCCATTTTGTTGTTCTACTTGATGGCATTTTTTTTCATGTATGGTTGAGCATAGAATAAACAGGCTCATAACTGTCAGCACATAAGTTACTGCCAATGCTGCCTTGGGGTCACATTAACTTATATACCTAATTTTTCTTTTTCAGGGTGTTTTTTCTTTTTAATTAATAGATTTTCTTACATGTATACATTTAGCATTTTCTTGTTTAGCTGACATAGTATACTTTTGGGGTTTCCCCTGTGGGTGTAGGAGAAAAAGATTGATGAATTATAGTTTGATGAAGGTAGTTATGGTAGCAAAAAGTGAGAAATAGAATATTTGCAAAATGCCAGAGGTGAAGGAATAAGATACACATGATTAAAGTTGCTATAAAATCAAAGCTGTCAAAGCAACAAGAGCAGTAAAAGAGAAATATTCAAGCAATGTTGGCTTCCCCAGAACATCCAGTGGTGCCATGAAGCATATTATTTAGGCAAGTCTGTTAGGAATACAGAGGGATTGGATTGGTTGTTTTTCTGACCGACTACAACAAATATGTTGAACTATAAACATTGTTTGCTCCAGGAATTTTGTCCAGGGCAACTGGGGATTGCAATTTCCTAACAGAATTCACAGTGCACACATTTACAGCAGCCCATACAAGGACCAACTAAATGGAAGAAAGGTAAAGAACCTGGGGATCAGACCTGAGCAGTAAAGTGCAGTAGAAGAACCAGACAGAAACAGGCTTAGCAAAGGACTGAAGTAAGCAGGATGTAAAGGCTGTCTTTAATATAAAGTACTTTTCATTGTGGTTAAATACAAACTTTTGGCATATTGGTGTCTGAGTCACCTGTCCCTCACGTAAGTGTGGGCAAAACATCTAGAAACCAACTTGTCTCTTAAGTATAATCTAGAATTGTTTTTTCAATATATATATAATTTTCTTGTAACTTTTTTTCCAAATTTGTTTACAACTATTTCAATGCCTTGATAGAAGTTTATTTTCATCTTTAAGGTCAGGAATGGTAGGGGATTTTGTCCAAAACACACTATTTCTTTGAACACAAAAACCCCCCAAAACCTAGATAAAGCTCTATGTGTGCAGACAAAATTTTATAGGCAACTCCAGTCTTAGGAGCTACACACGTTGCTGCATGTCAGCCTTCTTTGGCAGAAGGTGGGTAGGCGATGGGGAGACAGCTCCTATAGAGGATAAACTCATGTTTTTCCTATTCTCTGTCTGCTTTCTCAATAACTATTGAGAAAGAGCTGAACTATATTTCATATCTTGTCATCAGAAGAGGTCTAAAGGGAATAGCAAAAGAGGATAATGACTGCAAAAGGAAGAAAAAAAATATTAGAAATGAAATTATTAAATACAAGTGGTAGAAGGAAAAGCACAGTGAAAACTGCTTTACAGAGTTACTTAAAGATGTTAGTGTGAAGCAGGGGCTACAGAAGAGTAAAAGAGAAATATTTTCAAAAAGAGAGCACAGAAGCTGCTGAATACTTCTTCCCTGTTTTAGTTCAGACAGCAGCTTTATCTGCTAGTCCAGGGAAGCAACACATTTCTCACACGGAAAACCTCAAAAGGTGCAGGACGAAGCTGTAGAGCAGTAATGATTAACAGATTTGGTGCCTAGTGTCACACTTATTGTTGAAAGATTCGTGCCTTATTGCTCTTTTGTGCCAGTCCAGATCTCTGACAGTGCTAAAGCTGACTCCGTTGCCAATGGTTTTCAAGAAGGCTGTGAAAAAACTGACAACAAAATTTCAGCAGAACCAGATGAGGTTTTACGTGACTCCAGCTTTTGTCATAAACCTGGAATTCAGACCAGGTTTGTCCAAAAATGTTTTCAGTGACTCATACCAAATGTTCACCTTGCACTCTTTTTTCAGTGAAACATGTAACATATGGATTTGTTTATGCAGGGACTGAGGAATGGGTTTAGTTTGACTCAGAGATTCAAAAGCAAAAATAAAAAATGCTAAACCAGGGCAAGTACAAAACCTGCAGCTGCATTCAGAACCACACTAAGAAAGGACTCATACCAAGGACGACAAAACAGAGATTTCCCTCATCTGTGTCATTTTCTAAGAGATGCTGACAAGTACTGGAGACACTTATATTTAAGCGTCGATTTTACTGGCTTATTTCAACTTTTTCTCTCCATCTGACAGTGATATAGAGGATGTCAGGTTTAGCCCTGGAATAAGCAAAAGTATTCCAGTCGCATTGCCAGGTTAGTGGCTTACCTGTTTTCCTTCCACTGCAGAAATTGTAGTGAGTTTTTTGTTTCCATAGTGATGGAATGTTATGGAGGCTGGAGGTTCCCCTACTTCAAGGAGAGCTGGGATGCAACGGAAAAAGCTCTTAGTTAATGACAGTGAAGGGCCTTCAGGGAATTATCAGCTGCTAGCACTTCTCCAGGACTGAGTGCCTTGCTTTTAAGGTTGTCCTGCACTAAAGCTGAGATTTCAAAGCTGCGTAGAAATACCTAAACCCGATGGGAGATTAGGCACCAAAATTCTTAGGATTCATTTTTCAGTTTATCTGAATAGACGAATAAAGGATGCCAAATATGAAGTTTTCATGAAGACATATACATTTCATTAAGCAAGTATATTTGGCTTTGTATTAAATGAAGTTTTTATGAACACAACAAAGCCACATTCCTAAACATAATGTACTAGCACTTTTGATATATGCTAGACTATTTATGTCCCCATCTGTTCAAAAGACACTGTCTGATCCTTTATTCCTTCAGGTTCTTTACTATGTCCTCATTATGTATCCCTGACAGTACTAGCTGAATTTGGACACTGAAATATTTCTCACATTTAACGCATTCCTCATGTTATCTGGTTTTTGCTTTCATTTTCCCTGAAGTCTTTAGCAGACACGGTGGCCATCTCACTGAAAGCAAGGTCTGAAACTAGCAAAAAAGCTTCAAAAGCTATTTGAAAACAAAGAAGTGATTATTGTTTTTCTTTTTTGTTCAAGCTCATTGAAATCTTATTCACTAGAGTGCAGTAATTTCAATCAGGAAATTAAAATTAGACTTCTCCTACAAACTAACTTTAAAAAGGAAATACTAAAGCAAAATCAAATGTAATTAGTCTTGATTCCATCCAGTCATCAAATCTGAGCTTCTAGTTTTGTTATGTAGACTCAGAGACCAGGCAGCTACTTAAAGGATCTGCATCTATCTGAACCAGCAAACCTGCTGGAGCTGAGAGGGAACAGACAGAACAATGTAAGACCCAAATCCTTGGAAGGTATGAAGTTTACCTGATTTTGTATTTATAAATCCAAAGCTCTTTCCAGTTTACTGCAGACAAAAGGTTTTGAGTAAAACAATGTATATTACAAGGCCTCTGGCCACATTTGTGATGACCAAAAGCAAAGCTATAGACTCTTTTTCCAGAACAGTCTCTTGATTTTTTTACTTATTCAAACCCAATAAAAGGGCAAGAGCTGAACTAACAAGGATCTCAAATGAGATACATTATAATGCCCAGTGATCCAATTCTGCAAATACATTAATTATCTGTGTGTACAGGTGAAAGCTTGAAAAATATTATTCTAGAATCCACCACACACAGAGACACTGAGCTCCTGTGCTTGCT
This sequence comes from Gymnorhina tibicen, assembly GCA_013399875.1. NCBI lineage: Eukaryota > Metazoa > Chordata > Aves > Passeriformes > Artamidae > Gymnorhina > Gymnorhina tibicen. The sequence goes on from VXAZ01004675.1 coordinate 967,591, forward strand.
ATCCAGAAATTCTCTCCTGTATTTTACATATGGTATTATCTCTAAAAGCCAAAGAGATTTCTTATAAGAAAAAATATGGTATATACCCTTAGGTATTTGCAGACACTTCTATCTCAAAAAAATACCATAAAAGAAAGAGACATTAGCTGTGAAGGACTTATGCCACAAAATAGTAGTTCCTGGTACCATAAAATTAAAGCATCCATTCTCTACCAAAACAAAAGCGATACTTCAAAACTAAGACTGCAAGTTATGCTCTGTATTAGAAAAAGTGTGTAAAATTGGAAGGCTACCCCACAATTCTAAAGGAATACAGTGTTTTAAGTATGACAAAAAAGTCACTTCAAAGACCCAAATAATACTTTGAATACTTATTCCACAAAAGCAGGGGATGAATTTTAAAGTGGGATTTAACATTTCTGTTATAAAATATAATTTTCTCAATTACTGAATGTTTACATGTGCAAAGAAATGTAACTTTGTAGTCTTTTCTGTACTCTAGATCCTATTAAATTCTAATATCTGTTTTATCTTTCCAAGCAGAATATTTTTGCTGTTCAAAGGGAGTAATCTCAGGATGAAAACTCCCCAAATGGAAATGAATTCAAACTGTGCATGACACTGGTTTCTACAAAACTGACCAGTTTTTCAATATCTTTAGGTCACTGTAGATCTGATATGATATTGTATGAAATTCCATCTGAAATAACAGGCTTTGGAATATATTTATAATGTTATTTTTGTAGTTCTTAGTACTTCTGCAGTACTGAGGCTGTTCTTAGACAAAAAAGAGATCACAGCAAGAAAGAAATCTCCTTCCTTCTATCAACTTGCCTTCACCAGAAGGTCTTTAGTAAAGAAAGACAGCATTTTACTCTAGTTTTATCTACCCCAAGTTCGAACTAAAAGTATTCCTGCCTAGAAGCTGGAATGCAGTAACAATTATAACCTAGATCTAAAACTGAAAACTTGGCTTTTATATTTTAAAAGAAAAGTTTGGGGGTTTTCCTCAGGCATTCTCCTTTTGCTTTCATACATGCATTTAAGTTAAGAATGTCTGTGCAAGGAATACAAGGGCTCCTTTTGCAGGAGATACATAATCCTTGCATGTAAGCTTTTTAAAGATCACACAGTAAAGAGAACATACACAGTTATTCCTGATAAATAAACATTCATATCTATTCTTAAAATTAGTAAGGAAATAAATTTTACTGTATTTTCCACTGATTATTTTTGTATTGTTGCATTTCTTGGATCTAATCAGGGCTGCAAGTAGTTTTGGGGAATACAGGAAAAAAGCCAAAAAAAGGAGTTTAAGTACAGTCAGAAATATAAAGCGCCAGGGTCTAAAACCCAAGCTAATTATGAGAAAATGGTGAATGCAATAATGCAAACCCAGTAAGGTTCTGAGATGAGTGACCTGCTGGCAACTGCAACACCTCGAGGTTTGGTTGCAGCTGCTGAGGTTTATAATGAAGGCAGGAAATCTCCCAGACGAAAAAGTATTCTTTCATTCAGCTTTGGTTTTAGTGAAATTCTCCCAGAGCATGAAAAATGCTTTCCCCAGCATGCAAAGAACCCCATGCAAGAGGATCCTTATGCAACGACCTTCATTCCACTTGCATAAGGAAGGGAAGTCCCTGCCACCCGCCTTTCCAGATTCAAGGCGTCAGGAGCACTCTAGAGTACTTTCTTCCCTAGAGAAGAACACTTTGTGCCTTTCTCCTAAACAAAATGTTTGACCACAAGTTAATTCTGTTAGATTGACGACAGCACTACATAGATTAAATACCGAAACTCTCAAAGCAGTGATTCACATTAACTCTCTAAGAACTTACACACAAGGTGCAGGGCGTATCTTTGTGGAGAGCAATAAAAAGACATTATACTAAAGGGACCATGCTATGAAAAAATTTCTTGGTATTTCTACAGAGCAGAAGTAGTAAAAAGGCGGCTCATCAAAGGTTAAAAATTATCACTATTACAGTTTGTCCTATGACTAAGTTTTTATAACACGAGGAGACAGAGATTATTTGTGGTTTGGCAGCTGAACTGAAAGAGAAAAATGTTACTCAGAAAATAGTTCAGAGGAAACAAGACTTTAAGTGATTAGGACTCGTTGCTGAAATGAAAATAATAAAAAAACTCTTTTTTTGGTGTAAAATTGCAAAGGAAATGAAAGGACAGATTCCCATAACAGAAGACAACTTCTTTTTAATAGATAGATCAGTTGATAACAACTTCCACGTGGCACATGGGAAATACGGTTTCTACCTCCAGCTAAAGATATCTGAACCCATGTTTCTAAAGCACATGTCTTAACCAACAGGCTAGAGGGGAATCCTCATCCTCAGATTTTCAGTGTAAACAACAAAAAGAAATTTTATATATCACTTGTAAGATATGAGAAAGAGATGACCTTCCAAATGCACTTTTATGTCCATTACTCAGATACTCATTTAAGAGCTAGGTATATTGACTTCTATAATCACATACTGTACTGAAGCAGAAAAAGATTAGGTTTAAACTTGAGTCTTGTAGCTTTTTAACTGAAAAAAACCAGGCATTTGAAGTTGCATCCCTTCTCTTTGACTTTGTATAGAATATTTAGTGATTAAGACAACAAAAGAATAAAACCCATCTCCTGAAGTGCCATAATAATGGCACTCAGCTATGCAACCAAAGGTACTTCATCCTGCCCTGATCATTTGAATGTTGAACTACTTCATGTAAGAATAAAATAGGTTCAATATTACGAGTGAGGTTAGTGTGCATCTTAAAAACCACAGGATCTTCTTGGTATGAGAGTTTTATCCCCTCAGACAGGTGTGTGTTTGTGTATATGTGTATGTAATACATGTGCATATTTACATACATACACATAAATAAGAACTGACCTTTGATTTTCCATACCTTGAAAAACATGTATTTCTGAACCATTCAGTGAAAAGGCAACAGCAATCTGATAACTAATTTTAAAATAATCCTCACAGATAATTTTTTTATTTTGATAATTCCAAGCAGATGTTGTTACAACAGTGAATGCTTGAAATTCTCCACTTTTCTAAAGGAAAGCTAGGGAGGAGTCAGATGAAGCTGATCCAACCCTTCACTGATTGTTATGATTGGCTTTCTAGCCCTTTGAACCTTGGAGCAGCAAAACCAGGCTGTAATGCAGACCAGAACCTGGCTCTAAGCCTTTGTGTTTTCAGCAGCAGAAAATGCAGTTTTCAATAAGCACAATGAACTTCATAGGCCTGACAGATTTTCAAAGTTTGGTCCAAGCAGTTTAACGTAAAGCCATACATTTCTCTAAGTGTCTAGATTCATATAACGGGTCTTTACAGAAATTTAAGTGTTGACAGATAAGATGGAATGCTTTCATGTATTTAATGTCTCTCCTGCCCTGCTAAATGAGAATTATAGTGACACAGTTTAATGTGCTTGTAAAGAAAACTACCTTATCAAAAATTTAAAATCAGCTTTATTTTTAAAAATGCAGGAAGAAACGTTAAATAAACATAAACCAGTGTTATCTAAAGTATTCAAAGTTATAACAGTCTCAGTGCTTTTTTTCCTGTCCGCTCTCAACATTTATAACTGAAGTTGTTTGAAATGCAATTAGTGAGAAAACTTTGAAAGGAAACCTTGACAATTCTGTTCAATAAAAATATTTATTTTTACCTCACTGGTCTGAGAATGTCATGATTTTTCCTTTGGGGCTCAGAACTTCACTTTAATACCTTGATAGATCATAACTGTTAGGTTATTATAAAATGCTGACAGATGAGGCTGTGATTTGTGAAAGCTCCATATGAATTTTACTTTTAATTTCTGTTAACATTTGACAGAACTTCATGACATTAGAAACACAAAGTTCATTGAAATTCAGCAGTAGTTGAGCACCTCGCATACATTTCTCATTTACAGATAACACTTGTACATCTCCTGACACAAAGATTCAAAATTAATCTCGTCAAAAGCTGAAAGAAATACACTGTGTTTTATTTCACAATAAAACTGAATGCATCAAAGGGCCTCTTTGTTGGTAAATTACTCCAGTTGGGCATAGGGAGGATTTTTAATTGGTTTGCATCTTTCCTGGTCTGACAATATTATATCAAACACATCAAAAAGTAAAATGACTGAGGTTGCCCCCAAGGTGGCATGTCAGCAGCAGTGTTCCTGAAAATTATTACCAAAATCATGAATGGCTCATACAGACTAACAGCTTCTGGAATTTTTCGATTATTTGTGTAATAAAGTAGGAACAAGCTTTGTGAGTTACTAATCAATATTTAATGAAGTCTAGCTTTCATAACTGACATCTTTACTTATTAACATAATCAGCTATTTGAAGAAAAATGTACTAAGATTATAAAATAAGTAATAAATACTACACAATGAATATAGTGATAGTAATATAATCATTCTGGTTTTCTCAAATTTCATGTATTAGTCCTGCTTTACTGATTAGGGTGAAATATTACTCAAAACTGCTTCTATATCAGTTGTTGGAGTGATGGAGTGGTAGCCTGTGTAGAAATTATGTGCCGTTTTTAAGACGTGCATCATACCAGGGCACTTCTTCAGAGGTCCCTCAGAGAGAAAGCAACACATCAGGGAGAACACTACCCAACAACAAATGAACTGTGGAAGCTGGAAGTCAAACAGCTGAAGCCTGGAAATTTACAGACCCTCTCTTGACAATTGGAAATACAGAGTGGATAATTCAGATGACTTTCTGAATATTCTTTCAGCTCTAAAAGACCATTTCCATACTCTTACTCAAGAGTGACTGCACAAGTTATGAATGCTCTGTTTTACTTCAGTAAATAGCCCAAGGTGTAATTTATCAGTTATTTCTTTGTGAAATCCTTGAGATATCTCTTGAGCAATAAGAGCATAAGAAAATGTCTAATAAGATTTAAATTTTCTTCATCTCATGGACCCTAATGACTTTAAACTAGCGTTGATTTCAACAGAATATGCAGACTAATGACAAGTGTATAATCTCATGTAATAGTTGCATCATCTTTAGTGCTTTATTTCTAGTTAATTATCACCTGAACAGAACTGAAAGTGAGAACACCATTTTCACCTTTCTAGGTGGGATGAAGCTAATCCAACTCCATAACCTGCTTCTTATCTGAAAATATCAGACAGCTGGTACTCAGATCACAGCAGAAGGTATTTAGTGGAAACAACTGTCAGATTTGATTTATTTAGCATTATTCAGATTTATAACCAAGGCTTTTAACTGATGTGTGAATTCTAGAAAGACATTTAAATGCTTTTTTACTATTTGATTGTTTGTTATAAAATTTTGTCTTTAACAAATCTACAGAAGTGCATTATCTTTTATCATCGTGACCAGGGTCCTTGAGGTTTTGTTGAGATGTACGTGACTTGGATTGTGTGTTTATTTAAACTAGAGAGATATGAGACATTCCTTCTACAGCTCACACTTTACTAAGGACTTCCAACACACTTCTAATGTTTTCATTCCATCTGCACAAATATTCAATAAGACAGCAGGTAGCTATGTTTATTCTGGTGATGAATATACAGGGTCATTCAAGTACTGAATGTGGATTTTCAAGTGCCAGAAGTGTGAACCTCTTTCATTTCCCTAGAGCAATAATTTTATTGGCTACTTTCATATAGGCAAGTATCTTGCCCTGGGACAGAAACTAACTGCAGGTAATTAAATGTAGCTAAGGTATTACAAATGAAATGCAATAACTTGAGAGATGCACCAGGATTTCAGTTTTTTGGATGCTGATCTGACTTGATCTTTGAACCCCCTGAACTTGCATTACCAGTATGAAAGAGAATGTTGTGTAAAAATAAGCATTTGTTAAAAATACAGAAGCAAAATGGAATGGGTATCTTCATCCAAATACCAGTGTTTGATTTAACACTTTGGCATGGGGAAATTGTTGTGAATATGCATCAATGGAACAGCTCTTTGTAATAATATATGAATGAATGATGTGAAATAAGAAGTTACCTTTTCTTTGGTTTTATCCTGAACTATTTCAGAGGTAAGTATCATACTCCTTCATGTTTTCCACTGGAATAACAGCATACGAAAGAGAAAAAACCACTAGGTGCTTATGAATATGATCAGCTGCAGGGTGCTTCAAATAAGCATCACAAGCACAAGAAAAAGGGAAACACTACTGATTTTTGACAGAGCTGCAAGTACACCTCTAAGTGATTTATCTCCAGATAATCTATTTCAGATATAAAACTAATAAGACCTTTCTTTGAAACATAGTGTAGTCAGATAGAGATGAAACCATAAAGGTCATGATACATTCTGAAATTCAGACACATACCGCGGTGCCAAACACATTCAACTGGAAAAATTTATCCTTAATGTAATTCCCATTCCTGTTCCTCAGACCTTTGTGAGGAAGAGTGAAGTGATTCTTGTATTTTCTTATGCAATCAGACAGGAAAACAAGAAAAATCTGTAAAGGTCTGTAAGTCTAAGAAATGCTCTTGAAGTGGGAATTATGCAACAATTACAGAATAAAGACAATAAGAATAAATATATGGCTGAATTAAGACCATTGGATTACCTCTGCTCTGGAATCCAATATGTCATATGCAAATCATTAGAGATTCAGTCAAATAAGAATGTATAACCTTTTATAACACGTCCAATAAATTTTAAACCAGGCACATTCTACACAGATTAAATACTTTTTCTACATGAATGATTTTTAAATCTAAATAAAGGAATTAAGTTAGGATTCTACCATGCTCCATTTACAGGATTTTAGATATAAAGTCACTGCAGTAGCACGAATTCCAGGAACTGGAAGCATTTTAAACATATTCAGAGGTATATTCAGTATATTCTGTCATTAAATCCTTCAAAAAATAATGTGTTTTCAAGCATTGTGAAAAACAAGAAAAGTGATGCATGTGAAGAAGCAGTAGGTATCCAGTTATGGCCACTCACCAAGAAAACCATTACAAACACAAAAGTATAAAATAAAACTGTATAAACAGAAACAATTTCTGACAGTGATCTATAGCCCCACTTCAAAAAGGAAATCTTAGTTGAGTGACACATCGAGAATTGTAATAAAAAATTAGCTCAATACCACAGTCACAGGCTACATCAATCTTTGTTTCCAATGACAGTTTCTGATTTTGAGTTAAACTCAAAAAAAACCACCCCAAGATAAGTTCTTTTGCTCACCAGTTTCAGAGAATCAATATTCATGCAAGGCATAATTTTTTGAAAAGAAGAGAAAATATCTAGGTTTTTTTCTCAACAATGATCAAAGGGTTAGTCTCACACAGTCTTTGAAAAGACCTGTGACTCTTCCTATATATCAAAAATGTTGATCCAAGTTCAGTCAAACAAGATTAAAACATTGTGTAGTTTTCCATACCATCTCAAGCTTTTATAGTCTTATAGTCCCTCTCAGCACCTATTAATATAGCACTAAACTAAAGGACTTCATGATAGTCTCACGTTCTCTTCTATTCCCACCGGGATCTGAAAAAACTGGTAGGTATCTCTAATTTAAACTATAAGATGGTATTATTTTGCTGTTAAATTTCTATTTTCTTACAAGTTGATTATCACCACAACATCCAGACTCTGAAAAGAATTTTAAGTAAATGCTGTTTTTCCCTTCTCCAGATAAGAGAAAAAATGAGATAGAAAAGTGTGTGTTTGTCTATGCATGAGAAATGTAGTGAGGGAAAGCCAATTCAATAAGCTGAGTTTTGAATGCTGTGATAGTAAGAGTAATTTTTATTTATTCCTGTGGTAAGTTTCATAAGCTTAGTTCTCCTCTCTGTTAGAGAGATTTCCTCTTCTGGTCACAGTTTTGTGATTCCAGTGGAATGTAGCTGTCAGAGCTTATAGCTAGGAGTATATTTAAAATATATAGGGCTCTGAATATCAGGGAATAAAACAATCTACAACATATATTCACTAGGAGACTGAGTGGAATGCAGAGCAGAGAAATGATGTTTTCAGTTGCTTGCAATTTCTACCACTTTGAACTTTCATCATTATTTGCAGTTTCTTTACAAAGAGTGGATTATAATAAACACATCTGGGGATCAGAAACCATCATTGCAACATCTGTGCTCAGGAGATTGAATTATACATTTCTGGAATACTATGTCCCAAATAATAATAGAAATGTTGAAGCCATAATCAATCAGAAATCTGCAGTAATATTAAGGGATCTGTGATAGCCATATAATATACCTATAAAATATATACAATATATTTTTTAAGGACTCAATAAAAAAAGAGCAAGGCTGCTGAGGTCACAGAGACATAAGGGAGAAAGATTTTCTAAGACTCTGGTTCATCACCATTCCTCTAATCTCTCCATCTCCACCTGGCAGGCAACAACATTTTCTTGTTCCTTACAATTATTTGTGGGGAAGAAAGACCTCCTGGTCTTTCCTTTTGTGCCTTGGTTCTAATCCACAGGACCAGAGGAAGAGCCATTTTCAGTTAGCATAGTCCAGATTCAGGGCTGCAAAGGATTGAGAGGGACTGAGAGACCATACAAGCCACCAGATGCCTTCAATGGGAGCAGAAATTGGTTTATGCTCAAGAGGCAAAAATTAAAAAATCCTCTCCTGAAAACCAGTGGCTCCTGCCTCTTAGTTTCTGCCAAGGTCTGAGTTAACAGATCACAAAACTTCTATAAAACACACACATTATTTGCTTTGGTGAAAACCAGCTACGTTTGGCTTTAAATTCTTACAGAATTCTGAAAACTGTTGTAGCTGAAAGACAGTGCTTTTGATCACTGCTATTTAAGGCAAGAGTCTAAATGTCCCAAGGCCTTGACATAAAGTTTGAAAGACCCTCCAAAACCCCACAGTGAATTCTAGGTTTGCCAGATAGGAGGCACCACATGGAAGATCACATTACTGTATGGAAAAACCAAAGGGAGCCCTGATCTTCTGGGCTTCTACAGCCACATGTCATGCTTTACAGCACAGGAAACCAATTCATCTGTCCAGGAGAAGAGAAGATCCTACTCAGTGGTGTGTCAAAAGACTTAACACCTCCAAAAGAGGCCTATATTCAGAGATGAAGAATGCAAGGAAGAGTTAAGACACATCCACAGGACATGTTTTCTTGAAACACAGTTGTAGTTGCTGGTCTTTAAAAACAACTCCAAAAACCTAAGCATGCCACACTGGCTAATGCTCACTATGCCACTTAGGAATACTGTCTTTGGTCAAAATGCCTACCAGATCCCTACAGCCTAGAAGGAAGTGTCCATATTCAATGAATCTACAAAGTCATGGTTGGAGAAGTTGGAGCAAATCACCTCTTTCTTAGTTTAGTAAATCCCTGGTTCTTCATGGGAACACCCAATTCTTTAATTATTTTGGAATGCAAGTTTTGGGGCTTTTTGGTTTTTAATTATGAACTTGGAAACAACTGCAGAATAAAATACAAGTTGATGCTCAGGTCTGTATATCCACAAATCAATCAATATTCAAACAGAAGAGAATATAAATTTAAATATCTGATCAACTTCTCCTCCTGTAGTTTTTTATCTATAATATTTCCATTAACTCTTTTCAGCTCCATCCTCTCTATGAATTTACCTGGCTGTGTACTTCAAAAAAGACCCTTAGAAATCCTTCATGTCTTTGCTGTTGCTCTTCCTCCCTGCAGTTTTATACTTTGGTGTTTGGGTTCAGGGGGTTTTTATCTTTTCATGCTACTTTTTATTTTCTTCTTATTATTTTTCCCCAGCTTTTGCTTAGATTTTCATGTCTTTCTTAAACAAGTCTCTCCATTTAATTTCCAAAGAATTAAAATCAATTGATGGAAGTAGAATTTAAGGAGGAGTTGCAGAGACATCAGGATGAATCAGCTTTTAGAGGAACACTAGAGGTAGCTCTAAAATTAAGTCATTGGATGGAAGCTTTTTAAACACACATTTGTGGATAAAGCATTTTTATACTTACTATGATAATTCAGCTTCTGTCTAATTGTGAAGATACTTAAACTTCAATTTTCCCAAAACATTTGGAATTGAAAACTGAGGAATCAACAGAATATTTTTAATCTAGACTAGATTCAACAGCTTGACAGGCTTGAAACTATGCTGCTTAATATCAAATACTAAAGCAGAAATCTAACTAAGCAGAGAGAAACCAGAACCCAAGACTCCTCTCCTTCTGGCAAATGTCCTGATCACTGAACTGCAAGTTTATGTTTCTCTGCTGGCCAGCTTTCTGCATAATGGTACAGCCGCACCAGGAGAGGGACACTGATGCCTAACCGGTTTGGTAGGCATGTTCCCAAGAGGCAGAAATACCAGCTCAAATCTGCTTCACTAGAAAGAAAAAATGGGATTGAAGTACTGGAAAGTCTGTGAGGGTGTTAAGAGTTGACTACAAACTTGCTGTAGAGAAGAGTTCTTCCACTTGTATATGTGTTTTAAAAGATAGCAATACCTGAAAGTCAGAGAGCACAATTCATGCCTCCCAGGGGATTTAGCCGTTACAGTGCATGCCTCAGTACTCATTGTAAATTGAATATTATTCTAGACTAATTTAGACTAAAGTCTAAATATGAGTATGATTATACACAAGTAACCTAAAAGATGCGGGCACAGCTTATAGGTGCTTCAAATAAACTCATGTTGAGATTATGATTTGAATTTCAGTTAGTAGAATCAACTTAACCGACTTCAGATCTCAGTATTACTTGAAGAACAACAAGCATCAAAATTCAACCATCATTCTGCAAGCTGCCCCTACAGTTGCCTAACTATCAATTAGTCAAACAAATACTCAGTTCTGGCTTCTTCGTAATGAGCTAGAATTTAAAATTCCAGTCGGCATTTCCCACATTTTCCAAAATTTCCTACATTCCAAATGTTTTGTGAATTTCCATCAGGTTAATAACCTTATTCTTCTTGGTGAATATCATATGTTTGGTAAATATCACCAAATGCCATGTGTTTGGTAAATAACATTAATTGTGTGCCTCAGCGAAATAGAGAGGTCAGACTGCTTATATGGGTCTTAAATTGTTTATCACTTGCAGTACTGACTGTGCTACAATTAAGGGGAAAACATACAGGATACATGAGTAATAGTTTTGGTCATGAATTAAAGAATAAAAATTCTCTAACATACTGTCATAAGTCTTAAATGTCTATTAACTCCTTAGAGGTAAATTCTGCTCAGCAGTCCCTGACTGGAAAATCCAGGATGTTAAAAGACTTTTAAAAATCACTACTCTTGTAACTACTTTTCTTTAGTAAAAGTCAGATAACAGCTGTAGTGAAGAATAATTCTTTTGTTTAATCTGCTTTTTTACGGTTAAGCAAAGTACTCTGTAGGTACTTGGCCAAGACAATATGGAAGGATATTCAGGTGTCACTGGATGTAATTTTGAAGTTTACACACTTTTTTAGCCTGGCAAGAAAAAATATTTCACCCAGGATATTATGCATGCACAGGGCTGCCAAAAATATGTTTAAATGTTACAGATCTACAGTGCCATCTGGCCCAGCAGCTTTTCAGATACAGTCTAGAGACATAAGAGAGAGACACTGCTGGATATCTCATAAGAGATATCTATTGTATCTATTTCCAAGGAATCAAAGATCTTATCTAAAATACAGCCGACCACTCTCAAAAGTAGCCACCATATTTTCCAAGAGAATTAAGGAAACAAAGCATGAAGAAGAACCTTCATAAGCTCTCAATAGTATAATATATCCACATGTGCATTATGAATATATACATCAATATACTGACCCACACATACCTTTGGATTGGTCAGTGGTGACACGGCTTGTTACCATTTACAGGACTAATATTAGAACTAACTGTATAATGCAAAAGATGAGAAATAAATACCAGCTATTTCTTAAAGGAAAAGACAAAATAAAGGAAACCCCAAATAAACCAGAAATCTGTTTGCTTAATCTATTTCTGATCGATCTTCTTGACACTCAAGATACTTCTAATTACTCCCCCTGTTTTACAGGTACCAGGTAGCATTTTATCAACTTTATAGCTTTCCATCTGAGGCATTCATTAATATGGCCTCCCTCTAATTTTCTTCTTTTGACAACATTCATAACCTTCACAAAAAAAATTTTCTAAGAAAGAACAGATAATATGTGTCTCAAACTAAGAAAGTTTGAATGGGAAAACTGGCAACTTGCTAATAAAAGCAAATGCTGCATAACAGCAGAAATTAAAAATACAATTGCTACAAACTCATGAAGATTTAATAGAATCATTTAATATTAGAAGAGAGGGGGAAAATAAGACCACAAAACAACCATAGTTAGCAATATACTCAGCACATGCAGTTTCTTTTTCTGATTCCAGAGATTGTCAGCAGACCATGTTTTCACAAAAGAATTAATATTTTGTCAATGAGTTTTCTGGTTTCATTGTTTTAAAAAGAACTAATTTTATTGAAATCTTGAGTTTTATTAAAAAATCTTAATACTCACCATGAAAAATTCTGAGCGACTAAGGGTTAAATAGTGTCATGCCAATCCATAAGCAAATTTTTATAATTTTGAACCTTTTTTAAAGAACCATGATTTTAAGTCTCAGGGAGGGGCAAATCTAAAGGACATTCAGTGGTAAAGATGATCAGGAATTTTAGGAATCATTATAAACTTAGCCATGGAGGGAAAAACCAAATTTTGTCTGTGTCATTTTTTAAAAATGAGACAGACTACTCTAAAATTGACTGGCTTAGGATAGAATCAATTTTCAAAGTAATTGCAGAATAAAGTGATGAAAATAACAGCACAGGGTATTATTTTGGACAACACAAACAGGTCCCTTCCCAGATAACAGTCTCCCAAAAGTCTGAATTTTGGGGGAGAAGCATTAAGAACCTTGTATTTCTGCTGCACTAGGAATAATGCAATTTATTAAAATAAATAAATAACCATCCATACATTCTAACTTTCTGTCACCAATACAAGCTAATTGAGTAGGTGGGCTTGTTATAAACTCGGAAGGCAGTTATCCTCCTGTCTGGCTTGCTTAGCTGGGTCTGTGCCAGAGCACTAAAGAATCTGTCATTGAGCAGTGGAAGTGAAGTCTCTCCTGTGTCACGCACCTATAAATAGGCGGGTATGTATATGTATGGGCATGACTCCATGTATTTCATTTTCCAGTGCAAATAAACAAGCACATTCAAAATCCACTCCTGAGCATTTCCAACAATTAATTTTTGGCAATTTTGAAACGACACAAGGGCAGTAGAATGCACAGCCTGTACTCTGTTTACAAGAATATAAACTGTATGCATGCCTGGCTGCTCCTCACTCCCTGTTCAACTTACTCCAACACAGTGAATGGGTTTTGTATTTTCCGAGCTCCCACCTTGACTGGCAGAAAGAAAGAATATCCATGCTCACCACATTTATATGAAGTTATACCTTTATCTATGGATGTCAATACAGAATTAGAAAGCACTAATCTGACACAACTAATAATAAAAAAATAGTTCAAATAAAACACACAAAAAACCCCCGAACCCCTAATAAAAAAAGTTAATGCTCCACTAAAGTATTAACCGGACAAACATATAAACCAAACAAAAGAGTTTAGAATCACTTTTCAGCTATCCTTTCCACAGATGCAGTAAAAGGAACAAATCAATATTGATCCACAGGCTCCTGGCTCACAGGTGGAAAATTCAGCTGCAACAGCCACTTGGGCCTCTACATTTGATGACTCTTCTTCCTTCCTATAACTATCTCCTTAGAAGAATCTTACCTGCAGCTTTTTTTAAGCGGTCAAAAAGAAATTTAATGTGATTATACTGGGGTAAACACAGCCCCTGAAATGCTTGCACATCAGCCAGGAAGCTCTTCTGTTGCTTATGGCAGCCTATCTCTTACTCTGCCAGCAAGAAACACCCTTTGTCAGTCCCCATAAAGAAACAGTAATCCAAGATAAAAAGCTCTTCTCTTCTGTCAGGATTAATGAGAAATGAAGCTGAAGTATTATGCTGACAAGGATGAGAAGGCAATATTTAAATCAGAGCAAAACCTAGTATACACAGTATGTAATTTGATTAAACAGGAATCTAAGTGATCAGTGTTAACAAGGGTCTGCTTTGTTTTCTGATAAGCAGAGAAAAGTGAAATAAACTCTTCCCAATCAAAATTGGGGCCAGGCCAGCTGCTGCTGCCTTCAGTGGGATGAGGGTGGCCTTCCCAGGGAGGGTGGCAGCAGCTGGCAGCCATCCAGCCGTGCCAGGGACACACATCCCTCCGTGCACCTGTGGCCACAGCCCTGCACGAGCGGGTCCCCACTGCGCCCTGGGATGAGATAGCTGGTGGCCACTCTGTGTCTAAATTACAAATCCACTTGCATGAAACAGAACCTGCCCAGTGCCAGGAAACAAAGAGTCAGCCCTCAGAAGGGATAAAGCAGCTCCTAGAGGAGAGACAGTGATTAAATAAAGTCCAGCAAATGATGCCAATAAACAAGATTTCAATTATCAAAGGACACCCAGGCAGCCAAAAAGAGGCTGCTAAAAGCTGTAATCACACTATTCTACAGTACCCATTTCAAAAAGTAGAGAAACATATAATATATTTTGGCTGTAAAAGAACATGTAGAGCAGACTATTTAAGAAAATTGCAACCTGCTACAAAAACAAGCTTGAGTGCTTTCTATTTAAGAGAGTGGGGCTGCATTTCAGATCCCATTTCTTACTTCAGGTGAATTATATCTCTGAATCACACAGCAGTTATCTGTCTGCATGTTTGTCTTTGACACCATTATATCCTCCTGTCCTTGAACCCATCTGAGACTGAAAGTCTCTGGGGATTGCTAATGGGGCAAAATTTTCCATGAATATGTTTGTATTTATAAATTGATTTACTTAAGCCACACTAATGTAATTTGTGTATTTGCTTTCTGGAAAAAAAAAACCACCTTGTTCATTTGGGTTTTGCTGGCATGAATGTTTACTAAAGTAAATTCCAAAGATGTAGCCAAAGGTATTAAGATCAGAAAGAGGCTTTTAAAGTGTACTGTAGTGCATCAGTGAAGTTATATTTGCACAAGACAAATGATTCTCACTCAGCCAACCAAGGAGGAGAGAGAAAATTTGGAGGTTTCCTGGCCAGTCATAATTAACCAATACAGCATGAATAATAAGTGCTGAAAGCAGAAAATCTGTTGGTAATGAACAAAAACAATTTCATGTGTTACCAGGTAGTATTCCAGCATTTTTTTCAGACTGGATAGATTCAGAGATGCGATATGGTCATACTGACTATGCACAGAATGGAAGTCTCCTAGGATGGGAGCTCAGAATCTGTAAAGGATTTACTTGTTTTGAAAGACAAATCTACATTTGCACATACACTGTGCTACAGCAGATTCCTTGAAGCACCCCAAACCAGCTAAGTTTTTTGTCTGACCTGCTGTCTCATAGTATCAAGTCCTTCGGAATACCAGATCTGAATGTGGGTTTGAACAAAGAGCATAGGGGATTCTGAACAACTAATTTTTATAATTAAAGTACTGTTCAGTTCTCAAATTATTTTGCTTTTAATTCTATGTTCATGCAACAGCAGACTATGGCTAAATTATTTAATTTGGTTTGCTCTTTTAGTAATTTGCCACATTGAAAAAAAGTGCACATCAGCTCAACAAATTAAAATCAATTGTGGTTTAATCATTTTCCCTTTAGCCAAGACCATTAGCATGGCACAATTAAGTAAATGCTAAAAGCTAGAAGGAGGAGTCTGAAAGACAGAGCTACCATTCCTGCAAATTCTTTTATGCAGCTTCTCTGTATTTTTTTCAGGTCATTTGTGAGGAAATGTGAAATTTGTGAAATTTCCTCAGCTTTGAGGAAAGTCTTTAGATCTTTCTAGATTATTGAAATTGATTTGCACTTCACTGCTCTCTTAGACCTTTAGGGACATTAGCATGAGACTCCACCATCATTCCAGGTACTATATGATCTTGATGTAATACACTGTGATTCCCATAACTTGGGAATTGTATTTAAGAGGACTACAGTGGATTAATTGACAGGTTAATTTAAGTAGTCTATGTTCTCATTTGAACTGTTTGGATGACTAACACATGTAGGCATGGTTAAACTCAAGCACATACTAATGCTCTGTCTGGCAACCAGAGTAAGCAACAATTTTCCTTGGCATTTTATTTTGTCAAACAGATCTATACAAGGATTGAGAAAGATCCCAACAGGCACACGTACTGATAGCCTTTCCATGGCGATTTTCATGCGCATTTGGAAAACAGTGTCTCCTTACATCATTTTGCATCCAAAAGGATGTGCACTCCTGCTAAGAAACTTGGACATGATGAGCAAAACAGTTTCTGGTGTATAGGCTAAAAACATTGCTGTGTCATGTTAGTGCTGAGCAGCTTCAAACTTAGCCTCACCAATGCTGCAAGGACTTCTTGGCTGTCAAATTATAGAATCAGATTCCTTTCCATGTATTTTGATGTATGTTGACAATCAGACTGGGTACAGTACTAACCCAACTAAGCTAAGAAGTGTATTTTAAAGAACTCTGTTAACAATGTTAAGAATTATATTTAACAATATTACAAGTACTATTTTCACAAAATATGGCCTTTCATAATGGAGAGAGTCAAGCTTCTGCCTCTCACAGTTCCATGTGTACATTGGGACAAACATGAGTCATGGGAATGACCCTCTGGGGCAATTCCAATGGGAAAATGCTATCAGACGTTCAAACAGATGCTGGCCCATATTTCTTAGGTCATAGAAATCTAACAATGGGAAATTAATCTCCATATATTTTCCCTGAATCCCAGCTCTTCCAGGTTTATTGAAAGGGAACAAAACACAGGCAAACAACACAGTACGGCTGAACTCTCTGCTCAAAAAACCCAGGGTAAGAACTCTAGAAAAGGCCTACTGAAAGCCTGTGATATTCATTCCACTCAATCAGGGCAGTATTTGCCTTCCTTCAGCTTTAATTATAATTTTCCTGGAGGCTGAAGGTAAAAGGGTATTCCGCACTTTGTTTTGTTCCTAAGTGTTCTGGTTTTCCCTGGTGAGTTTGACATCTTACATAGGTGTAGCAGGGCACAGTTGTCTTTTTCTGCGGTAACCAGTGGAAATTTATATATCACAGATTTATTCATAAACTCTCACATGATGCTGTAGTCTTTAAGATGCATGAACAGATTTGCAAAATACATTTGTTACATGTAAAGGAACAAGTGAAAATTCAGGGCCCAGATATATATCTCTGCAACAGCTTGTACTTAACGTATCAAAGCCCAGGAAATTTGAGTGCCATGCTCTGTATTAAACAAAACAGTTTACTGCAAAATTTACAATTTAAACTTTTTTTTTTTTTTTTTTGAAGAGCAAAACAGATGTAAATTGTGATCTTAGAATTTTGTCACCTGATTGGCACGAGCTACTTTAAATATATAATCATAAATGCTATAATTCCTGAGGGAAATGTGTTAGTACTAGACAACTTTGAAAATCATCTGTCCCCTTTGGGAGTCCTAAAATAGGAGCTGAATTACCTGGAAATCCATTTCAGTTGTGTGTGCTGGTTACCTGAAAAACTAGAATGTTATTGAAGTTTTCTTCTCATATGCTTCACTGCATGATTCATGCATAGAATTACTGTTCATTAGCATGGGCTGTGTCTGCAATGGGATTCCTGCTTGCTATCCAGCTGTGAGAAATGCACAAGCTGTAAAATAAGTTAGGAAAGGAGTGAAAGCAACTGAAACCAATGCAAATGAACATACTAAAAAAGGAACAAAAGCGTAATACTATTTGTAAAAGGAAACAGGACAAGCCATGGATAATTTAGGGTTAGGATCTAACAATCACGTTCCCTCCAAATCTCTTGACCTCTAGGTGTAGATGGTACTTTCTCAGTTCTGAAAATTTTATTTTTTTCAGGGATACTTCTCTGTGAGAAGTCTTGCCTGTGTTAATACACAAATTCTTCCTTTCAACCCAGAAATTTTGCCATTTCTTTCCTTGTACAGAAGAAACCTCAGTATTCATGCAAAAGATGTTTCTATCTCAATTTGTTTAGAATATTACCATACTTTATACTTGGTATCCTTTGAAGAGAATTTATGCTAGAGTGTTTATTTAGTTAATGAAATGAAGGTTAGAAACTTCCCAGAGTTAAGGAAGTTCCCAGAGTTTTCTAAAGTCCAGTGTTTGCTAAGAAATTACTAACCCCAAAAGTATCAAATAATCATAGCTATAAACACCAAACTTATATACTGCCAACTGTACTTATGCAGAAGCTAAGATACAGCTTTCTGACTTACTCAATACTTGAAACTTTATTATTTATTTTGAGAGAATGTGCGTATGAGTGCACTCTACAGACTACTTGACAGTAGCTGTTCACTCCAAACTAGAAACATACTACGAATTGTGAAAGAGAGGAAGACTGGCTGCAGGCAAACTACCAAGTAGTAACTTCTAAGAGACCAAGATATGATCTCTTCTTACAGGGTAGCAGCTGTTGTGATCATGATTTTTGTTTACAGAAAACAAATTCTTTTAAACATTTATGCTTTAGAAGAAAACACAAGTATGCAAAACAGCATAAAGATTTAAAGTAAGGATAACTGTCAATTATTTTGTTACCAAGGTTTTGTGTTAAATCAGTAATGCTTCTCTTCTTCAGTTTTAAGTCTACAAAACCTTTAGTTTTAAGTCTACAAAAATAATTCTTGAAACCCATTAGCAATACTCTACATTCTCAAACACAGTGCAGAATTCTTGTAATTGAAAAATGTTTCCAGCACATTTTCTTCCTTGGAAAGAAAAAAAAAACTCCTCAACTTTGCCACCTTTTAAATGCTTTAATGGTTCTGTAAGGTGTTGGTTGAAAATACTGGCTGCTCTAAAACGCTTTTCAGTGAATTGCAAGATGTCTGTATCCAATAAATAAAATGTAAACAAAAGAGCTTTCATCAGATCATCTTAGTACACAGATAAAGTAATGAGCATTAAAACACTGCGCATTTCAGTAATTCTCAATATTTCTGTTGCAAAATTATTCTTTAAATTTTTACTTTGAACAGAGTTGAGTATTTTTTAGCTTTAAGGGCTTAATGATAATATATTTCTTCCCAACTATAAGATGATGTATAAGATAACATATCAGTTGGTAACTACCATTCATCAACAATTGAATGACATTTCTTTGCCCATATAGAAGCTTTAGAAAATTCATATAAAAACCCGTACGTAAGTTTTAGAAAGCTGCATTTAAAAGCAACACAGTTTTATCTAGAAACAGTGACCCCATCAGACATATTCTCTTTTGGAGCTTTGAAACAAAAAATTACACAAACCAAAATCATGTATAAGACATTATAACTGAAGATATCATCACTGTTCTCTTAACAATAAAATATTTTATCTATCTTGTATTGTTTCATCTAGTAATAATTAAATATTCCTATCTAGCAATTGTAATTATTTTACTTTTCTTTAAATATGGGGCTCCCTTAAGGTGCAGTCACAAACCCATGTGGCTAAACTACTGAGAAGAGTTTCCCTAAGTAATCACTGATGAATGATCTGCCAGTCTTTGTGTATGTTTGAAATATTTTTGTTAATTACTTGGAAAGCAGTACCTTGAGCACTCTTCCTTATTCTCTCTCCAGATAATTGTACTGAATAATAAGAAGCATCATTACTATAAATAAAAATCCACTTTCCCTTGACACCCTTAAATGTCTACATTTCTTTTGTGATGAAAACTAGGGCGGTGGTAGGCTATGATATTTTTCTTGTTCCAGATCCGAGTCTTATTTTTAGATACTTTAGTTATTACTGCTGAGGAAACAGAGAAGCTCTGCAAAGAGTGTTTGTGTACCACAGTTACATATTTTTTCCATCTGGGGGAAAAAAAAGATTTTCCTCAGCCTCCTTTTAACATATGGAGTTTGTCACATCAATCATTGGTGGAGAACATGTAGTGGCATCCATGTCATATGGGTGACAGGGCTGTTTTACATAGTATCAGTATTTTAGATTCATGCTTTCCCAAGCTACAAAGTACAAACATTCTACTTAGCAATAGCATAGTTCTTCCAAAGAAGAGCTGTCTTTTGTCAAGTATTTTCATCAGAGAGATGTAAAAATGTTATAAACGATCCCTAAGTTAATAATCTAGGTACTTCAGCACGCAGTCTTTCTCTAGCCTGTATAATAAATTTGAGCTGGGTGCTTAATACATATGGGGATCACACTAGGGAAACCTTCATCTTGGTGCCTATATTCATATAGAAACCATGTCTTGCTTTTGTGTGTGGCTGTGTAGAGGCCCAGCCAGTGAGACAATATTTCAGAGACGATCAACAAATTTGAGGACTGTAGTCAGTAGCATTCCCCAGGGGTTTATACTGGGTCTAGTCTTGAATTCAACTTATCAGCAAGCTGAACACAGTGATAGAATGCACCCTCAGCAAGTTTGAAGTGTATGAAACGGGGGAGTGGCTGATACCCCTAAAGGCTGTGCTGCCATTCAGGGGGACCTGGACAGGCTGGAGGGTTGGGTGGGAGAAACCGAATGAGGGTCAACAAAGGCAAATCTGGGTCCTGCACCCAGGGAGGAAGAACCCCAAGCACCAGTACAGGCTGAGGGCTGACCTACTAGAGAGCAGCTCTGCTGAGAAGGACCTGGGAGTCTTCATGGTTGACTAGTTGCCCATGAGCCAGCAGTGTCCTTGCAGCCAGGGGGGACAGTGGGATCCTGCGGTGCAACAGGAAGACATCAGTGGACAGCAGGTGAAGGAAGGTGGTCTTTTCCCTCTACTTGGCCCTTGTGAGGCACATCTGAAATACAGTGTTCAAATCTGGTCTCCACAGTTCAAGAAAGACAAGGAGAGGGTCCAGTGGAGCCACAAAGATGATGAGGGGTCCAAAGCATCTCTCCTGTGTGGAGAGACTGTGGGAGCTGGGCCTGTTTAGTCTAGAGTAGAGAAGACTGAGCAGGGATCTCATCAATACATACAAATATCTCAAAGGTGGGTGTCAAGACGATGGTGCCAGACTCTTTTCCATTGTGTCCAGTGACAGGATGAAGAGCCACGGCCATAAACTAAAACTCAAGACATTCCACCTCGACATGAAGAAGAACTTCTTTAATTTGGGGGTGGCAGAGCACTGGAACAGACTGCCCAGGGAGGTTGTGGAGTCTTCCTGTCTGGAGATATTCAACACCTACCTGAATGGGTTCCTCGGTAAACTGCTTTAGATGACCCTGCCTTGGAAAGGGGGACTGGACCAGA
The DNA here is from genome assembly GCA_013399875.1 of Gymnorhina tibicen. NCBI lineage: Eukaryota > Metazoa > Chordata > Aves > Passeriformes > Artamidae > Gymnorhina > Gymnorhina tibicen. Next base: position 988,915 of record VXAZ01004675.1, read on the forward strand.
CGATCTCCAGACACCCCTTCCTACACTATTCTGTGAAAGTTTATTAAAAACCTCACCCCATCTATTTGTCCTTCAATTTTAAAATGTGACATCTGCATTATATCTCAAGCCCCAAATGTATCAAAATGGGCCTGTTGGAGTCTGCCACTTTCCTCTTACTGCTCACCTACTACCACCATTCTTATGGCTCCTTTCCTACACAAAAAGGACACCAGCTCTGTAGTATCGCTGTTCTCTTGTCTGCAGGCACCACAATATTTTGAGCAATTAAAATTTACCCTGGTAAGGCACTTACTGCCTGTTACTGTTCAGTACATTGGCTTCTTGACCTCTCTGCAAATAGCTAGATAACTAATTTAGGGTATAAATGGCTGTGATAATTATAATTCAATTTAATTTCCTTTCAGTAATTCACACACAGATGTTTTGATAGCACTGAAACTATTAGCTGAAGAGACCACACACCGTAGAGTGCCTAAAAATTTAGCGCTGTGTCCTAGAGGACTTAGGCAGGATATGAATGCAAAACTGCAGTTTCTGAAGATTGTAATTTCTCAGAGTGGAATCCTAAGAAATCCTCAAACCTCATCCCAATAGGCGACTCAGCCTGGAAAACCTGAACTTTGGTGTTTAGTTTTTCAAAATTAAACAGCACAAATATTTATAAGGCACGGCAGTGCCTATCATAACATAGTAGCATAATTGGCAAGCAAACCTGTCTGGTTTCCCCTCCCATGAAAAACCTGCTATGACAATTTCCTGTCTGTGTCAACTCTCTGTCCTGTTCTAGTCAATGTTTTCTAGGTCAGAGAGCCTTCAAAAAATAACCCCACAAGTGAAATTAGCAGTGTTCATCTTTCCCTGCATGTTTTTTAACTGTGAATTCAGTGAATAAAACCTTACATTAGGACAATATGATTTAATGTCTTCTTGCTTGTGAGAATTCTAATAATTTCTCCTAAGAAATTTCATGTTCTCAGTGGGCATCCTCCAGTGTTGAAACTGCATCTATGACACATGGGCTTAAATATTCACTCAGCAAGATAAAAATCTCCTAGTTTATTCCTATATTACTGACAGTGAGGTGCTCCTGATTCTTTTGGTGAGATGATCTCTTTGAAACAGGCCTATATCTGCAAAGCTCTGCTGCCTGAACACAATGCATTTCACTAAATAAGTTCGTTTTCGAACTGGCCTCAAGATTTACCATCTTTGCAAATTAACACTCAGCAACAGCAATCCTTAAAAATAACAAATTCCCAGCCAGTCAGTATTTGCCAGAGCAGCAAATTGTTTGTCTCACAAAACTCAAAATGGTAAGGGAAAGCAGAAATATACTTTATCACTCCCAGAGACACAAGTAAAAATTAAGAAGTCATTGTCATATGTGTCCCTGGTGAGTCTGATGACAACACTTGACAAAGCACATATGTCATTAATGGCCAGGATAAGGAATGTTTTCCTGTCACAGGACTTACTGGCATTAATGCCCCTGTAGGACTCTGCCTAGAAAAGCAAGTTGTCACTGCCGCCTCTGAGTGTCCCTCTCAAAGGAAATGTATCATTTTGCTTTTAGAATGAGACAAATAAAATAAAGCACCGAGCATGACACAGAAAAAACCAAGGAACCTCTAAAGCACGCATAGTTTCACGTCCCTTCCATGGGACTTGTACAAAAAAGGATCAAATGACACAGATGTTTGGTAAAAGGCAAGGCAAAGCAACTGTGGAGAACATGCCTATGACAATCACGATAGGGGAGCACCTTTTGTTCAGTAGCCTGCAAATTTTGCACGCATGCAAGCACATAAATGTAGAAACTTCAAGTCTGTCTACATAATGCATTTTAGATGGTTTTCCCTGCTTGAAGAAATTGTAAGTAAACTCTCTGTAAAGGTGATTTGTATCCCTGAGTATAACTGTTACATTGGGCTTCTGGCAGCAAGCAATTGTTTGTCAGATGTGATGCTCATAAGACCTTTCACTATAGTGATACTAGCAATTGCCTCTGTAATACTTAACACATAAAACAAATTATAACAATATCCTTAAGATTAGCATATAAGTAATAGTGCTATATAAAAACTCATAAAAGCAAAATGTATGGCTACAATAACCATATTAAAACAACCATAGTTCTGCTTTAAATAACCATATGAGCCACGTTTGGAAGATATTATAGTATATACTGGTTAAGCATAGGGAAAAGTCTATTGCTGTCATCTTGGAAAAAAGAAATTTATTCCAGTTTCTGTCTTTCCTAGAGGTTTTGGAAGGCTAGCTCATGACAAAAGTCCAACAGAACCACCTAAAGAGCTTCAATAACACTTTGATAGTTTTAAAAGTATTAAAACACATCCTTTTTATGCATCCTTTTTGTTGTGTGAGTATTTTTTAGGAGGGTTTGTTTGTTTGTTTTCCAAAATGGTACAATCATGTGTTCAAGACAACAGAAGAACATGATATCATTAATTGAACAGTAAATCGTCTCAGAGAAGTGGACAACTGGACCTCTGGACCACACTGGTGACTTAAAAATTCAAATTGACACTAATGTTAAGAAGCCAATTTTGCATATAATAAACTGGCATCAATTATTAATCAGGACAATATATTATTCTTAAACGGTGACAACATTTAGGGCCTGGGAAAAGTAAAATGCAGAATGGGCTCATCTGAGTGAGCTCTAGACAAGACTGTACCTAAACACTGAGATGATTTTTCTGTGTGTGGCAATTTGAAGAGAAAACCCTTGTTTGGTCACAGAACTGGTGCTTCCAGTCAGTTTTGCAGTTTCATTTTTTGTTTGGCAGCTGAAGTGCTGAAATCCAGTGAAAATGAAAACCAACAGAAAGATTATGTTTCTGAGAGCAATAAAAGCTAAAGGAAAGAAGACTATCCCTATAGGTGGGGACCAATTAAAAGGCCTTTTGCATCTCTACTGAGGTGCTCAGGGACAGGGCATATGTGTGTGGAGGAGTTGTACAGAAGAGCCATGGGAGCAGCACAGCCGTGTGCTCCACAGCCCCTGTCCTGCCCGTGGCGTGGCAGCTGCCCTGAGGCCAGTGCACTCCAAGGGGGGATGTCTCAGGATACCCTCGAGTCCTGGGCTCAGAACAGTGACCCACTAACAGACAATCAGGCAGAGCAGAGCCAATAAAAGAAACTCCAGTCATTTTTCATTTGCCTATGAACAGGCAACTTATGATCATACTCTGATGATTACTTTCTATTGAATGAACCACCTTCTGACCTGTTCTGCTAAGTCATTTTCATTGTACACTAAATTTCGTTTGCCATGTCAGACCCTCAATTTTATCAGATCCACTAACACAATTTTCCAGAGCAGCAGCATTAGCTCAGCTTCCTCATTCTGTCTCTGGTGCCTTGTAGTTCAATTTATAGGCGGAAATAAAGACTTGTTGGAACTTGTCTCCTGCCTCCAAGAGTAATCTTAATCCAAACCCAAGGGCAGAATCTGGGCCCAACCTCCGGGTTTTTTCCCCAAGAGGTGATATATCAGCAGATGATCCATATAAGTCTTATCACTATCATTGAATAAAAAGCAATTAGCACTATCAAAAGAAGATTTCCAGCATTGAGAGATCCACAGATACCTGAAAAAGGAGCACGCTGTTTTTCTTCCTGATAAAAATGGGAGGAGAAAACACAGTCAAAAAGCTTCAAAGCACCAAACGAACAGAAAATTACAAACCAGCAAATTGAAATATGTTTGCATTAAATCATTTCTGAATCCTCCTGTAGATTCATATTTACCAGCTATATCCGCCTTACAAAATCAATAACAAAAACTAGGAAATCTTCCTTGTTCACAATGAAAGAATACTATGTGAAAGGAAAATGTGTCAATTTTGTAGAGAATAGGGGATTCATACATTTTATTCCTCCCCCTCCCCCATGTGAAAGTTTTTGATTTCCTTAACACCAACAGTAGCCTGTCCCAGCAGGACATTCCTTTAGTCAGAACACCTGACTTAGCATTGCCTAAAGCAACTTCATTGAGAATTAACCATTTCCAAGCTCTCAGAAATACTTATAGGACAATTTCAAGAAACTAGGAGCTCAGGTCATGACTGTGTCATCAGAATAAAAATGAACATTGCACTCAGTGCACTGGCTTGTCAGTTCATTTGCACAGAACATAAATAACAATGGTCCAAGAATAGATCCCTGAGGTACTTCTGTAATGACATCCATTAAATCTGACATGATGCTGTTTAATAACACAAGCTGTATGTGCCCTCCTAAGTAGCTAGCACCCAGTTAATTACAGATGATTCCATTCCTAATCCACTCAATTTATCCTGTAAAGGAATATAATTTATGAAATAGACAATAAAAACCAAATTTAAATGCACTCCATACACATTCCCTGGAAACAACTTGCATTTAATCTGCAGTGTTTAAAAGCATCTGATTTTCTCTTTCTAAATTAACCATAAACATTCAAATGTTATTCTGCTCAAGAGTCTCTTATTATTGCTGTGGCAAAGTAATACAGCGTCCAGTCTTCGTGCTGCTGAACACCAGCAAGGGGTGCTCTGTGGGAGCACACCCAAATTATATTACTGGTGTTCAAACTGTGCCTCTTCAAGGCCTGCAACACAGATCCCAGGTAATCTGCAAGTCTGAGCAGGGCACGCCTGGCTTTGGCCAAGTCTTGCTGGCTCTGGATGCGGTCTGTGGTGCCACACTTCTCTCCAGGGAACAGTGAAAAATGCTGAACGAACATACTGGTGCTAAGAGGGCATCAATGCTTCTTTCGGAGATGAAGAAAAGGAGCTGACATGATTCCCAGCGACAACCAGAAAGTGTGAGAGAGGGAAAAAGGTGAGAAAGAGAGGGAGATCGGAGACATTGCTTTGGCTTGCTCTCTCACTTAAGAATGAAGGAAGAGTAGGACGTCTCCATGGCAACCAGCAAAAAGCATGGAAAAGCAGAGAGCAACAATGATTATAATAAGATTAGAAGAGGTCACACAGATCATCAAATAGTCCCCCAAAATCTCAAGCAATCATATAAAAATAGCTGCTTAGTCTGGAAATGCTCCATGGAACAAGAGCTCCACATCCACACACATCATAAACTTCTTCATGACTTAGGACTTATTTCTGTAGGTAAAAATAAAATAAAATGAAAGATATTATACTCTGAAGTAAAGGAGATTCAGAGAACAGGTACCCTATATCCTTGTGACAGGAAGGAATTTACTGGATCCAGAGGGTGATTTTAGGACAAGCATCTCACCTTTGGCTGGCACAACAAACTCCACACATCTGACCTAAACAGTCTGATCTCCAGGAGAATTACTTCATTATACCAAAATTAGGAACCATGTTAACCCTCAGGATGCAAGCAAAATGCATCAGTGAGATTTCTAACATTAAGGGAAACACCACGTCACCCCTTCTGCATGAATCTTGTCTCTGACACTACATCAGCGTGGGCTGATACAGAACATACATGTTTCTTAAAGGGGTATCTGTGAAAACAAAAAAGGCAATAGGACCCCCATACTCGATTGCAACACTCAATTAACTTCCAGAAAGTGGCCAGACATCACAATGGTGAGTAAAATATAATGCTTCAAAGAGAAGGAATAATTTATTTCCTCACTAGTGGGTGGATGAAACTCTTTCGGAAGAGAGAGAAGGAATACATTCACATGCTCCACCACTAGGCCAGTGCACAGGAGATAAATCTAGATGCTACTGCCTAGACAGAATAAAATAAACAGACACTCAGTCTGAAACTGAATGATGCTCCACACCTTCAGAAATATTCTGAGTCTTGTCATTTGCCTCTGACATTGGAAGCAAACATGAGGGAGACAGTGTTCGTACTCTAATGCACTTACACTTGTTAGACACCAGTGACTTTTAATTTCCAAATACAGCCCCATGGCTATATATCGTTTTCAATACCACACTGATTTAAAATCAGACAACGCACAGTATAAGTCTCCACCAAACTGACACTGACCTGAGCTGCAGTTCAGGGCAAAATCTGTAACTGATGCCTGTATCCTCCATGTGACTGGGAATAGGAAATAAAGACACATTTCTTATCTATATTCCTATCCATCAAACCTTCATAGAAAGACTACTTCGTGTTTAAGAACTGTATGTTTCATGAGATCCTGAAGAATTCCAGTGCCCAAATAAATAAAGAGAAAAGTCAGGTGTATTATAGATGCATTTGTAGAATAGATTTTGAATTGGCCTTCTTACACTGCATGATGATTTGTGCTACATTTTGTTGCTTTTGCAACTGTTTTTTCAATAGTAGGTTATGTCTAATTGGGCAATTTGCATACCCTTTATGCCTGTCACATTGCTACCTGTGACACTTCTTTCAGGAGTGACTTGAAAGTGCAAACTATATTCACATTGTAATTTCTGACTACAGGACACTATGGAAAGGTAGCTCAGCTGAAAGCCTGAAGCCAGTATGCATAAGATACAGTTTTCCCACTCTTGTGTGAAGTGCAGCTAAACTTTATGACTGCTTTACTCCAGAATGAGATAATCCACATGGGGGACTCAATTTCAGCCGATTTGCCTTAACCTTCCCAAGTCCTTCTACAGACATGGACTTAATTTGTGTTTCCCCAACTCTGCCCTTCCTTCCTCTGCAGGTAACTCTCAGGCTTTTCTATGTTAGCTATTTGAATCTCCATTCCTAAAGCTGTTTTCTTTCTACTGATGCTTTCTGCAGCTGTGGCAGATTGCATTGTTTTTCCTTTCCTATCAAAGGGCAGGGGGTGATATCCAACATGTTAGCTTCTTTTCAGCATGCCTGGCAGCAAGGCATACGTGCCTCTGCCTCCCACACTATTTTCTCCAACCCCTGTATTACTGTTTGTAACAGATGTTTTCTCTGGCCTTTGCTTCTTCCTGTCTCAGCACCCCTTGATTCCACTGGGACATTTGTACCCTGTCATTTTGAAGTCTCTGACAGCTTCTTCTGCCAATACTAATGCCATTATATGTGCTAACAAATATGTCCTACACACATACAGGCATCTGTGATACGTGTCCCAGCCACTATCATTGCACTAAAGGCTTATGACTGTCCCTGGTGTAGGGCCAGGGAAGTCCAAGGAGAGCATCTTTGTCCCATTCGTGCTTGGATGAGCACTGGCATTGCCCCTGAATGTTCATCTCACTAGACTTCTTAATCAATCCTACAACGTTCATTAAGAAGGAACTTTTTTCATCTCTTTTCTCAGATTTTTTCAGTAAGAAGGAAATATTTCCAATTCCTCAGTGGCTAAGAAGTGATAAGTCCACTAATGAGGGGCAAAAGCAGGATGCATAGCATGCTGGGATAACAAGAGAAGGGCTATTGCCTTATCCTTCCCTTACTTTAATAATCTCTCTTTAACAGAAAAGCACATAGTTCAATACACAGCCTTGAGCTTTAAACTTCTGCTTGTCCTACAGGGGATTTCCTGCCCTGTCGGGTGAATTCCACTTAATAATACTGAATTCCTCTAACAGAACAATCCCTTCCTGTGGGAATTTAAAGACTTCAAGATTGCTTATTATATTTTAACTGGTGATTTTCCCTGTAGCTTCAATTGTATTTGGTTTAATTGCATAGAAAATGTTTATTCCCTTCTTATATTTTTCTTTCACAGTCTCAGCTCACTTCTACTTTTCCCACAAAGAGAAGCAAAGTTACTTTTAGGTCGTATTATCTAACCAATATGCACTTAAGGATGCACTTAAACCCCCCCACAGAGAGGTGTTATTTGCAAAATGTATTACCTTTTCTTTTCTTCAAACACTGTGTGTAATCTCTCCCTTGCTCAAGTCTCTCTGGTGTGACATAGGTAAATTTCACAATAACAAAGCAAGTTCAAACACCACCTCACTGTACATTATATGCCCTCTGGGAGACTTTACCTCATATGCAGTTATTTTGGACCCTTCACAAGAAAAGCACCATAGCTCTGCAGAAATAAATACATGTACCAGTTAAATAATATTTTGCTTATACCTAGAATAAGAAATCCAGAGGTATTTTAATATTAAATTATTATTTCCATGCAGCCTAAGCAGCAGAACACGGTTAGTAAACCCGTGGCTCATTAGTTGTGCACAATTTACAAGCAGTTCACACAGTCCTAGCCCATACTTCAGGTAACCAGCAGCAGATCACAGGAGCTTCTGGAAAATACAGGATGGGGAAGAAACAAAACCACAAAGAGGAAGTGCTGAACTCAGTGCACCTAATTCATCCCAGGGCCTCAGTGGACACCTAGCACACCTCCTGACACAGCCATCACCATCTCCAGCTGCCAGACCCCAAAATGTCCAGTTTTATGTGCCATATATTTTATGGCTATTGTTTATTAGACATTTCCAGCTGATGGCTCATGCAAGGAGGGAGCGTAGGCACCTCGAACCCAAAGGTACCTTTACTACTGTACAGATTATGGCAAACAGAACTGGGGCAGGTATAAATCACCATTTTCCTCAATAGTGCTTCGGTTAGAGGAGGAGACCACAGCAGAACAGAGCGTGCCTGAGGCAAGACAGGGATAGGAATCGCACGGCTGAAGGAGATGCATTGGTGTTTCCTCTATATTGGACTAGTCCTTAGGGCTGAGACAGTTTATGTTAGGAAAACACATCCCCATAAGCAGATCCTACTGCAAGGCTTTCTGGATCTATTCTTATCTCTTTTTAAATTAATTTTGCAAATATTTTTTCTCCATAAAGAAATGTTAGTTCAAGGAAAATATTTACATAGCATAAAGTAGTGTATTACAAACATTAATTAGTGTTGTAATGCAAAGTGAAAAAGGTCCTCATTCTCTTTTCCATTCCACATGTAGAAACCTGAATTAACTGAATTAAGTTAGAGAAATTTCTTTGGCAGTGGTAATATTAAAGAGAAGGATTCAACCATATATGATCTATATACCTCTAGAAATATCTATGATAAAAGCTAGTGTATCATGATATTAATTTTTTATGTTGCATCTAATGTTAGAGTTTTCTATTTAAAATACATTTAGATACTAAAAAATCTATCAAGTAACAAACATGTAGGCTATCTGATGAAACATATTTGAATTTCTACTTAAACACTTTAACTTTTAGTTGAGGCATCAGTCAAAGCCAAAGATCTAAAAATTCTCATACTTCAAAAGAGACTATTTTTTGATACTGATTCTGTAGCCTGGGACCATCTTTGAGGTATGTAACTCAGTTCTCTGATGATATCTGTTAAAATGCTGTTTGTAGCCAAACATTTGCACAATGCACATCATGAAATAGATTTTCTTTTTGCTTAAATACATTTTTATACCCCAGAAGTTTGTTAAAAAGAAAAGAAAATCAAAGGTAATCTTACTAGATTTGATAACCAAATCACAGCAATCTTATAAAACAGGTTAATACATAAATTGTTATAGTACATTTTTTCTTTTAATCTCAGTGGTAGTACAGAAATAATCTGGGCCACCTTGTTGTTATATAACATTACAATTTTAAAAGGGAGATGTGCTTGGTGATATAGTAGTTTTACCATCTGTAACCTCTTTGATTCTAATGAAAGCAATAATTTTAATTAAATGCTACAAGTAATAGCATAGTATAACACCTCAAATTGAAGAAATAATTTCCAACATATGGCATAAGCTTTTGTATTTGGTCCAGACCAACAAAAAAAGAAGTGTTTTATTTAATATCTGAGGTTGTAAGACATTTTTATTACCATGTAAAGTTTCAGAAATATTTCTGAACTATAGAAACCAGTTTCAAGTTAACAACTGAGGTTCTGGATCCACTTCAAGGCTAGCAAAAATAAAATAATACTTGAAGTTTAGATCTCTCTGAAGGCTGTGAAAAACCCTTTGATTTTTTTCACTTTGAAAATAGTTCACTTACAAATTTTAACTACAATACAGATAGCCATCTGATGGCTATTCAGTGGATCCTATGAAATAAAATCAGCTTCAGTCTGTAACATTTAGGTAGTACTCAGGAGCAACATTTGTTAGCAGAAAAGCCACAACACTTTTTATCAGTTATGGAAGTACTCATCTTGAATGGCTCAGGTTTTGGAAGAATTTCCTTTCCACATTAGTCATGCCTACATGCTTTCCAAATTATTAGCAGTCTAGACTATGCAAACACAGCCTTGCCTTATTTGCATATCCATCCCCAGGTATTTTAAGCTTGCTCCCTTAGTAACTGTATCCTGATGGAGAATGCAGACTTCCAACTTGCAGACCAAGTAAGAAAACAACACAGCAGTTGACATCTGCCTGCATGATATCATATAGATTACATAAAAAATAAATATCCTTAGCAATGAAAATAACATGAAAAACAATAATATTTTATATTAAAAATATTATTGCAATGTTTTTAGCTGTCATAAACACAAACAATGTAAATCTGTGTTGAACTGTTGGCATTCATGATTGAGTCTTTTGCAACCATAAAGACTGGAAATGTTCGAGGACAGACAAAGCAAGAAATGCGAAATATCCACAAAATTTTCCATTTCCAATAGCTGCTAACTTGATTATTTCACATTCTAGAGTTAAAGCTTGATTTACTGTTCCCAACTTTCAGCTAATTTCTCCATTATCAAAACTGGTGTGATACTGAATGAGTAAGGATTCTCTGAGCCTGACACATCTGACAGATGTCATAGATAAAAAGTCTGTTCTCCCATCACAATCCAGCCTCAGTTCTTTGGAGACTACAGTATTCACTCCAAGTGATCCTGAGTTTAAGAGTCACAAACATTAGATTTCTAGAAAAAGTCATATAAGAGAAGTGGGGCAGAGTAAACTTAACAAGAGTAACTTTTCATGCTGAAGATACACTCATGTATCAGCATGAAAGAAGAGACAGACAAGAGAAGTTGGCAGTAACACCAACTTGTTTTCAAAAATATATTTTTATCTTTGCTTCTGCAGGAGAAACCTTTTCATCATTCATGTGTTAAGCTTCATTTAGAGTCTAGATGATTGTGTCCATGTACACTTGCAAATAAAATATTATTTATGGGTTGATCTAACAAATATTTACTACTGAACATATGGGTGAATGTTCAGCTGGTGTAAATCAGCAGAACCACCAATCTCATTTACATTAGCTGAGGCTACAACATGTTATGTTTATTACATTAGGGACCCATTCATATGGATAGGATTTACCCTGGTAACCATCTATAAGCATCTTAAGGTTGCTTAATCCAATCTACATATTGATGATGATGGCAGAATCCCTTCCTTGCTTATACTTTATGCAATGCAGAGCCTTAAACCATTGCTTAATGAACAGTTTGTTATATATCATATACAAATTAAAGATCAATGTTGTGTTCCTGATATTTTCATAGAAACCAACTGAAAAGCTACAATATTGGTTTGTAAACCCTTATTATAATTATACAGTCACATGAAGTACTCAGCAATTGCACACCCCAGGCCAAAAAGGTGTGAGCCATAGCATAACCCTGAGCACTTCCTGCGATGGGCAGTAATCCTTTGGCTGCTGTTCAGGACACTCAACACCTCATAGGATTTACTCAGCAAGGCTCAGTGTGCAATCAATGACTTGTCAGAATATTATCCCAAAATCACATGGGTTTCTGGAGCAAGAGAGACTGGAAGCACTTTTTCCTTACAGACCCTCTTTATTGAAAGAGGGAAGTGTTGGTGTGAAGAGCTCCTACTGTAACACTCACAGTGATCCATCCCTATATGTAAATTAGCTTTACCTCATTATTAAAAAAAACCCAAACAAACCCACAGTGAATCAGTATTTTAATTTGCCTTTTGGCTCTGAATGAAGCAAAAAGGTAAATCTAAAAATTACTAATGCAATTTGGAACAGAAGTTATGCAACGTATCAGAAATTTCATATATTTTTGTCACTTCTTGTTATAGAACCACAAATAGTAATATATTTATTGCTAGATTTGCCTACCCACTAGACAAAGAGCTTATTACATAGCAGGATAACTGGAGGTAAAACTGAGTTTTCTCCTCTCCACTCCAGCCTGTCTTTTCTCGTTTTCTCTCAATTACCATATTTTCCATATTGCTTCCTGCAGCATTTATGGCTTATATTTTGAACCAAGGATCAAATACTTAAAAAACATATTTCCCTCCAGGTTTTAAACTTCTTTACTCATTCTTTCCTTTCCCAGACAACTATTCAAAGCTGTTGCTCAAGTAAGTAGTAATAAAAGGTAACAGACAACTGACCTCTAGATTTCTGGAAAAGTAATTAGTGAAATTCCCTAGAGACCCAGAGACATGGGTGATATATTACCACCTGTAAGTAGTTTAGAAAGGCATATTTTACAACGCCCACACAGTTATAATCAACTTACATATTTTAATGTAGAAGCATTACAACCAAGTTAGACAGAAATGTGGTTTTCAAGCAACCTATTTCAGTTTCCTTGGACTGCTACTGTCTCCTTTAAAACATCTATCATTATAGACCTGATGTCACAAAGACAGCTGATGGTGGAGGCAGACATAATCAACTAAAGTTTTCAACACTTCTTAGCTTATCCAACAACCAATAACCATCCCTCTGCCAGGATTTTGCAATAGAAGAAACAATGTAAACTAGGCACACTCATTTTTCATCTTCTCCTTTGGGGATTTTTGCTTGTCATCATCACTGCATGCATTTACCCCTTTATAAGTGAGACCTAGAAGCTGTCTTCAAAAAAATATTTCAGGTAAAATGTTGAAAAGTGTGATTGCCAGCCAGTGATTTCAGCTAAGATGTCTTATTTCCTCTTTTAAGACTGGAAGTAAATCTTAAGTATCCTTGAAAACACATTCCTTTCAGTACTTATGCGTTTCTAATAATGGCAAGGATTTCAGATTTGACTATTTTCCCCTTTAAAAGGAAAAAATGAGTTTTCATCTCAATGTTCTTTATTTTATCTTGCACACTTGGAGTGCAAGATATAGCAGTGCTACATACAGGAATTCTAGTGAAAACATTCCAAAGGACTACAAAAACCAAAATGCCAGAAGGAAAGAAATCTACCACACAATAATTTTGCCCAATCAAATACCTTAGTCGGGTCATCTGAAAAAAAAGTAAATAAAGTATGTGCTGCTTTTGATTGGGATAGAATTAATTTTCTTCACAGTAGCTAGTACAGGACTGTGTTTGGATTTGTGATGAAAACAGTGTTGATAATTCAGGGTTTCTTGCATGAAAGCACTTTTTTATAGGTACATCTTTGTATTGCTCCTGTCAGAGTCTCCACAGGGAAAAAAAAGACTGGTTGCATTCTCACTCCCTCAGTGTATTCCAAGAATGACTGAAAAGGAGAAGTTGCAATTGCCAACCTTTCTAGTTTCCTGTACCTGTTGCTAGACGTACTGGTGCATTAACAGGAACATGATGATACAACCTTCACAGTATTGCTCACTTCCTAGTTTAAGGGCTAGACAATGTAAAAGGGGAGATGGAAATGCCTGGCATATGTCAAGTCCAAAATTTCATTCAGCATGTTGTTCTGCTCTCACAGATCCCTGGATTTACACTCAATGTGCTTTTCTAGTGATATACTGCAACAGAACAACTTTTCTGAACTTTTGTCTTTATTTTAATCAGAAATGGAGCAAGGAATGCAAGAAAAAAAGCACCAGCAATTCAAAGTTCAGTTCCAGAGAAGTAAAAATCAATTTCTGATTGCATGAACACAGGACAAAGCCTGGAAATAGTTCTTGATTAATAATGTTCATGTTATGAATAGATTTACCAGAAGGAGGAATGCAAATCAAAGATTCCATAATGATTTCTAGTAGAAGCCTTCATGACTAGAATCCAGACTGAGATGATTTAGAATTCATACAAAGGTATTGGTCTACTCTTTGGAATCTGTGAGAGCTACCGGTTTTGTGGCATTAATTATATGAAGACTTTTCTCGATATATCTCTTTCTACTCCTATCTTTTCTTTTTCTTTTTTAAATTGAGAGCTAAACGTGATATCTCCAGAAGCAATATGGCAAGGGAGATTTCTTCATACTGGTGAGACTGTCTATTTTGCACAAGTTTGAAGTGATATAAACAAATTTCTGATTCAAAAGGCTTTATAACAAATACAGAACAGTTGATCTGTCATATTTGTCAGAATGTCACGTTAAAACAACTATAGAGGTTTGGGACTGGGGTTGACTAGAGCCTGCCCGCAGGAAACTAAGGCATCTCTCAGGCAAAGGAGCCTTCACTTATTTATATTTGTTTACCTTGACATATGCAGACAAAAGCAAGAGCTGGATTGTGAAAACAGAAGTCAAAACCAGATCAGGTATCAGTGAAGTCAAGTTCTTTTAATCATGAAGTTAAGCTGGTTAAATCACTGATATATTGTTTGGTTTTGTAGTATTGTTTTGTTTGGTTTGAGTGGTTTTTATTTGTTTCTTTTAGGTGTTTTTTTTGTTTGTCTTGGTTTTTGATGTTGTGGGTTTTCTGTGGTTTTGAGGGGGTTTTTTTGTGGTTTTGGGTTTTTTTTATGTAGTGTGCTTGCAATTAAAAGTGACTGCAAACTTTATAGTGATACAGCCTGTTGTGGACTAAAGACCCTCAATAGGACTGTGTGCATCAGCTGTTGCAACTTCTGATTTAGTTGCCTTATAGAATCATAGAATCATCAAGGTTGGAAGAGACCATCATGATCATCAAGTCCAACCATAAACCCAGCACTGCCACTGTAACCCCTAAACCACAGAACTCTGTCACCCAGTGCTAGATCCCGACACCTCTTGAACACCTCCAGGGATGGTGAGTCCACCACCTATCCCAATTCATATTAAAATACAACAGAAGAAAAGGATGGGGGGGGTATCTATGGATCTTGATATATTTTCAAAGAATAATGAAATTAATTTATCACTGAGAAATATAATTTACAGAAACAGTGACCTGAAAAGAGCATACAGAAAGTCTGCAGGTGACCCAAAAATAAAAACCAGGTCTTTCAGTTCTTAGAGCACAGGTACCCTATGACTGTACATTTTAAGCAGCAGCATAGTCCAGAACGCAGCAAAGGATAAAAGCTTCAAGTTAGTTAAGCTTTCACAGTAGAAATCTGATGATCCTGCAAGCATGCAATTACAAAGGCACCTACTTTGAACCTTGTCTCAGTGCATCAATGTCTCTTCATCTGCTTTGTACGCTTTCTAACCTTTCACATCTATAACCCCAATACTCAAAAGTTAGTGCTCAATGACACAGCTGAAAGTTTAAAACACACCTTACATAAGCACATGAATTTCCCATCTGGCTGATGCTCTCACAAGAATTTTGTGCAAGGCTAGGTTGGAAAACTTGTTATGTAAGATGGTCTCCGCTCAAGTGAGCATACATCATGCATGCTGCTGTAGGAAGCAGAGCACAAATACATGTATGGAGATATTTTTCACCTCACAAATATTCCCATGTAAAAATAACTATTTTCTACCTGTGAAAACTTCTCTGAGTTCTCTTTATAAGCCCAAAGTGAGAAGAAAAAGGTTTTGCTTTTTCACAAAACTAAGAAAATAGGATTTCCCTGTATAGCTGAGAAAACATTTCTGTTCAGCTGTCACACTGCTCAACTGAATAACTATAAGCCAAATTATTCATTTGGATTGTACATAACTCTTGCTCATTTTAAATAGGTGCCATCTAGGAGTAGAATTTGACCTAGTTTTTTTCTCAAGAATATGCACAGAGAAAAGAAACAGGAAGAAGTGATGAGATCAATTCACAGCTGATTCAAATTTCTGTGGAGCCACTAAATCCAGAACAGAGTCTCACAAACAAATAGTTTCTTGACAATCTCTAGTGAAACAAGCTATCTGAAATGCCAAATATTGTTAGCTAATTCTGGAACTATGACAGTTTTGCTTTGGTTCTATATCTCATGAATTTATCATGACTTTGTATATTTTTTGCCTAAATAGACTTCCTCCATAATTTTGCCAAACACCACTAGAAGGAACTATATGTTACAGTTATTCAAATCAGTAGACACATTCAAAGAACTGAGCATAAAACTGAGTTAACTGAACATGACTTTTTGCTCTGGCCAAAGAGCCAAAAGCTTGGAACTCTTGTTTTACCAGAGACAGAGCACAACAGAAATCACTCAGAGGTTTTCTTAAACAACTGCATTGAGCCATGTGGTATAAAAGAGATCTGCATTCACTGACATAGAATAATCCTCTCCATTCACACTGTTCTGGGACTAGCACAAAGTCTGAGCAGAGCTTATAGCACTCTTTGATCTTCTAGAGCAAACTATTGCTTGCTCTATCACAGCAGCAGTTTGGTTGAAGCTGCTCTTTTTGTTTCACCCATCCTGATCTGGTTTGCCCTGGGGAAAAAGTAGAAATGTACCCATCCATGCAGCAGTCAACTGCTGGGCAGAGACTTCAGGATTCAGAGAGTTTTCATCTTATTTGACTGTATTACATTGCTCCTGAAATCTCCCAGTAGAAGAGTAGAGGAAAACAGAGTAGTTAACCAACGTATGGTTTTAAGAACCCAACTTTATACTGCACGGCTAAAATTATGCACTGCTAAACAGATTTTGAGGCAATTCTTATCAGTGTTCCTAGTAATATCTATGTTCTTACTGAACACAAATTTCCTGCTCAGTGTCTTTTCCAGAGTCATTCTTTTTTTCTTACACATGTAGGGGAATTATTTTCACACTTTCTAATTTTTCATTGCTAATCTGTCTGAAGCTAGTTCTCAGAAAGGCTCACCAAAGACCCTACTATTTCCCTAGCTCTCTACATCCAAACTCTGGAATCTAATGCATTTGATGCTGGTGTTCTGTCAAAGTTAATAGTCATAATTGCCTAATTATCAGCTCTAGTATGATGGTAAAATCTTTTAACATTTCACTTTTCCCCAAGGAATGTGTATTGCAGTTTCTGGAATGCTGCCTTACCCTTCTTTTGGGAATACTTAGGCAAAGAATTCATTTTGCTCTCAGCTAAATGAAGCTTATGCTCTCCCTCTGTAGCCATACCGTCTCTTTGCCTGGCTGTTTTACATGAAGTATATACATCTATATTGAGATATGCAGTAAATTCAGCAGCATGTTCTGTTTGCCAAATTCCCATCTCAGTTACCGAGATGCAAATCACATTGTGAGTGATTTTGTTGAGGTACTTAGAATTAGTTCAGCTGTGCAAAGTCATAATAGTTTAAATTCCTTCTGATTTAGTCCCTATACGTGCTGAGGTATTCAAGGCCACTTAAATTTAAGGAGTCCTGCGATAGCTGGAAACTGCACCAGAAGATACTTTCTGGTTAAAGTGACCAAGAAGGGTCACTCTGTAGGTGAACTGAACACAGTTCTAAGACATCTGGGCTGGATTCCCCATCGCCTTACTCATACAAAGTCACCTACATCAAATCACAGGGAGACACATCAGGTATATTTTAACAATGTTGATAAGAATAATATGCCGAGTAGGTGTTGAAGGTGTTGTGAAAAATGATAACTTTTCTTTATGGCAAACACAAACATATAAAGATATTCAAGTTAAGGGCATTGACTACTCTAACGTTCTCATAAAAAACCTAAAGTTAGAAGTACATCCACTGAGGATTAAGTGTTGTAAACCATGGCTTCTTTCCTTACAACAGTTTTACATTTTTTTGTTTGAAATGCAGGGACACTTTTACAATAAAATCCACAAGAGGCAGCTTTAAATGGCAGAGGGAACAGGAGCAGCACAGAGCCCTGCACAAAGGAACTTCTTGTTCTATTGATCATCTCAACAGTCACCTGTCCAAAGTTGTTTTGCTTCCAATGTTTGAGTTAACTCACATCTAAAGTAGCTCAGATGCTATGAGGTTTGGGCACACAGACATACTGATCATGAGATTTTTCCTTCTGTGCCCTAATTGTTAATTTTATTAATAAAATGGTATTTGTCCCTTATTAGACAAGTTTCATGTTGTGTCCCTGTAATTACAGAATTCTACTACTGTCCCTCCATGTACTTAAAGACGCCACCCCCACTTAACCAGGAATATCTGTAAGTCAGTTCCCAGGGACCAGAATATCTGCACTGCACAGTTTAGAGAGTAGTCTTACTACCCACGTCTGAGAAACTGCCTGTCCCAGGAAAGGACTCCATAAGCAAGAAAAGGGCAGCAAGTGATCACACATGGATCACTTTTATTAGGCTAATAGAGAAATGACCTTGTGGGAGGACATCCTTTCAAAAGTAGCTAAATCTGCTGCTGACACAGAGCTGAGATACAGTAGTAAATACAGAGGAATAGAGCAAACAAAGTCATAATGATTAGGATAGAATTAGGCTTATGGGATGCTAAGTAGTTTATGCTGTTCCATGTAAAGAAGTAAAAGGTAATGAGACTAGGGACGAAAAATAATCACGGAGTCCAAAATCTAAATTAAAGCACAACGCAGAATAAAGACCAGGAAAAAAAAAGTGGGAATAAGATAGTTTAAATTGTTTTCCATTATCATACACAATATTTTGCAGCAATAAAAAGGCAAATGAAAGTTCAGAGAAAGAAATTGTATAAGGTAGAAGGGAAAGAATAAAAAGGGAATTAAATTTTTTCAAGGGAAGGCATTCTGGTGCCACATGAAAGAATACTAAGGCCACATGTTGAATATTGTGTGCAATTCTGATCACCACATTACACCATAGAAATTACATCACTAGCATGAAATAAAGTACTAGATGGACATCAACACATCTTACAACTTTGGAGGATAGGTTATTCACTGTGAAGAATGATTATTCAGCTTCAGATTAGTCAGCTGCAGATTTTTAGAAATTATTTACAAATAACCATAGTGTTATATCTCATCCTAAGATGAAGGGCATGGATTGATAACAGTCAGATAGCAACTTCATGCAAAATGTTAAATTAGGTATTAGAAAGTACAAACAGTAATTCAGCTAGACATTGAAATACTTTGCCAAGGCACACTGCAGCAGTTCTGTTTATTTTAGGTTCTCAAAAGCAGGCTGGATTAATTTAGTCTGATTCTGCAATTTTTAACAGGCAAACATCCTATTAACTTAGCAAGAGCTCTGTATGCAAAATACTCAGTATTGAACTCATAATTCATTAGACTTTGAAGGAGCTGAAAAAATTTAGAGATACAGTTCATACTGACAACAAGGACAACTGTGTTGCTAAAATTCCTGCACAAATTATTAGAAATGGTGTTTTAAGAGGCATAATCTGAGTGAATTATGTAAGTACGTGCTTAATTTGATAGCCAGTAGACTTCTCAGACAGTCATTTAACCACTCATTTAATTAAAGGTAAGCTCCTGTTTAGGCCATGGGGTAAACTGTGGGTAAATGCATAAGAGATTTGCAACTATTCAAGAAGGTTTCTTTAGCATGCAGTCTACAGACTTCTCATGTATTCTAAAACATGTGTAGGCTTACATACAAAGACAGAATATAAATACCCTAATGTTCCTACGTGAAAGTAATTCCAACGCTGAAGTTGAAAGTGTGCCAAAATTTGTGTGACAACTTGACTTCATCTGTGAAGACTGATTTTTAAGCACTCAAAATATTAAAACCAGCATGTAGCAAGGATCAACCATAGAAATCAATGGGTGTTTAAATACCTAACATCTCAAGAAAAAAAGTCATCATTATTAAAAAAAACACACTTAAATAACTTTTAAAAATGTACCCAATTTTATTTACTTCATATTATTAGATATCTTTTAGCCTGTGGACACTACAAACGAAAATATTTCAAAAAATCTGAAAACACATCTTGATGGTGTGATGCTATATATATCATCACAAGATACTACATAAAACATTCTGTCCTGTAATATTAATTCTCAATAATGACATACAGAAGTTGCTAAAGCGACTTAGATCACATCTTCAGTATATATTAATTAATTTATTTTCAGGGTTTTTAACTAGTTCCCACTCAGTCAGGGCATACCAAAATCTTCTGTCAATAATACCTGGATTAAAAAAACAGCAATGTCTGATAGGTTTGACACTTTGACCAGCAGAAATTCTGTGAGAACAGCAAGATAGGGACATCATAAAGATGCAGGGAAAAAATAACCCTCCAAAACTGCTAAAATAAAGAATACGAAAAAAACCCACCAACCAGCACCCTCCCCCCTAATCCCACCCCCCAAANAAAGAAGCTGAACTAGAACTGAAATACATGGACGACACATAAAGGAACAGGAACAGAGAATCAAATTAAAGGGATGCTAATGAAAGGAACAGAATTTTCTAGAGAGATGAAGAGTAGCCTGGGGGAAGCCTCCAGAAAAAGAATTGCATAAAAGTGTTACGAAACAAGAGGGATGGTGGAAGAAGGAAGCAGTGCTTAATGAGAAAGTAGAAATTGCACAAAAGCAAAAAAGATGAAAAAGAAAACCACAAAGATAAAAAATGTAAAAAAAGCATTTTTCTTCCCCTCCTCCATATATATTTGCCCTTTAAGAATCATTCTTTCTTTTATTTTTATTTCTTCAGCAGTTGGAAGATAGGACTGCAGTGGAAACAAGGTTAAAACCTGTTTCATTTTTACCCATGTAAAAATTAAAAATCCACGTACCAGAGCTGACTTCTGACAAGATATGAGGCTTTACTTAAATGCTTAAAGGCCTAACATCCAAAACTTCCAGTGGGGGGTATACAGGTGTGCAGAGTCCCTCAGAATCAGCTCCTACATGACAACACATGTATTTAAAGCTTTTCACTCAAACCCACTTACATTCCTTTACCTCCCATTCAGAATTTCCTGCACATCACAGGTAGTGCTACATGTCACACCATCTGCAGAAAGACTTGTCAGTACTGTTGTAACACCTGATCAGAGCAAAATGAAAAAGTCCTTGATAGGGAGGGGACAGTATTGCAAGTGTGAAAAACATGATCTCACCTTTCTGAAATACCTGGTTTTATTAATGAAATTGTTTCTCCTCTTTCCCACTCTAGTGGCTGCTCTTTCTGCTTGGACTTTCAAGTTCTGTAAGGCCTATACGTGTAAGTAGTAACAGACAGAGTATGACCTCTAAAATGAGGAATCCAAGCTGGAGAGAACAATTCCTGCATTTAAAATTTTTTGGGAAAGATGATTCTAGAAGTGGAAAGATTAGTTTTAAGTACTTCTCATTAGAGTTTAGCGTGAATATGGTTTTTTTCCACCTTGAAGACTTCCCAAAACTCTCAACTAAAATCAAGGGAGATCTCTAATGCAGAGTAATGCAGCATTTGGGATACTTCTCTTTTCTGTTTCTGACTGAGAACTCTCACCCAATTACCTACATCCCAAAATATATTAACTTACAAACTACTACGTAGTCTGGCATGCTCTTTTCCTTTTGGCTGTTAGCTAAAAGTCTCCAAGAAAAGTTCAGCCAAGCAAATTAATATAAAGAGCTACTACACACAGTAAGGCAATATTTTCTCATGAAAAAATATTGTAGCTATAAAAACCCAAATCAGTACTCTTTTATGATGGTGCGTAGTTCTCACATTTCTATCAATTTTGGAAATCGAATCACCAGCTAAGGTCCTTCTAGGTAGTAGCAACTGTGCCACAAAAGATAGAAATACAAAAAAACCCAGGCAGACAGATTGGAAGAACAACCACATTAAATGTAGAGAAATGATAGTTCAGTTCAACGTACTTCAGCTCTTCAATGAAAGAAGTGGAAGTGGTGATACCATACTGAATATATTGATAACATGCCCCAAAAAGCCCTTACATTTCCCAGACACTTTCTCTTAAGGCATTACAGAGTGCTGCTTGGCTTCTAGAAAACAAAGCAATTGTTTTATCATTATTGCTGTGTATTGTGCCATCTTGATTGACTTCACTATTATTTATTTCTGCCATACAAGGAGAGCTGTTTCCCTAATCCCTAATACCACAACTAAATTGTCTGATGCTAACCAAATGGAGTCACAGTGTTTTCACGGAAGGAAGAAAAACTATCAGAGGGACCAGAGTCCCTCACCAGACAGATCCATTGAGGTTTTCATCTGGATTAAGAGTTGGCTAAAGGAAATGGCTAAAAGGAAAAGAAATAAAACATATGGCAGGCTGTAAAATTTAAGAACACAAATAGATATTTAGACCTGGAGCTCATGAATTTAGTAAAGCTGATGAGGATTTAAATAGTTTCTCTCATAAATTTTAATCAGAGTAACAATGTATTCAGTGCCTAAATTAAAATAAAATGAAATAATATGGAGATCATATATTTTTCTTCAATTTACTTTCCTTCTAGATTTTCTGAAGCCAAAATGCTTTTGTTAGCAGGTCCACTCTAGGAGAAAAATGTACTAAAACTAACACAAAGTAGGACTCCATTTCAGCTGTACATTCATCATCTCTTTGATGTGTTCATTAAAGCTATTCATTACATGGCTCTGAATCTCCATGGTTCCAGACATTTTCAGTAAGTCCTAAATTACAGAATGAATATTCACTATGCTTCCTTCTAAAACTCTAAATTTCGAAGTTTAATTTCATAAGATTTGCAAGACAGATATTGTGACAGGAAAAGCATATTTTGAGCACACTTTTAGGATCCCAAGGTCTCTTTAAAATTGAAAGGTCAGTGTCCCAGAAGGATGAAAGACAACATTTGATGGTGGATGTTCTGTTTATTATACGAAAAAACTACTCCTCCTCTGAGACTTCACAAGCTGGAAATACAGTTTCTCTGCTGTCTGTTACACTTGGGTACTTCTGCTTAAATTATCCATGCCATAGATTCCTTCTTGTCTTAACTTCAAGCTTGTCACATTAAGACATGATGGAACACTAATGCAAGCAGCTTTTATCTAACAGATACAAACGGTACTGACTGCTATCTCACTAAACTTCCTTTTCTGTTGCCTTAATGTAAACATTTCTAGTTAAAACATCTAGGAAGTCAAAGACATAAAATACATTTCTGAAGTTAATACGAAGACTATTTTCATTCCCCTATATTAAAAGCAAAAAGGATACCAAAATCTCACAATATTAATATCTACATAAAATAAGTCTCTGAAATTAATGCAAAAAATTTTGCATTGGGAGTGTGTACAACTCACTTGACTCCTGTTCCTGAAATGGGAACAGGGACCTTTATAGAGATAAAGCAAGACAGCAGTGATTCTCAGTAAACAGAGGTAGATCAGCTGGTGAAAATTCCTTCAGGTTAGTAAACTGAGCGAGAAATTCCACATTATAAAAAGCTTTGTCACAGCATAGGACAGCAGTTATGATTTAGAACCCCATGGATGGGAATAAAGACAGGGTTTCCTCCTACAGCTGTTATAGAACATGTTCTTCTAGGCAAGTGGGCCTTAAAAAGTTTTGAGGCAACTCACAGTGGTGAAAAAACATTCCAATCTCAAATCTCAGTCTCAAAGATATGCCCATCTCAGCCACACAGCTTGTCCTCTATATAAGCACCTAGAAAGTTATGTAATCCCAGACAGAGAGTGACAAAAAGGTGGAGGAAAGTGAATGCATCAAAGGGCATATGCATAGAGGTGTTGTCTTTTGACTTACATTTTACAAAAATATCATTTGAAATTATTTTTCATTCTATGAAACAGTGCTCTGGTATAAACATGGTACTCCTTCTAATCCTTCTGCATTTTCAAATCAAGATTAAAAGTAGTGTTAGCAAAAGTGGAATGGAATAATTAAAAGCATAGGGGAAACATACATAGTCTTTTTTTTCCCCTAAAATAAATCCTATTATGACAATTTTCTTAGCCTGTGTGTTTCAACTAGATTAAAACTTCTATGTAATTCAGTTTTACCCAGATGTCCTACTCTTTGCTTTATGCTGATACTACAGGACTTATGGACTCCTTTTAACATAGGACTATTAAATTTCTTTCTAAACCACTTTCTCTTTCCCCATTCTCTTGTTTTTGGCAGGTAAAGAATGGTACTGAAACTTTACAGTGTATACTGGAAATAAACACAGACTCAAATGTCAGTTACAAGAACAGGGTTCTATATTAATGACTTCTGTTTTGAAAATTGCTGTAAAATACATTATGCTTTACATTAGAAGAGAGATCATGCTAAAAGTACCACTACATTGATGGTACTTTCCCATCTGGAGAGATGAAAAATTTTAGAAACACTCAGTCAGACAAAAGTCTAATTCAGATTTTATTGCTAAAACTGCCAGCCAGCACAACGTACTTAAAGTTACTATTTATATTTTAACAATTGTTCTTTTATGAGTAAATGGGTTAAATACTTGCAAGAAATAAATTGCACAGAATAAAATACTTCAGTGTGACTCGTGTGACTGGGTTTTTACTATGATAAGACCCGGCAACTTTAGCCCTGGCTCAAAAAGCACCATTCTTTATTTTGATGTTGGTCCCTTTTTGGCCCTAATTAAACAAGACAGTGCTGTACAGTGTCTTTCTACTTTATGCAAGTACATTCACTGATGTTTGCATGTATAACAGCGGCTTATGGCTCAACAGCAAGATATCCCAGATTGGAACATGCATACAATTCCAGATATCAAAGTTAGCTTTAGTTTGACTTTGTGAGATTCTAAAAGCAGCTGTGCTTTGTTGCATTTCCTCAGATCCCAATAGTGATTTAGTTCTGAGGATTATATATTTGTCTCTTATGTGTCAAAAGTCTTATCCCTGGTGACATTACAACTCTGTTTTTGTATTTAATGTAAAAGCATGATAGCTCCACATTGATGATTGTCAGCAGTTGCTATTTATCATCTGTCAAAACTTTTCCTCATGGGAAGACAGAAAATCAAATGGATTATGGCTGGTTTTTTAGTTGCTTAAAGGAATCTTACATGACACAGGCTAAAAAGAATGGTGAAACCGCTCCTGACAACCACGTTAGCATTCACAGCAATATGCGATTTTATGTACATAGCAGGAGAACTGTCAGCCTCCTGACAAAGCAGCACATTTAAAAATGCTATGTCAGTTCACTCATCTGACCTCTTGGTTGCAAGATCACCTGATACCATGGTGCTTATTTCTAAAGCTTCTTACAGCATCCTCTAGAACAAAAAACAAAAAACCCAAGAAGAATAGGAAAAAGCAAGACTTCAAATAAACACGACAGATGAAATATCTAATAGTAGATGCATAAATGTCTAATAGTTGTCTTTTGGTTAAGATTTTTAGAACTAAGAGGCATATAGTCTCCAAGGAGAGAGAGAATGAGGGATAGAATCTGCAATACATCTGTCGTCTGTGCGCTAAGTTACTTCCTTGCATTTACAGTATAACTAGAATGTACCCTCCCTTGAAAAAAATGAGGAACTTTATCCTATTAAAGGTGTTTTCTCTAATATGTCTGGAGAAGAAAATAATGAGAAGAAACTCCTTTAGGCAGTTGCATCAACAAAAACACACAAAAAAATTTTATCACAGAGATAGTGATGAATTATACATAAAACTTGCAAAAATCTTTCTACCTACCTCTAAAAATGTTAAGCTACAAAAATTGAGGGAGACTTAAAAATTTATAGATTTTTTGCTTCTTTAATTCTTTAAAATATGTCAATTTGTATACAGAACTGTAAGATAATTAAGTGAAACATACTGTCTGTCTGTTATTTACTCAGAATGTCTGGAAATATAAGAATTGGAGTTTAATTCAAGAATTGGAGTTAATTCAAGAATTGCAGTTAAAGCCCCTAGAAGCAAAATGGGTAAACTTCAGAAGCCTGTAAACCCATTAAATGTAGGAGTTTAACTGCATTATGAATAGGTTCTTCATTCAGTTTGTATTCTGGCACAACTGTGAACCTGGTTCATGTTGTAATGCTGTGAAAAAAGCTATTTTAATGACATTTCATTTGGCATATAATCTACGAAAGTGGTTTGCTGGTCCAGCATTTTCCATGCTTTCCTTAACCTGCTTCAGATTTGATGTACTTTTATCTTTAATCAACCTACTGAAAGGGATTCACAGATAATTATGCACCACCTCTAATTTTGATTAGATAACAGACAGATTAAGGAAAATTCAGGGAAGTAAGAGGGATTTAAATGAATAAAATAGAATAAAAGATTTAAAATTCAGTCTTTCTAGGTTCAACTTACATTGCCAGATAGAGAAACCAACTTTATTTCAACCTTAATGGTCATGTGGAGATTACTGGTCAAAGTGCAGAGAATACAAAGCTCCTGTTATAGAAGTACTTCTGAAAAACCTGAAGCTTAGATCTGGGCTTCCACCTTCTTTGAAGCTTATTATGAAAACCTGTTCTATGACAAATGTCCAGATAATGATATACTGTAACAATACCCTGGTTTTCAAGATCCTTCTTACAGACTTGTGCTGCACTGTACCACCACTGGAATCACACCCTTTAAACTATGTTATTTCTTTCTAGAGTTGTTAAAAAGTGACAAAAGCCAGGGTATCTCTAAAGATTCTGAGTTCAAAAAAAGTGTTGTATCCTGTACTTATGCACAGAGAGACAGTACTAATATTAGGTTAGTGAACAACAAAACCCCAATGATTAATCTCACCAGAAACAAAAGGATGTTATGTCATCAATAAAAATTTAAGTAATACTTTTAAATCATAATGATATCAATAAAATCCCACCAAAAGTCAAAAAACCCCAAACCACTCAGACAGGATGGGTCAAGGCTAGTTAGGATGTAATACCAGGTCTAAGTCAGTTTCAGTGTCAGGCTTCCTTTACATTACACTCACATAGTGTGGTAAGGAAAATAGATTTTTATACAAGATAAAAGGATACTTCTCAGAAAAGGCAGCCTTTTTCTCCCACTTTAGCATAGATATTCTGCATTATTAAGGGATACATTAATTTTACTTCTCTGTGAAGCCTTGGTAACAATACTCTCTGTGTAGACATATTTCAAGGATCCAGTGGTAATACATGAGGCATATAAATACTATGGTGATGAGTAACATGGAGAAATGTAGAAAAAAAGGTGTTGGCTTTATACTTGGTGTTTACTAAATGAGCTGGAGAAATTTGGTTTCCCTGTTAGGTAATCTAATAGTTGTGAACAGGAAGAATGAGAAAAGATGTATCTAATCACCTTTGAATCTCTATGGGTGCCAGTGACAGAAAAGCATTTGAGGGGTGAAAACACAGCCAGACCAGAAATTTCTAGGTTTTACTAATTATTTTCTTTGTATGGATCAAATTTAGTAATTTATTCAAAATTCCAGAATTTAGTGGGCCTCTTCTGGACTGTCAGAGCACACATCAAATTTGGTAGTTGTCTAGACTGTATTTTCACATTGTTCTTCATCACAATTGCAGAAGTAACTGCACATGTGTACAATGCACAGACTCCCACACACTGGGACCCACAACTTACAAATTACACTGAAGCTGATGCATAAAATATCATTACACATAAGGTCACATTCAACAGATTGATGGATGGATAAAATCCAGTGATCAACATTTTAACATGAAACAGTCACCGCTGAAAGCCCATGGTTGCCTCCTTATGCTCAATACTTATTTGTAGGGTTCACTCAGCTCACATGGTTCTCACAAATAGTGCCTTTCTTTCAGTAAAGCTACAGGCAAGAGAGGACTTGTGCCATCCTTGCTGTGGGCTCTCTGCACAGCAATAAAGCTGGGATGAGCACTGCACGAAAGGCAGTGCCTGTGGGTACAAGTCTGTGGGAATTAGTCCATTAAGAGAGCTACCAGCAGGCAATTTTGTTTTCCAAGCTCTGTTTTTCATACTGAATAGCTCCTTTTAATGAGCACTAATGTCCACTCTGATCAATATCTGTAGCACGAAGTATTACTGTCATTTTCTCTGGTCATACCCAGAGTAAAGGAGAATTTCCAGTGGGTTTTTTTTGAGCAGCACAAGAATACCAGCTAACCACTTCTTGACAATGAAATATGGAGAAGGAGAATGAACATAAACACTCATGGATCTTTCTCCTTGTGATGGCCCTTCTTAATTTCATGACAGTCCTGTGATTGATACTGTCAATATCCATGACACAAGCCACTTCTCCCCATTTGTCAAACTACAGCAGTGCAGCATCAAATTGCTGGCAACACATATGTTCTTATCTGTGAGTACTACTCAGCACAATGGATGTTGAAAACATTTTTGCAGCAACAGACAAAAAATGAGGAAGAAAATTTACCCTTAGGTCTGGCTGTTCTTGTATGTTGGCATTTTTTTCAGGAATCCATGCATGATCATATCCCTTGCTAAAAAATCACTGATAATTATTTTCAAGTTCCTGTTTTTTCTCAGACAGAGGTGTTGAAAGCTGTGGGGTATGATTCCCTGTCATGACAGATCAGCTGCCACATGCAGTAGGGGAACAAGGACCACCATAATCCAGAAACTTGGACAATTAAGTAATTTATCCCTCCCTCTTTCAGCACTACCCTGCCAATTGTGACAGGCTTCATTGATCACAGCATTACACACTTTTAATCCTGTTCAAGTTCTCAAGTGTTGACCCTACTGAAGAGAAACGGGCATCTGAAGAGCTGCTGAGGCCAGCTCAGCACTGCAGGAATGAGAGAAGAGAAATACTTCATATGACAACCAAGAACCCAGAGCTTCTACTGAATTCCATTTGTTAATGAAGTTATGCCATGACCGTGCTACTTTCCACACAGCTCATCAATTTCCAAGGCAGCAGCTTCTTCCTTGGGAAGTCTCTGACACTTACAACATAACATTAACCCAAATCAGCACAACCAGAAAGAAGCTTGGTCTTACCCTGAAAATCTGCCTTAGATTTAGGTAGGCCCCTCTTTAGCTAATTGCTCTTCACCTATCCAGTCCCATTTTCTTTAAAGTCTGCAAGTCCATCTGAATTAAAGAATTAAAGAATTAAAGACAGAACAGAGATGGAGGGTCCTTGAATCTCCTGATTACTTTCAGCAGTGAGGACATGACTTACAACAAAAGGAGGGAGTAAGGAAGCAAACAGCATTCCTCTTGCAGAGTTTTTGACATTTTGGGCAAATAAGAAATTAATATCCCAGCTGCACTTGGAGGAAGGGAAAAAAAAATCCATGCTCAAAATATGGAATAGCATTGTCTCAATTCAGACCCACTCTACATGCTTCTATCTGCTGAATTCAAATTTAAAGCATGTCAAAGGTGGCATATTTTATACTTTTGCTTATAAAAAGAAAAGGAGAAATGTAAAATTTAGCAGGTATCATAGCAGTTCCAGAGATCAACAGCATACTCCTGTGCAAAATAAAGCATGGAACCAGCTTGAGTAACTGAGTAGCTTTAACACATACAAGTTCTCTACATTTAGATTCTCGTTCCCAATAATAATGACATTCCCACTCTCCTAGCCATCAGTGAAGGCCAGTAAATTTATATGTTAATACTGAACAGTAAATTCATTCACTTGCAAAAGTAAACTTAATTCCAAAATTTTTCATGTGTCCTGTCTGCAAAGAATTTAAATTAATGTAGTTTGCATAAATAAATATGAATGTCAAGAATTCTAGGCAAGGCCTGGAATAGTTTTATATTTTTGCAATACATTCATACTCATTGCTGCTACATTGAGAATATAGTCTGTTTTTCATTGCTTCATTCAAGACCAATTTTTTTTCTCTATTATCATCCTTACCATCTTCACCTTCTAAAGTATCTCTCTCACAATAACTAGTGGTCTAGCAGGAAAAGCTTGCTGCCTTCTTCAAAGGCTGTTTTCCAGCATTGTTTTGAACAGACAAGAAGCAAATAGATTTTATAATTGTCCCTCCTCTAGCAATCCCTCAAATACCCTTCAGATACTGCTTTGTCCCCATCCCCCAGCCTTGTTAGCTGCTCTGTTGGTGCTAGCTGAGCAGACACACTGCCTGTGCAATCTAAGCTGGTCAGCAGTTCCAGCAGTGTCCCAGACTAGGCTCTCCATCAGCCAGCCAGTCTGGTCTCATGGCATTCAACAGTCCCACTGGTACTTGGTGTCATTCGACCGCAAACGCTTAGAGAAGAATCTCTCCCTGTAACAGTCACATCTACATATCCTGGCACAACATGAAACTACACTGTGGGAACGTACTGGGTTTGCATGGCAAAGTTTGGGTGGGAGGGACAGCTACTAGGGCTTCTGATAGAAGGTGCTAGAAGCTTCTCCTGTGTATGAAAGAACCAGTGCCATCTGCCTCCAAGATGAATCTGCCACTGGCACTGGTGAAGGCCAAGCCCATCAGAGCCTCTGAGATAATGTATGTATAAGTTGGGTAAGATTACACAGCTGCAGCTTTGACTGGAGAGAGGAGTGAAAACATTTGAGAGGAACAACTCTGCAGACACCATGCGCAGTGAGGAAAGAAGGGCAGTGAGGTGCTCAAGGTGCCAGAGCAGAGATTCCCCTGCAGCCCGAGATGCAGCCCATGGAGGCCCATGGTGGAGCAGAGATCGACCTGCAGCCCATGGAGGAGCTCCGTAACAGAGCAGGGGGAGAGTGTGGGAAGCCTTCTCATTGAGAAGAAATAAAGTATGATGAACTGACCACAGCACCCAGTCCCCATCTACCTGCACCTCTGTAGGGAGGAGGCAGAGTAAATCAGGAGCAAAGTTGAGCTGGAAAGAAGGGAGGGGTGGGGGGAAGGTGTTTTAAGATTTGCAGTTTTCCTCTCATTACCCTACTCTGACTTAATTGGTCATAAATTAAACTAAATCATTTTTCCCAAGCTGAGTCTGTTTTCCCATGACAGTAACTGCTGAGTGATCTCTCCCTGTCCTTATCTCAACCCCTGAGCCTTTCATTTTGTTTTCTCTCTCCTGCTCAGATAAGGAGGGCAGTGATAAAGTGGCTTTGTCAGGCAGCTGGCATCCAGACAGAGTGGATTCCCGCCACAGGGAATAACTACAGTTATTCTATCCAAACATGACTCCATGCACAGGATGTACTTATGCATTTCATACTTAAATGAATTTTTATACTAAATTAAGACAGGGACACAAACAACTCCTTAATGTCTAATTTTTAGGCTCAGGTTTGAAGTTCTTAATTCTCTGCCTTCCCAGCTTCTGTGGTTTTACTCTGAGATGGCTAATAAGAGAGAGGTTCCTGCTTTCCAGTTCATATGGAAGCAAAGAATGGAAATCTGAATCCAGTGCCTACACGTAGAATATCTATAAGTAGAATTAATTCCTCATGTGCATTACTTAGAACAAAGCAAAATTCTTTTTAACGTTTTAAACATACAGTCAGCCAAAAAAAAATTTTTTTGCACAGCACCCCTCAAAACTTCATTATACAGGAAATAGGAAAACTGCAGTTTAAGGGCCTGAGAAGATGATTTGGTCTCCTAGATGCATTCTGAGTTTCCCAAAGCTGTTTTCATTAATTATCATTTAAATCACAATATTCTTAACTGGTCCTGTGACTTAGCAAATATTTCTAGCTATAAAAGTCCCCTCAAGTGAATTTACATTTGCTTTTTCTGTCTCAGTTTGAATAGAGATAATTTTGATAGAAAGTAGGTTACTATTTTCAAAACTGTATTTTTATGGTTATAGTTTATTAGAAGCAGTAGGGAATTCAAATTTATGGATCAGTTATATCAAGTATTTAACTAAACCCATGAGTGTACAGAACAGTATACTGCTAATCCCAAGATAAATATTTTAATCCACTTTTCAGAACAGTCTTAAAATAACGCTTCTTTCAATATGTATAATTTTATCATTTATTTTTCTCTGAATACAGTTCCATGGATGAATTAGTAAAAAAGCACAGCTTAGAAAGAAAATCAATAGTTCTCGACTGAAGACCACTTACAAAATACAATTGGGTAGTAATTGATTTGTAGCAAAATTTGCTACTTAATTCTATCCACATGTAACTGAAGTAAAAGCATGCATGAGAGATTATAATTTGTCTGTGTACTAATGCTCCCAAGTGTATCACCTCTGCAGCGATCATAGTATAACTCCAATAAATTAAACAGAATTTGAAACGAGCTCAGGGCTTGCCAAATGCACCTTTTGTTATTGACAGGAAGTTGCATTTTGGCTGGGATTTACCGCTGCTGTTTATTGCACAGCCATTCCATAGCATTTAGAGAATGAGGGGGAAGAATGATGATATAAATTGGGTTCAGAATGTATGTGCATAGAAAGAGATAATGATTTAGAGTTACCTCAGAAACAAATGGGTCTTATATTGCATAAGTTGATGTTAGCCACTGATGAAGAGGAGAAATCCTCTGTGGTAATTCTAGAGGGAACCACATCCCATTAAACCAATATTTGAAATTAAAAAAGAAAAAAGAAAAAAAACCCAAAGAACAACAAACAAAACACCAGATAATGTTTTATTTGCAGTTGTTTGTTGTAATGTTCACAACAAAAGCACAACACCTGACAAATGGTGCTTTTAGAATGAGTTAGATACAAGGTTATCTAGGTGACCCTGCCTTGGCAGGGGGGCTGGGCTGGGTGATCTCCAGAGGTCCCTTCCAACACTAACAATTCTGTGAAGTTTAAGGTCACTAGTTTTTTAAAAATGCTTCATTTACCTAAGATGCTATAGTATAAAACACACGCCAAGGCCCATCCATTAAGTGCAGTATTGCGTTATATTACAATCTTTTGACCTTACACCTGCACATCTTTGATTTATACTTTGTGGCTCAAAAGATGCAGCACATCATTAAGGTCACTTGATGCCTTTAACTCAGGTTGCTTTTTACGATAAATTAAAAGTTGTAGTGGCATTACAACCACTCCTGTAAATCCTGAAGGAACCAATACTCCTGCATGTTTCAGCAAACACTGTTCATCCTTACATATACTCTTAGCATACACTGTGTGTATACACTGTAAAATGAAGCCTTCAAAAATAGGAGATATCAGAAGTAATTTGGATTTAGCTATTTTGTGTATTATCACTATAGTCCTGCTTTTAATTATCTAAGCAGGATACTTATCCACTGTTTTGCTAAGAATTCCTGACCCCATGTTTACCATAATCGATACTAACATGAAAATACTTGGTGACTTCAACTCCAGCTATAACCAGAAGAAAAAGGCATAAGGAGGACAGTATCATATGATAATGTTATAGTGATGTGACATGGTACTTCACCAGAATTTCAAAACCCATTAGAAAAATAGGTTCAGCTCTGAAAGTGTTTGTCTGACAACAGAGGAAGAAAATATTTCAGAACGGTCTGAGATTTTGGCTTGCTCTGACTCATTTAGTGTTAACTTCTCCCAACAAATGGTCTGTCACATTTTATAGTTAACTACAAAGAATTTTCTCCTAAAAGGCACTGTTATTTACTTTAGGCAATGTTACTACCCAAACAGTTATGCAAAGAGCTCCTAAGAACATGTGAATAGAGAGAAAAACCTATTTTATGGAACAAGTGATGTATAATAGAGAATTACTGTACTCTGGAAACTTTCCTATTATTGCATGAATATTCTTTCAAGCAATATACTGAAAATGTTAAGAAGACACAAATGTTTTGATCAGAATCAGTGTTAGTGGTTTCTGTGATGTGGGGTTTATGACAGCAGTACAGGTTCAGTTTGCAAATAAGATCTGCTTGGAGGCAGTTTCGATTTAAATGCCAGCCCCTGGATATTTGTTCATATTTTCCAAAATGAAGACTATAGCTATAGTAAATAAAAAATGTTTGTCATTTTCACACAGAGACATATATACGTATATAGGAAGGTCCAACATTTTTCTCACTTTCAAACCTGCGATGCTGCCAAGCTCTCTGGAAAGAGTGACACTTCCTCTGTTGAGAAGCAGCTTGTATTTCACTTCACTGCAAGACCTATGTAGCCCATGTAACCCACGCACCAAGTGTAATATTCAAAGTTACGAAACCAAAAATAGCATTCACTTTGATACCAAGACTATTCAAGGTTTTACCATAAGTTTCACATATTTAAAGACAATGAAATTTCTTATAAGAAAGAATGCAACCTCTTTGAAGAGCCTGCATATTTTTACACGTTTTCCCCAGTGATACAAAGCAATGTTTCACCATGATAAAGGCACTTTATATCTTTAAACAAGGTAAAATGTAAAAACTTTAACATCATCTTACTTCAGGAACCTCTCACTGCAGCTACAATCAAGGATTTTACAAGGGGCTCCCTGCATCAGATCAACAACCCACATAGCCTGTGCTGAAATTCCTTATTCTATGACATGAAGGACTAAAAAGATATAAAGGTTTTTCAGCCACACAGAAATACACTTTCACAACCAGTGGTAGAGAGGTTGTGAGGGAAGTGAAGGGACAAGGAGGCAGTTTTAGAAGAATGACTACCAAATTCAGTCCATTTGCTTGAAACATGCTCTTTTACTACAAAACCTACTCTTTTCAATGTGTAGAATTTGAAGTGTGTTGCCCAGCGTGCACGTATATGTGCACAAGTGAAAGCTGACTAATTAGAAGGTAGTTTGGGCTTTTACCCCAGGAACTTAAAAGAGTCGGTGCATTTCTTCCATTTAGTTCAGTGAGCTACATTCTGAAGGCAAAACACATCTCTTCAGACAATCACAGGCAAAGGTGATTTTTATAATATCAAAGGGAGTGGTGACCTCTCCAGAAACAGCCTCCTTTGAGTCTTACAGCAGGCTAACCAAGAGGTTTCCTGAACCACTTGAAACCTGCTCCAGCATATCACTGTGAAGCTGTAATCCATTTCTCTGGTGCTTAAAGTCCGAGCTGAGTATTCGGAATTGCAAATAAGTTCTTTTTAAAGAATAGTTCATGTATGTATCCAGTCAGGGTGATGATGTTATTACACTCTCTCCAATAACTCAGCTGTCAAATTCACTTGAGGCTAAAATTCAGTCTATATGGTTTCAGCTGGCCAGTAATTTCATTTTTTCCTATACAGTGTGTTTAAATTGTATCCAGACTGTTATGAGTCATGAGGTGGCCAATAAAAGAAGGACGAAAAAAAAGGATTTTTTTATTATTATTATTTATTTAAGAAGGAAAAGGTGTTAGGAAATTTTAAAGAAGATGTTATCACTTTTTGCACCATTAGATCTTACATTAGAAGAATAACTTTGTGACATCATGTATTTCACTTGTTCCTTCTACTTTCAACATTGATTTTAGGTCCAAACCTCTTTTCATGAAACATTTGTCTATGTTACCCTTTCTATTAAGTTAGTTCCTTCCTTAACACAGTATTAGCAAAGCCCACATTGTAGTCTGTCCACAGCAGATAGACCGATTGTGGTCTCTGTACATCCAATAAATACATTGACAGTAGTTTGAGACCAAGCAAAAAAAAAAAGGTTTGTTACTTCGAGTCCATATGAAAATTCTTTAAGTCTGTAGCTACCAAATTTCAATTGAATTTCAATGTACAAGCAAAATACAATGGAGTCTGGAAGCCTATTGTTGTTATATTCTTGTTTCACACTGAAATTCCTTAGCCAGTATCTACCATGAAGAACTATTAGTGAATTAACAGAAACACTTCATTCAAGATACTTTGGTCACATTCTTCCTTTGCTTTAAGCATATGCAACTTTAACATATTTCAACAAAACAATACAAAAATGCACAGATTTCAGTCAGTATTCAGTAGCAGCATCTAGTTCTTACACAACACTATTTCATGTTAGGTTCACCATGGGTTTTACAGAGCACAGTTGACAGCTGCATTGACAGAGAGACCTATACAGTGCCTACCATGGCAAACATAAGGCTAGAACTTCATTACATTAGAGAAGAGACAAGACATGAGAATAATTTTACTCATCAAATCTCGTGTAGCTAGAATTGGCCTTAAAATTAAACGTATTGTGCCTCAGCAGTAAGAAAAGTTGTTGGATGAAAATGATGAAACATCACAGAATGTAATACGTTATAAATAATGTATTTAAATTTTTAAACACTTAAATTATTCAAAGTATTAAATAATGAAGGGAAAATTAACAGCTACATCTTATACAATAAAGGTTAGGAAATAGTCACTGGCTGCCCTCTGTGACAATACAAATATGGCTGCCCCAAATGTAAATGACTCAAAGATTAAAAAGAAATAGCAAAATAAAGCAGCAAACCACAGCTTACAGGGAACTTGGGCCAAATTAAAAAGATTTCAAAGGTATAACATAAGATGGGTGACCTCCTGTTCAAACCAAAGCATTTGAAGGGAAAGATCCAACTTTGATTCCAGTGTCAGACAGCCCATCAAATCTGGGTACTTTCACCACTGCGATGTTAAATGTGTGCTGTCTCTTGAATATGTTCAACTGGTTCATCAGTTACTCCTGAGCATTGTTACATCTTTGTATACCAGGCAGAAGAACCCTCAAGCTCCTTTTCTTTCCTCTCTGTAATAGCATGGAGGAGGTAAATTAAGGCCCACTTGACATCATTCTGGAGCAGCACTGCCTTGTCTGGTGTAATGTTTTCTCATTGCAAGAATGAGATGCTGCATCTTTATGTTGTAAACTCTCCCATTAAACCAGCAAAACTAAGAGCTACATAAGAGCAACAACCAGAACAGCTGATGAGAATGCAATATTGTCCATTACAAGACTGACTGGAATGGCAAGGCAGTTACGGAAGCAAATCCTTTATGTTTTACTATACTGAAATACAGATGCAAGACCTATTATTATTATATGAGAAGAATTACCAAATGTTACTGGCATATAGCAGTCCCCACATCTCCTTTTGCTAGACTTTTACAGACGCTGTCAGTTTTATATAATTTTGCCATGCTATATTAGTCACTTTTAAAATATTTTAAATTTCCTTTTCATATTCAGTGCAGGAATTTTATGGGACCATTAATTACATGTAAGTCACAAATGCCAATATTTGATTATTATGTTGCTTTACAATGGAGCTGTTTATCTTTTGTCATTCTGAGGGCTTTCTAGGTTTGCTCTTTCAACAGAACTTACCCATCAGAAACTACCTGTATTCTGCACCAAGGACAATTCACAGACAATCCCAGAAAGCTTCTGAGAGGCCTCAAGGATGATTAACTACATAAGAATGATAATTGAAGTTTAAAAGGGAAAAACAAAATCACCTGTGACCTTCTCATATTCTTGTTTCCACACAGCCAAAGAGGAAAAACAACAATCCAATATCTGCAATAACTGGCAGTGCAACAGAAAAGTAAGAAACGTATTTCAAAAGACAACAACTTTTATTTATTTATTTAAGTCAAGAACTCTCCAGTCCTTAGATTAAACCTGTCCTGAGAGTGCAGACTGATGAAAGTTCTTTTGAAAGCCAGTTGGAAAAGAAAAAAACCTATTAAGATAGATGCATATAGTTTAGATGGGGGAATTCTGTCCAAATGGCAATTCAGTGCCCTTTTTACACTTACAGGGCTTCAGGAGATAAATAACCATACTGACTATTATAATGAGTAGTATAATAAATTGAGATCATCTCCCTCTAAAGTGACTAATGAGCAAACTTTTACGGGCTACTCCAAATAACTGGTTTTTTTGTTTTTTTTCATTTAGATATATATTTTATAACTGGATGTTACTGGAGTCTGTTTAAACCATTTAGAAATTTTCAAGATCAACACATGATTTTTTCACCAGGGGAAAAACACACTGACAGTAAATCGAGAAGTCCACCAGAGATTTTAAAACTCTGACTGGAGATTAAAATAGTTAGATTCCCTCTTTGGCACTATCTAAATTAAAGGAGCGTAGTGAGAGTTGAAAAAACCAAACCATACAAATCAATAGCAGTATTAAACAGATATTAAAATATTATTGAATTTCTGTCTCTGAATTAAGATTTCATGAAGGTTAATATAATGTAGTTGGACCCTAGTTGGACTCTTGTCCAACTGTCCATGGGAATCTTTCTACTCACTGCCTGCAATTTCTGAACAGATACATAGTAGAAATAAAAGTATTTAAATATATGCCTGAAAACTAAGCATTATTTTATGTTTCAGCTACTCTCTATACACTTCAATTAATATCTCCAGGTAGTTGGAGATATTTAGCTATATATCTATACTAAATATATATCTATACTTCATACAGTATCTTTACGAGTATTTGTAAACAGGCATGCAAGCATAACCAACCAATTTTCTGATGTTTTCTTCCTATACTCTTAAGAGAGGAAAAACAATATCCTGTGTTCTTGGTTGACGTATCAAACACTTCAAAAGCAGAATCAGAGTGCACAATAATAAAGAATCTATTGGCCACAAACAATTCATAAACTCTGCCTAACATTTAATGTTCACAAAACTGTTTTAAAACCATAACAGATAGCAAACGAAAGTCACAACTCTAGTTAGAAAACAGCCCTCTTTCTAACAAGCAGCAAAAATTCCTCAAATATAATATCCAAATGCTTTTGGGTTTGGAGTACCAAACTAAAATAGATCATGAATTAAATTAATTTCAAAGTATTTTTCATGCTAAAATATATGTAAATAAGCAGATTATTCAGGCAATAATTAAATAGGATTATAGAAAGGCATAATCCTTTTAATATACTATACTTCCATTTTCCAACTGAAGTGAATTAGTTTTAGGCAGCTTCACAGTAAATATTAACCACTATCTTCCTTGACCATAACCGTCAAAACTCTGCATTGATTTACCTGTATAATATGCAGTTTTTTGTATATTCCACACATCATGGTCTATTATTGTTGAGTATAAATTAAGTTCTCAAATGCTTGTATTTGAAATACAGCATATGCTTGAAATTTTTCATAGCTTTTATAATTGATTGCTTCTGACTTTGTCTTTTTCATTCTTTTATATACATGTCCTTCTATGAACATATTTTTAAAGTACTAAAATCCACTTGACAATGTCACTTTAAAACAGTCTTTTGTGCCTTATCTCACTAGCTGTAATCAATCAGGAATATTAAAGCTGTGTCTTGTGCTACTGAGGAAAATGAACTACTACTGTGCATGGACAGCAAACTGGTGTAGTGAGAGCTCCAAAGTACATAAGAGGTTACACAGCCTGTCATCTTCAGTTCTGAGGTTAATGCCAGTGAGCAAGTAACTGTACTTTCAGATCTGACATGAAATGTCATGAGATAGATGAGGTAATCATAAAGTGCAGTTACCAAGACTAGACTGGTCCGAGTACGGCAGCACGTAAAAACTTAATGCATCTCTCAGTGAGGCTGTTGCTGCTGAAGTACGAGCTCCTGTTGTAAAGCCAGCAGGTGATCTGTTCATAAAGTGAGAGGTGGCCCGCAAGGTACACATTTAACAAGATTTGTTTTTCCCTCAATATATGGGGGGTATTGCAGAAGGATGTTGCTAGTGGGGTAAAAAGAAGAAAATAGAATGCCGTGCCTTTCCTTAACTTCTTTGGCAACCAAGAAACAGCCATGATAAGGCAAGCCAATATTTGAAAACCTCAATGAAAAAAATAAGCGAAAAATGGAAAGCTATTGAAACACCAGAGCTATCTGACATAATCATATGGTAAAAGAACTTATTGCCTTAATGTACAAGGGAAGACAATAAAGCAAACCAGAACCAGAGTTGTTCACAGATTCTTAAGCAATCCAGAAAAAAATGGGTTACATACCTTCCTGTTACAGAGGTATGGACTGGCTTTGCATGGACAGATTTTGGTAGTGGCGAGGACTGCAGGGGTGGCTTCTGTGAGAAGCTGCCAGAAGCTTCCCCGATATCTGGAAAACCCACTAAGGCCAAAGCCAAGCCAATCTGAAATGGTGGCAACACCTCTGTAATAATATATTTGAGAAGGAAATATAAACAAGCTATTTTACAGATATAATTGTGACCAGAGAAGAGCGGGGTGAGAATATGTCAGAGCAACAGCTCTGCAGACCTCAAGATCGGTACAGAAGAAGGGGCAGCAGGTGCTCCAGGCACCAGAGCTGGGATTCCCCTGCAGCCCATGGTGCAGTCCCATGGTGAGGCAGCTGTGCCCCTGCAGCCCACGGAGGACCACAGGGATGCAGAGATCTCCCTTCAGCCCATGGAAGACCCCACACTGGAGCAGGTGGATGCCTGAGAGGAGGTTGTGACCCTGTGGGAAACCTGTGCTGGAGCAGGCTCCTGGAAGGGACCTGAGGCTCTGTGGAGAGAGGAGCCCACACTGGAGCAGGTTTCCTGGTAGGATTTGTGGCCCTGTTGGGGACCCACATTAGGGCAGGCTGTGCCTGAAGTACTGCAGGTCATGGAAGAGAGATCCATATGGCAGCAGTTTGTGGAGAACTGATGCTGTGGGATGGACTCACGCAGAGAAGTTCATGGAGAACTGTCCCCCATGGGAGGGACCCCACACTGGAGTAGGGGAAGGACTCCTCCCTGAGGAGCAGCAGAAATAACCTGGGATGAACTGACTGTGACCCCCATTCCCTGTTTCCCTGTGCTGCTGGGGGGGAGGACGTAGAACACAGAAAGGAGTCATTTCTCAAAAGATGAAAAATTATTGAGTAAACAATTATTCATAGGACTAGAGAGAAGGCCACAATTATTTGCTTTAGATGTCTGTGTTCTAAGAGTGCTGGAGGAAAACGGTAATGTGAATTGGTTATATACTTACGTAACAGGCTGCTGCAAAAGAACATCTGAATCGGATGCAGTCAAACTACAATTGAGAAAGTTCTTCTATAATGTTTTCATTGACAATGGTTACAAATACTGATGCCATGTTGATTTTTTGCTTTTTCGTATACCCCTCTTATATACCCTTTTATATACCCTTTTATACAGCTTTTATGTATCCTTAGTGCTTTTAGCTCCCATACTTGCAATTCCCCAAGTCTGATAAGCAGCTTAGACCCAAAGTTCTGTTAAGCCAAGAGACCAAACATCTCGGAAACCTCGCAGTTGGGGGTCAGAAAGCCCCAGACACCAAAGTCCTCTCCAGAACACATTCTGTAAACCAAG
The DNA here is from genome assembly GCA_013399875.1 of Gymnorhina tibicen. Lineage (NCBI taxonomy): Eukaryota > Metazoa > Chordata > Aves > Passeriformes > Artamidae > Gymnorhina > Gymnorhina tibicen. The sequence goes on from VXAZ01004675.1 coordinate 1,029,838, forward strand.
ATAGGCCCATCCAGGGGGAAGGTTCCTCAGGACAGGAGCTTCTCTCGAGCCTCTCACTGGGGAATCTTTGATGGATATGCTAATTTGCAAGGTCTATAACTGTATATGTGAATCACCGTGTGGGTGCATCTTCGGTGTGCATTCTGGGGTGCATTTCGATGCGTTCTACCTGGATGTGGTGCACCTGAGGATCCTTAAATAAATACCAAGGTAAAATCCTTTTTTCTCCTCTAAGCATGTTTGACTTTTAATTTCAAGCCCAGGGAAAGGCAACAATACTATTTCAAAAAAATTTGTTGGGATACATTGGTAGATAAGTAAAATACGGTTCAGGTAATCCCTGTTCACTCATCTATTTCATTAGTGTAATTATACTGTGTTTTTCCAGATAAGGAGTATTTTGGTTTTGTATGATCAAGGTCACTTGAATTCTACTGAATTTGTTCTACAGTGAACAAAAAAAATTTGGGGAATAACTGGGTCACCACATTGCAACCAATCATTTAAACGGATCATCACCATATTAGTTGGGCCCTGCTAATGTAATCTGGCAGAAGAAATCATGTCTCCACAAGGATTGAATGTTTTAATTTGAGCATACTAGAGGAGTCCATCTGGCCATTTAAAAACACTGCTAGCTGTAGATTTTTTCTAAGGCCTGGTTTCGAAACATTACTTTCCTTCTGACAGTTAACTGTATGAACCACATAGTTACGGAAATATTTGAATTGTAAATATTGAAAATCAGCTACTGTTCATGCATTGCAACTTTTCATATATTTTAGTATGCATATTAACACCATGAAGGCTCCATATTCATAAAACTGATCTTGACAGATAATAATAATTGTTGAACATAATTGATAATACTACTTATTGAAAGTGACCAACCATTTATTAGTTTCTCTCTTTTTCACTTGCTTTAATTCTGGAGAAACATGAAGATATTAAATGTTCAGTATGGTAAGTTCAAGATTAATAACTCAATTATCATTAAGCACAGATTGAAACAATAGTATTGCCTTGCCTTACAATGTCAAGAGTTTTAGCGAATCATTTAATAATGTCAGTACTCTTCCTATGCATGGATTGTCTGGGTTGACAATACCATGCAATGGTTTCTAAATTAACATTTTGCCACAGCTAGAAAGAAGCTGTGAACCAAGATTACTTCAGTGGGGGATTTTTTTAATATATAACTACAGACACTTCCTTGGTGTTAAAAAAATGGGCCAACAGCACACGTTCCAGGAGAAGGAAGTTGCTTCACTAACTCACGACAGAGATAGTGCCTTGGTATGAACACCAGCTCCTGGCAAAGGACGTGTGACAGACAAGTGGCACTAGTTTGTAGCTGTGCAGCAGCTTACCTCTCTCTCTGCTGAGCCTTTGCCACGCAATCACATTCAAACCAACACATCTTGCCTCACAGTAAAATGAATTAAATGATCTCCCTGTTTTCTTTGATTAGACCAGCACAAGGCAGTGGACAGGAGCCACCTCTTAATTTCACTATGGTCAAATTTCAGTAAGGATTTAATTTTCATTTTAAAAGGGACAATTGCAGACTGAAGGATCATCTGAGTTTCCTGAGGAGTTTCCTCAGATAAAGACAAAGTTGAAATTGCTTATCTTTTACTCCTCTGTGAAGCCCAGCTCTCAGGCATGTGGTCTTAACAGAGCTTAGGTGGACTTTTCTCTTCAGCTTTTGATCTTGCCAGTCTCTTCTTTACTAGCATAAATGATCAGACAGCATGCACAAACATTGCCAGTTGCATATCTTTTGAAAATATGGAAGCAAAACCTGGGCTCCTGCCTCTTCCTTTTGATCTGAATCTATGCCTTATTTTTTCCTCAGATTCATAAACGTGACAATATCTCTTGAGCTGTGCATATGATGTCTCATTTATATTCACCATTTTCATAGAAAATGCTTTGAAATTGTTTCAATTGAGGGATTTTTAAAAAACCTCCACTTTTTATTATTAAACTAACCACTACTTCTTCCCTTAATCTGTTTGAATAAATTGTTTTGGAAGAAATACACAATCAGACACCAATTTTCCAAACACTACTGAATATATGCAAGTTTAAATAAACAGCTCAGAAATATAACCTCTGAACTCTACCTTACACTTATTCATAAAACCATCTCGACAGAAAATAATAAATAAGGATATAATTGATAATAAACACATTAAAGGTGACTAAGTATTTAATAACATCTTCTTAATTCTGTACAAGCAGGATATGTAGCACAGATCACAAATGTTCAATATAATAAGCTCAAATTTTATAATTCAATTAACATTAAATGTAATTAATGTCAAAACACTGTTTCAGGTGAATGGCGAGTAAATATTACCTAATTCTGCATAATGAGGACAAGATGCATTGATCCCATTATGGCAAAGGAAATATCAATAAAGCAGCAGGTTTTCATAAACAAATACATTTTTCAGGATAAACTGTCCATTGCACAGTCAGTAGTGAAATAATCAGGATTGTACTTTTGACTCCTATCCCATTTCCTATCAAACTTATGGAGCTTTGAAAGAAGACCCACTTAGTGTGTCTGCAGTGCCCAGGAGATCTGGAGAAAAATTTTTGCTTCCTCCTTACATGTTTTGGTGGTCATATAGATAGGCAAGTCATTACACTCATCAAAAGTGCAAGGGACTGGGGTTTTTTTGTAAGATGTTATAATGGTTTCAAGAAAATTGCCTAATCTCAGTTGAGTGATACTTATAATGTGCTGTGAAGATAAATTCTTCCTCTGTAAGGCTGTATACCCACACATTAGATTGAAAGATTTCGTTCACCTTTGAGCAGAGCCAACATCTGCCACCTGTGTCCCCTGACAGACTGCCATTTGCTTCAAATTTCAGAAGAGGAGAAAAATCAACACTTTCTTATAGTGTTTCAGAGCAATATACATAATCCTTCCCCCACTGCTACATAATTTTTATTCTTTGTAAAACCTGATTTTTATTTTTTTTTTTAACCACAAGGCTGTGTTTATGTTAAAGTTGTCCAGATTTTGTAGTCTGGGGAAAAGAGCTAGCTAAATGCAGCTCACATCCTGGAACTCCCACATACTAAGGCAGAGCAACAGAGCACACTCAAGGCAAAGATGACTCAATAAGAAGGTACAAGCAATTTCCCTGTCATTGCTGATAATATATAGGTAACAACCACACTGTTAAGTGCAAAACAGAAAGACTCCATGTCTCCTAGGAAGTAATAGGAATAAACCATACTGTAAGTACTTTTATGACAACAGTGTTGGAGCTTCTTCCCTTTCCTTTCCCCAGAGAAAGGGGCTGAACTCCAGAACTGCAGCGCTTTCATGGGCAGTACCTCTGAGCTACCCGATCCACTGCTCCTAGCAGCAACACCCTAGTGCAGGCAATTTAAGACCAACAACTTTACTCCAGTAGTTACTGGGAATGACAGCAGGACCCGAGCACCACTGTAAAGCCATCTCACTGCAGAATGACAGACTGAGTTGTGACACGCTGCATGAGTTTCTATTTCTAAATGATCTCAGGCTGCAGCCACATGCAAAACAGATTAGAGCAATCTTGTTTCAAGTGAGAAAAATGTGGCTAAATGTGGCAACATTTGTACTGCAAAGATCTTATTCTTCTCACCAGGCTCTGGTAAAAGAGTGAACTCCCGGCCAGCACTGTGGGCTGCACATCTGGATGCAGCTTAAGATGAAGCAATTACTTACCCTACAAAAGCTCTGATTCTTAAAAATGATCTACTCCATGTGTCTCTCCTATTGTGTGAGTCTGTGAGGCACATGTACACAACACATGCTTTCCTAGCAGTACCAACATTCAGCATTGCTCTGCTTGTACTTTCTGCTCCTTATGTTCCCATATGAGAGGACATTAAAGCTTGGCTAACCAAGCCCAAATATCCTTGCACTGTTAACCCTATACTACTAAGAACTCTAAAGCCTGAACAGAAAGCAGACTACAAAAACTTTGCTGACAGCAACTCTAATGGTAGTAAACGACTGTTTTGTGGGAAAAAAAACCCAAACACCCCCTCAAATTAAAAAAAAAAAAAAAAAAGACAAAAACAGCAACAAAAAACCAAACAAAAACAAAACAAACCCCACAAAGCAACTGTTTTAGATGAAGATCTCTACTTTTTATAGATGCCCAGTGATACAGGGGCTCAGGATGTACACCTAGTGGAGTGCTCCTTGCCATTGCCTGGTAGCTCTCATTGACTGGTTTGTAATGGTAGCAAGCAAAGACAGTCTCTGCCAGCCAACAATACTCTGACATTTGCAGGGGAAAAAAGTCCCAGCCTACCAGCCAAGTAAATGGAGAATGGAGCAAATCTAGTTCAAGAACACTTATGCTGAAGTAATTTAGCTTTGAAATATAGTACCCAAAACAGGAAAAGAAAGCCTGAAATGTTTATTTCCTGTTAATGGGGTAGAAAAAAACTCAGGAGTTGTCAAAATATTCTCATCTAGCAGTGAATCCAGATGAGGAGATTGAGCAACTTAGAACAGACTATTTTCAAATGCTAAGTGAAGTGATACCCTTCAGTTAGGAGCCAGGCAAGAAACAAGTGTAAAAAAAGTCTAAAGTTTGATATTGAGGACAAACTGTATCATAAGACAAAACAGTTGATGCTCAGCACAGTGGGTGGTATTAACCACACACTCTAGACTCTGTTTGGCCTTTGCAGTCAATATAAAAAATAATTTCCTCACTGACTTTTTTGGGTCACTTGGTGCTTTATCTAAGAATTTACTGAAGTGGTAGGGATTGTTCGTATTTTGTTTTATTTTCACAGACCTCTCCATAAAGCAGAGGTTAGTATTTCGTTCTGATCTGGGGAAAGATGTAGTCCATCTCAAATCTAGCAAGCTAAAAGAAATAGTCTATTAAAACTAGCTTTCCAGCCCCAGCAGGTGTTATAATTATTTCACTCCACTAGTGCTACAGTGTCAGACTCTGAAGAACTGGAAAAATAGTTACAAAGACGCAGTTTCCCAGAAGTGTATATATTAGTAGAGCTCTATTTTGCTCACAAGATACTCTTTTTATTTCACAAGGTATTTAAGTATTTTAGTATTTTAGCACTCAGTTTAAACTCGAGGAGGGTAGCTTGTTTTCCTGACCTTCACATGGCCCAAATTTAGCCTTTTAATCTGCTGACCAACCAAAGCTGGAAATAGCAGAACAGAAGGTCACAACTGCCTTGCAGTGCAGGATCCTCAGTATAGGATAAATCACCTCTTTCCTCTGCTATATAGCTCCACTGAGGATTACTGAGGAGGTTTGCATGCTTGGAGGAGGCTGTTGGCAGAGCAATCTGTGCTATCCCAATCAACCAGTTTGACCAAAATCAGTCATAAAAAACCTAGAGATTCAGAGGAGTGAGGTTATGAGCCCTTTCCTACTTTGTTTTTGCTGCAGTTACTCGAGAATCCAAATAATTGTTCATCTACCCAGTTTTTAAAATCAACACTATCAGTCCAGCAGCTATGTACAGGTTGTCTGCAAATGGCAAAGCAAACAATCTTATTAAAAGGCTTACACTTCATCTCAAAATGTGTGAGAGTCCCATACAAGGTGTGTGGGATCGCACAGTGCAAAACCCCCCTTTCCAGGTTGCAATACCTCTGCCTGGAAAGTCAAGGGAGGAAAATTCTTGAGGTCAATCCCAAATTTGATCTCCTGCAAGGGAGGCTGTACAACTATCAGCTGAGCAGCCTTTGTGCTGACCCAGAAACTGCAAATGTCTTCATTTATATTCCTTTTAGATAAAGGAACTTTTCTCCTCCCTCTTAAGCTTTTTAGAGGGGAAAAAAAAAAGCAACCAACATCTTTTTTAGCTCAGTTTTTCTTTTGTGTTCTCTGTCCTTTGTAATCTACTTTGACTCACTGACAATACATGACTTTCTGTACTGTACTCTCACTGTCTTTTAATCACAAAAAAAAAAAAAAAAAAAAAAAAA
>VXAZ01004675.1:1035855-1049967 GCA_013399875.1 Gymnorhina tibicen
AAAAAAAAAAAAAAAAGAAACACTCCACCCCAAAACCCTCTGACTGTCCATCCCTCATGATTACAAACCATCTCCTTTATCTAGTGGTCTGGGGAGGAAGAGGAGGAGGCAGCACAGCAAACCTTTTCCTTTCATTGACCTCTGCCCCAGCAATATGACTTCTTCTACTCCCAGTTCTCTTTTGTGTTGTGTCTTCACTGAGTGTAATTGTCAGATATGTCTGATGGGCAGCCAGGCACACATGCAATAGCGGTGCCATTCCCTTCGTGTGTTTTAAAGCAGCTGTTGAGTACAGATTCTATATTTGGTCACACACATTTCCATGATTGATATCTCTGCATTTCTGATTCTGTTCTGTGTGTTTTGATTCTTAAATTTGATGAAACCAGATTTACCAATGTGATAGTGAGTTATTTTGTTCTTTTTGTTTGTTTTTAAAGGGCTAAAATAACAACTGCATGCTTTTTAAACATGGGGCTTAAATGTCCATGCTGTGACAATGGCTGTGTTATCTGTGGATTATAGTAGTGCTTTATTTGTGTATACTCCTGAAAAAATACTCAGACACTGCAATTACTGTAGAACAAACAGTGTAGCTGATCAAGGGCTTTTGTCCAGGCTCTTCAATGACACCCACACTGTCATTTGCTTTGACGGCCTACAGATAAGTTAATGCAATGCAAGATTTTGCTTGGTTGGTATATGGAGCTGTAAGTCACACAGGACATGGGAGAAGGCACGACTGCTCTGTCATCCCACCAGGATTTTTCAGGCATGTACTTGCTGAATGTGAGTAGGTGACTGTATCTTTTATACAACCCATATTTGAAAGTCTTCTTTGTGCTATTTAACTCCCAAGGAAGATTCAAGACTCTTGCTACCCTCAAGCACTCAAGTACACAGGAAGCCACGAAGCTAATTGCAAGATTTCTTTCTAAAACACTGATGAAAGTTCTCTTCTGATTTTGCAGCACTCACAATTAAGGTTTTCCAGCTTTTCTCTACAGGCACAAATCCCAGCAAAGGAATAAGCCCTCTGCCCACCCCCATACCCCCCGCTTAAATTCCCATACCCATACATCTCAGGTGCTGGGGTTTTTTACTAAAATCACAGAAGTTACAGTAAACCAGGCAGTGATTCACTTTCTAAATACAGGCTGGTGTTTCTGTCTCTACATTGTGCTCATTACTGCAACATCAAGGAGGATACTATGTTGTTTCCAAGAAGGAAAAAAGAGAAGAGTTTTTGATTTCATTTGTGATCTGCCATTTGTCAGCTCAAGGTTTTGGGGTTTTTTTGGACACAGTGGAATAGGTTATACCTTAATAACATGTTAAGAACTGCCACTCCCAAAGCTCTCATTTTGGAAGGAAGGATTATCTTTGGGCACAGTGTCTTCTAGCTTCTCCATAAACCTGCCCTGTGACTGATCCGCCACTGACTTCCAAAGCTGAACTGTACTATATCAAAGTCCAGATTCATTATCTGTGAAATGGGTATAACGACACTCACTATTCTGGCTGATTAGTATTGGAGGTGATAAATGCCACACAGCCATCTATGGTAAGTCATTATACGTGCACGCACTGCATGTACAGCTGTTTCTTAAAATGCTTTTTTGTAACCTAGCAGCAGTAAAAAAATCCTGATCCTATTGTTATGAGGTTCCTTCTGCTGTTCTGTGTATAGCTAAGAGATGTGAGATATTTTGCGAACTCTTTATGTGATATTACAGAATAGACGGTGTTAACGTGAAGATCTATTTAATGTATCTTAGCCATGAATATACCCCGATGGTAGAACTGTCACTTCCGTGCATTGCTGCTCTCTAATCAACAAAATGAAAGGAATACTGTGGGGGACATTTCTCCAATGCCAGAAGATAATTTGTATTATGAGCATTTTTCCCACCAATGGCAGAGAGGAAGGATGCAACTCTCATCATCTTTCTTTGGAAGCAAAATTAAATTATCAGTCTTTAATTTAGTTAGTGATAATCTCTGCTAAAACATTCCCTCATGGCTTCCACTAAGTATACCATTAAAATCTCCATTCTGTCTGGGCTACCAAGTGCTCTCGCTACACGAGAATGCTAATTCAACTTTGAACTGGGTTCCCACTGACTGCTGGGAAAGCAGCTTTTTGTTCCAAAAGGAGTTTTTTACATATCACTGCGTGACATGAAAGTGCAAATTGGTCATGTTGTGTCATCCTACTAGGAACCAAAAATTATAAGTCAAATGCAGCTGTAGCCATAGCAGGGGAGGAAAAAAGGGAAATCCTCTGTTAAATCATTTTTACCACTACGGAAAACATTATCAGTTTTGCAACAAATGAGCAATTTCCTGGGTTGTGTTTCAAGAGAAAGAACACATTTGAGTAGCACTCAAAGACAAGGACAGTACAGGCAGCCATATAACAATTCCTATCTGTGGGAGAGTTCCTTCATCTGTTTTTCACTAGAGATGTACATGGCACCAGTTTGGAACGTTCCTGGATGACAGCACAAAGTAATTTTCCAAACATTACACCAGGAGTGTAAATTACACACAGGGATAAAGTGTAAATTACTGGGGAATCTGAAGGGCCAGATTGGAATTCAAGCAAAGTTTAAATCAATGAGTTTGAGAGTTCACAGAGCTAAGCAAAGATGAAAGACAGAAGTAAACATCTGTAGAGGTAGCAGTAGGGTAAGAGTGATCCCTGCTCATGCTCACAAAAAACCCAGTCCACCTTTTGGTTAAAAATAACAGTTCTGATTTTCCATCACTTCACCCTATCAGTACAATGTAGCTACATATGGAAAAGGAAGAGAAATTCTACTACAGCACAAGAAAACTGGTTTCAGATTCAAATTATGTCAGTAGAAAAGTCCTCTTCACACATTGTTGACACAGATAAGTAAAAAATGAAGAAAATATCAGTTGGTATTTTGATACATCCAATTTGCATTTGCAATAACAAGCCAGATTTGAATCCATGTGTTCAAGAGTCCCTGGGCAGCCTGACTTGGAAGTGACAGAAGACATTCCATCACTATGACCAACTCATGAATAAAACCCAGAAACCTCACTATCTCAATGGCGTACAGAAAAGATGGGAAAAGGTGACAATGGAGTACCATGGAGGGGTTACTCCATATTTGGAACTCTGAGCTTTGGACTTTTCAGTAAACAAATTATTTCTTTCCTGGCACTGCGACAACACTTTATTAGCGTGCACCCAGGCACCAAATTACTGTCCAGAAGAGCAAGAGCTAAATAAACCGAATGTCTCCCTTTTCAGTGAAGTCTCTTCACTCCATAAGAAAAGAACTTGCACTGGTAAAGAAAGACACACTGCTGACAATACAATGAGATTTTAGATACTGCGCAAGAGCACAGCACAGGTCTTCCTTCTCTTGCTGCAAATTACTGAGCTCTGGTCAAGAGTGCAGAAGATCAAGAGATAATCTGGAGTCCAAAAACAAAAACATAAATCTTCCAGGACAAAGCTGGCTCAAGGCTTCTCTGCACAAAACTGTAATTGAGGCTGGACTATTGTGGCCCAGAAAAGGAAGGGATGGAAATGGGAGAGAGGGTGTCTTTCCTGTTATTATTAGAAAAGTGAGTACAGTGTAGAGCAGAGTGGGAAGGAAAGGCAGCCCCTCCTGCCCTTCCTTGCCCCATCTCTCTTGCAGCAGTAATTAGCACAGCTCTAGCAGAGAGACAGTGAGTCATGAGCTACAGATGTTTGGATCCTACCTGGTGTCCTGGACAGGCAGTTTGACTTGCCTTCTTCAGCCTTGTCCCAGGAAATACTTTAAGTAATTAGCTTGTCTGTCCATCCATCAGGTTGGGATGTCTACTCCCAAGTGGAGTAGTCTCATGTTACTTTGCCAAGTTCCAAGGAAATAGAGAAGTCAAAATAGGAACCCTGAGCCTCTCATTGTGGTAAATTAATATATATACACACATATATATTAAGAAAAACACTTAGATTCCATGTAGCCACCGCATAAAAAAGAATTTTGACATTAAGGTTTCTCTTGTTCAACACCGTGGTGCTAGGCAGATGTAATATTTTTCCATCTGATTGCACAGTTTCACCAAGTCCTCACCTTCTTTCCCAACTCCCTGACCAGCATATATGCTGCCCTTGAAATAAAACAAAACACTCAGTGTTATAGGCAAGTGGTCTCTAACCAAGATGATACGATGATGCCGTGCAGATTGTTGCACTGCTGAACTCCGTGCCCTTCTCTGCGCAGAATGAGTTGCTGAGGCCACTAAGTGTGGCTGCAAAACTCATCAGACAGAAAAGAAGTCTGAAACAAAGGTTACAGATGTTAGCTCACAAATAATGGGAGTCCTGGTCATACGCCAGCTCCTGACTATTTAGTGTTTCTCAGACACCAAGCTGATGGGAGCTTTTTCTTGTTCCAGTTCCTTAATGTGGAAAAACCAAGGATAACTACAGGTGCCAAATAAAAAAATAAAATAAAAGATTAACATATCTGTTGGTCTACTTTCTAACTTAACACATTAGTTTGCAGTCCTGTTACAAATTATTCCCTACTCAATCAGAAAAGCAGGTTTTTTGCAATGGATCAGGCACAATCATTATTCTCACACACACCCCTCCCACCATGTTAAGGTAGAAATTGGTGTTAACAAAACTTTTAAGAAGCATAGACAAACAAACCAAAACCCAAACCTATTAAGCTCTTGAATTTAATTATACATCATGAGCTCATTATCTACCATGCAGAAAAAGTATAAATTTTTAAACACTTGTGTTTATTTTTAAAGCGTGTTCTTTTACCATTGGAAAGCGCAAACATGAGCACACAGTATACCTAGTCATCAGTCACACTACCAGCTTGCACAAACCTCTACCATGAATCTTCTCATTCATTTTCTTCCTGAACTATTACTTTTTCCTTTTTTCTTTTATTGCGTCCTGTCTAGAAGTAAATCCAGGCCCTTAATCACTTTCATTGCCATTTTGGGCCAGTTTTTTCATTGTCTCTTTCTCCTTCCCACAAAATATTTCAGTCTTAGATAGATAATATAAAAGTGGCTTTTCACTAATTTAACTTTCCTCACCTAGGTTTCTCACCATGTTTCAAATTGATACATCAATAATAAAATGTTATGATATTCATCACAACTGCCTCTGCCTGCTGACTTCAATACCCACAAACTCAGTAACTGTAGTTGTGCTGAAAAGTCATCAGAGCAGCACCCTTAACAGATGGGGGAGATGGGCTGATTGTTACCCAGAGGTTTTATTTTAACCAAACAGAAAACAAAAGGCTTTAACTACAGATACTGCTTTTGATAGAAGACATTTCTGCCTATACGATGTTTTAATTGCAGCATAAGGTGGAGGTCTTTTTCACGGGTACCTAAATACAAATACTTACATATGTAATTTTAAATAGACTAAATATTTGTCTTAAGGTTTGTGGATGCTCATGTTTTCTCCAGCTACATTTCTGTTTTGTGTTCCTTTCTGGCTTTTGTCAAAGAAATACAGGACATCAGAGAATTCCTGTCTCTGGATGCAGCATACATTCAAAAGAAATATGCAAATTTGAAATGGCAAAAGTTAACATAAACAGGTCTGGTTATCAGTAGCAATGTATTTCTAGGCTCTGGTACCCTACTCATTATCAAATAATTTATAATAAATAGTAGAGGTTTGACTTTTATTAAATCAGTTTACCCAAAAATGGTATATCCTCTCCTGTAATTCCCCAGCTATTTAAATTTTAATTTTGGACAAACTTACTCTTAGCAACCACCTGAATGCAATAGTTGCCCATACAAAAGGAGTCACAAAAACTGCATAACAACTACCTGGACAAGTTTAGAAGTGCAGATTCTATTTTTAAATAATAATAATAATGTAAATAATAATAAATAACAAAAATTACAAACAAACAAAACCAGCAAAAACAAAAGAAAAACCCCCAAAACACTTGGCTAGCACAGGAAGAAAGCAGGTTTCCACATCTGCAATATCTGTTTCTCCATAAGAGATTGCAACAGGCACTATATAAATTTAAATGCTTTTAGCTACAAAACACATGAGTTTGCAGAGAACATATTTTTGCCCTAAAGTTTTAACACCTCTCTTTTGTGTCATAATGGCTGATGTATTAAGGATGGTTACTTTGCATCAATACAGAAATCAACAGTATTGAATCTTATTCAACATAAGGAAATAAAAACCAAGGTGACTCACAAGTATTAACTACAGGTAAATTGGGGCAAAGAGCTCATACTAGAGAGTTCTTTAAAAAGGTTATTAAACATAATTTCAAACTGCTAGATACTTTTTTTCAAATATATTTTAATATACTCTGATTTAAAATACTTTCCCCTCAATTATTTCTTGTAATATTTAATACATTATTCATGACACATGATCAAAAGCAATGTTGTTTCTTCTTCCTGACTGAGTATCCAAAGTTTTATAAAATGAAAAGAAGGAAGTCTATCACATTGAACTCCAGCTCTGAGTTACATTAATATTATTTATGTCAACACATACAGAATAAAATAGCAATTCTTGTGATTGTTCCTGCAAACATATTTGAAAGAGCAATGAATATATGAGAAGCATCAAAAATTAGTATAAACACTCCATCATTTATCCTTAGCACTTTGATTAAGACAGAACATTGTGATGAAAAGCACACTTCACACCTCTCACAGAACCATTGCTTTAGCTCAGACAACTATTGCGGACTTGGACAATACATCAGTTACCACTTCATTCTGTTTGACAAGTTATCACTACCAGTTGTTCATTGCCACAGATTTTAGGGACATTTTTCTTAAAAGTGTAAGTTAGATGTTATGGCTTGATTTAAAAGAATCTGAACAAAATTCAGGGAGCATGACATGCAGAATAGAAGAGGACTTGCATGTTATGTTCAAATGGGTGTTCTGTTCACTGCATACTAAAAGTACATCTACAGTCTCCCCACCTTCTATTACAGTTATTTCAGTATATTACTTACAATAGCTTATAAATATCTGAGGTATGGATGCTTCTACTCTTTCTGAAGTTACAAAGTAGCTAACTTGCACCAGTTAAATCTCACGTAAGAATTAAACTGGTCATCTGACAATAACTCAGCAAAGGAAATAAGAAAAAGGATTAAAAAATGTGTAAATAGTGAAATAGAGTACTAGTAAATATAATTAGTTCATTAAAATACTTGTACTTGCAGACTACAACACGTGAGGAGACAACACAAAGATTTAAAGGCAGCTTGTCTTGAAAAGGGACATCCTACCCTTCATCAGTCCTAACAGTCAGCATTTTTGAACAGCCTCAAAATAATCTGAAGTTAACAGTCACTAGATAGTCATGTCTGAAAATTTAATCCAGTATTTATCAATATCATTCCTACTGGAAGAAGTATGAAGATTCAAGAGATGTGCAAAAATCACTTTTTTCCTTCAGTGCCCATGTTCTACATACAAAAGCAGCCATCCCATTTTGCAGGACTTTCTAATCTGCCACATGGCAGCTGGTGATACAGAAATCACACTGCAAATCTTTCCTACCAGTCAAATCCCACCCCCCTCCATAAAAGCAACACCAACTCCATCCCCAACAAACAATGCCCACACATCTACTCCACCAAAGGACTGCTACTCAGGGTATGCACCAAAACATGTCCCTGAAATGAAATTACTGACTGCTTAAAGAAAGTAGAAATGAGCTATCAGAACTTCTGCAGTACATACACTGAAACCTGCATTTTAACTGATTACAATAGGGGAGTGGGGGGAAAAAAACAACTCCAAAATCTGATATCTATATATTGGGGTTTATACATGTCTTTTGCAGCCTTGTCCTTATTTGTCAAATTTTGCTATTATCTCTATTTCTTACAAAGCTTCAGTGACAGGAAGGAATACATCAGCTCAGCAGAAGAAAAAACATTAAAAAAAAAAGGCAAAGCAGAAAAAAAAAAAAGCAGCCCTCCCCGGATCTGATACATCCCCATGCTGATTCCAGATAAGCATGTGTGCACACAAATGGCAGACCCACAGTACAAAGCTCAGTGATGTGTGTCAGCACAGCAGCAGTCGCCTTTCTGCCAAACAGGAACATAATGGACAAGCTGCAGGAGCTCACACGTTTGGAGGGGGAGCTGCTAGACACAGCTCAGAACTCTGGTGAACATCTCACTGCTACTCTGCTGAACATCTGTGCTCGCGTGGTGCAAGCCACTGACAGGAATCTTTTCTGAAAAGTACTATTTCCATGTCATGTTGCCTCACTAAATACCCCCAAAAAGTCTCCATTCTATTCCAAATAGCACTGTTTGTTTCAAGCTGTGTTCAGACTCAGCTGTGAAATAATTGTACAAAGTAGGCAAGAGGAAGGGGAGCTGAGTTTGAGGAGGTCTGTGTTCTGTCTGCAATTTTATCTGTGCCTCACTGCAAGGAATATTCCAGGGTTCACCAAATTAATTCACGACTCTCTTTCTCACAAGTGAAAAATGGGATTAAAAATGGCAACTTGCCTTTATAAAGCATTCTCTTAAAAAGAATTTTGAAATAAAGCAAAAATATTTGGAAAAAAAAGACTGATTTTGTGACTAGTAAGTAGCAAGATTGGTCCTGGAAAACCACCTGCCTATCTGTAATTTGCTGCAGTAAAAAGAAATAAAATATATACACTAAAATGTATTAGGGAGATGCTGAAAATGTTTTATATTCCTGACATTCTTTGATACATGGTGCTGGTATTTTTCCATAAACTCCTTGCTACTGTTTCAATATTTTCCTGTTGTGCTTTAAGATTCAGGGTTAACACAATACCTCCTGTCTCCTGACAACACATTTTATGGTCGGCTTTTCAGTAAGATAATAAGCCTGTTGTTACAGGCCAAATCTATGTTTCCAGCAGTGTTCAATAAAAAATATGTCTTGGATAGAGTACTAGAAAATATGATCTGTACTCTTCATTTATACCAGGAAAAGTGCTCCACCCTTCTAATAAGATGGTTTAGTTCTATCTTGTCTTTGTCAAGTTTTTTCAGCAAGAGTCTTCACAAATTCCTATAAGAACATGGGGCAAGAGACCTGGCAAGGACTTCCTTACTCTCTTCCCTGCAACTGTTACATTACAAATGCTTTACAACACAGCATAAGGAGAAAATCTTCTATCTACAGCCTATGGCCAGACTCACTTCTTTCACTTACTTTTAATTTATTTCTCATTTTAATCCCCCCTTTCCTCTCTTTTCACTTGTTCTGTCATCTTTGTCTCTGTTTTTACAAAATGCCAGACATTTTTTCTCCCCCACATGAATCTCTTTGACACATTTCATATTCCCACCCAAATTCACAAAATCATGCACCAGCTCTAAGATATACTTAGGCTTTCTTAATGTCTCTGTAAAGTTTACACTACTATTTGCAAAGGTGGGAGATGCCACTGGAAGTCAGCCATCATCACAGTGTTATTACCCATATACGCCTTCCTTATTATATGGTGTCTTCTTTCCCCAGCATTCCTCGTTGTGGTCATTTGTACCATGGTCTTACTACAGTCCTTTAATCTTTCTATCTCCTAACTTAGTTTGACTGATTCATTACAGAGACTTCTAGGTGTAAGAATTATCATTTTCCCTATATGAAATTCCATCCTTTCTTTCTGATTTTATTTTGAGCAATTAGCCTGAGTATATAGAATTTTAAATAATACCAATCTCATCCCCTAACTTCTACACATATGCATAAAGAACTCCCTTTAGCTCACTGCTGCCCAGATCCCTGGATTTAATAATAATGAAAAAAAAAAAAAAAAAAAAAAAAGGAAAAAAAGGATGAAAAAACCCCAAATTAAACCACAAAAAAACCCTGCAACTGACACAAGGTTCTTTTGTATTACAATTTTAGGAAAGAAGTATATTACAGGATATTATCTGGGTTTGGTTTTTTACAAGAGGACGTTACTTCAGGGTTTTATGCAGGGTTTAAATTCACATCTCTGACACAGAGCATTTTTTGGACAGCACACGACTGAAATAATTCTTGCTTAATCTTTCATTTATTCTCACTTGACTGCTGAAATTGCCATTATGTTATTTTTAAGATATTACTCCACTAATGATTTCGTTAATTACTTGATAGCTACACTCTATAATTACTGGTAGGTTGATAACTAATGTAACAAGTATTGCTTATTTTGTTCTTTTAATATTATGAGATACAGCGTAGCAAAACAACTTTTTTCTTGTATATTATTTTAATATACAAGACAGAGATACCTTTTTGGGAAGATGCAAAAACCCATACGATAACCTTGGCACTTTCTTAGAGTTTAATGAACTTCAAGCAGTTTCTGTGAGACTGTCTTGTCATAGATGTATTATATTTGCTGTCTGCACTGAAGGAAGGTACTTCAAAACTAAGAAGTACTTAAGAGATTTATGAAAGAGTTGGGCAAGAAAGCCCTCTGCACCATGAATATTGATTTTAGTTTTAAATAAAGCATTGAGATGATGCAAGATTAGAAAAAGGCACTTTTAATAATGAGGAAGTGACTCTGTCAGCCCATTGTCTGCACAAACTTAATAAATGTCATTTAGGGTTAAACAGTAGGAGTTCAGCAATGCTGCAAAGTTATTGAAAATCTGAATTCTGAGCTGGCAATAATCAGCTCTGTTTGACCCTCAGTTCCAGATGGCTGCAACTGATATCCTCAGCAAATAGCTGCTTTTAGTAAATTTCTCAAAGTAAGTTCATTATAGTCCAGTAGTCCCTAAACTTTTTCCATATTCTGTGTGGTATCTGAATAATGAAATGCATGTCACTCCTTCCATCTGTATCACAAACATGATCTTCTTTCCTATTCTGTCCTTCAGTGTCCTTGGGGCATCAACAGCCATTTCATACACGGAATATCTCTTTCACTTAATACAGCTTTTTAGCTTCTTCTGACGCAACTGAAGTAGTACAAACAGGAAGATGAGATCACACCATGTAACAAACTCATCTCCATGGAACTCTATTAAGTCTGCCCCAAAAGGCTTCCCGGCTAGCCATCTGCTACTTCTGCAAGGACACAGAATATAAATCTGTACTAAAGGGACAGTTGTGACTTGGCAGTCTCATTCCCATGTTTTTCAAGAATAGGGAGAAAAAAGGACAAATGTGCCTTATTAGATAACAGTTCATTATAACATAGTGTGTTGGTTTAACACAATCTGGTTTTTGGTGGGGGCAGGAGAAGCTGCTTGAAGCTTCTACTATGTCCAGCACAGAGCCAATTGCTGAAGGCTGTGACGATGGCCAAGTTCCTAGCCCAATTAGAGAAGCTGGTAATGCCTCTGTGATGACATATTTAAGAAAGAAAAAACTGCGGGCAGGTCTCTTTCCTCCTCCCCTCTGAGGGGTGGCGAAGGGGCCACCAGGCCCCTTTCTGGCACGGCAGCCGGGTCTGTGCTGCCAGGGGGGCCATCCTGGCACTGCGAGCAGCCACGAGGCCGAGACCGTGCGGCCGGGACTAGCACCAGGAGTGCCCATGCAGCCGGGGCGCTGCAGCCGAAATTGCACGGCCAGGGCGGTGCGGCTGCTTCCATCTCAGCATGGCTCACAGTGAACTTTACTTGCTCAGCCGCTTTTAACCAGCCATGCTGCTGCGGCACTTGAGCCTGCAGCACGAGTGACCGATGAGCCAAAGGGCCCTGAAGCGGAAGTCCACTAGTGGGACAGCTCAGAGGTCTGAAGTCACCCTTTAGGTGATGGTGAATTCCCCATCAGACCTTGCTATATTATGTTAATCCTTCTCAGTTGGTTGGCACACCCCTTTTACCCCTTATAAGCCTTTGTTCCAGTAAGTTCTCCCATCCTCAACACCCCATTGGTTTTGGGTTCCCCTGTTCCACCCCTTGCCTCTTCCCATTGGTTACAGTTATGTCACTCTACCTTCTCTCCACCTCATGCCCTCAGTTCATTGGTCCCTGATGCTTTTTCCACCCCCATATATAAACCTAAACCTTCCTTTGTTCAAAGTTCTTCGTTCCTGAGCCCTTCACAGTGTTGCTGCAATAAACCCCCTTGGAATACCATACAAAGAATTCCTCCTGCCTCTTTGTCTCTGGCGACACTAGAGAGCGATCCTGCTTTTGTGTGTGTGTGTGTGAGTGCCTCCACCTGCATGGGTGTGTCGGTGTGCTTGTGAGCGCACTTGTGCTGCACCAACCAAGTGGCTAAGGGACGCTTCTCGGGAAGGACGCTGCACTATTNTAAGGGATGCTTCTCAGGAAGGACGCTGCACTATTTCCACTGACCCCACACAGCGTCACCGTGCTGTGGGCAGAAGGGCAGGGGCAGCAGCAACTTTTTGTTTTTGGTACCCTGCATGAGGAGAGGTGTTGAGTGGAGCCGGCAGCCGGCGCAACCTGCGCAGTGCTGGCAGGGACCACGTGGCCAGTGGCGAGGGGCATGGCAAGCAGTTCCCTGATGTGGAGCCCAGACAGAATCAACCTCTCGGCACTGTAGAACTCTATAAAAAAACTTTTCAGTTGATAGAACTTGATAACAAACGAACCTATGGACACCAACACTCTCCCAAGTCAGAGAAAAGGAACAGGTGAAAACACATGAGGAAAACCGACATGGCAGCACCAAGGTCAGTGAAAGGAGGGAGGGAGAGGAAGTGCTTTGGGCGTCGGAGCTGAGATTCTTCTGCAAGCCGTGGTGAGTACTATGATAAAACAAATCGTTTCCCTGTAATTCATGAAGTTCATGGGGGGATGCAGAGATCCACTCGCAGCCCATGAGGAAAAGTGACCGCGCTGGAGCACGTGGATGCTGAAAAGCTGTAATCTAGTGAGGAACTCAAACAGAGAGAGAAGACCCTTGCTTTCAGAGATAGAGGAAGAGAGCCCTTGCTTCCAAATTAGAACAGCTTATCCTTAAAAGACTAAACCCCATGAACTAAAAAAACCCACGATGTGTAGTTTTGGGAAGGCTGCACCATTCGTGGGAGGGACTCACATTACAGCAGGTTGGGCTGGGCTGCTATTTGTGAAAATTAAGATCACGCTAGGAAATTCGCAGAGAACTATCTCCTGTGGGAAGGATCCCACTGCACAGAAGAAAGAAACTGTCTTCCCTAAGTGTTCTGAGGAAAGATTCCTAGGAAGTGAAAGACTGGTCATAAACCCCATGTTTTGTCTCATTGTGTGGTCAGTGAGAAGGAGGGAGGATCTGGGAAGAAAATAAAGAAGAGCCTGATGCTAAAATTGCCAAAACCAAGAGAAGACTTTGGATAAGCACAAAGAAGAGAAGTCTGCAAAACCTCAACTTCAAGCTGGGAGATCCAGATCAGGATGGAAGAACTGGAAGAGAAAAGAATCTGAGTCCAGTGGGGAGGAAAGAAAGATCACATATTGTCACTGACTGCTGGAATCAGAACCAGAGAGCAGGCTGGAGAAGCGGGTGGATGTGAAGTTCAGCACTGAAGACTTGAAAGCTCAGCTAATCAGACAACCTGCTGGGATGGAGTAAGGATCTATGAGGCAAGGAATTTCCTGAGGTCCATGAAACTTGGGCAGCACGCCTTCTTCTGCCACACTAACTGCAAAGAGCCTGGCATTGTGGCCATCGTCAAGATTGTAAAGGAGGCGTACCCTGATCACATACAGTTTGATCAGGAGGATCCTTATTATGACTCCACTAGCAAAAAAGAGAACGCCAAATGGTCCATGGTGGATGTGCAGTTTGTGAGGATGACCAAGCGCTTCATCCCCCTCTCTCAGCTCAAGGCTCACCATCTGGCACACAAAGCACATGGGGGGCCCCTCAAGAACATGATGCTCTTCACCAAGCCACGTCTGTTCGTCCAACCCTCGACACAAGAGGAATTTAATTTTGTCTTGAGCCTGGAAGAGGAAAAGCCACGTGAAAGCAGCACAGCCCCCANGAGGAAAAGCCACGTGAAAGCAGCACAGCCCCCACCCAGCGTGCTGATGCCTGCTCCTCCACCAGCACAGCTCTCAACACAGCACCGTGAACATGTCCGCACAAGATCCACAGCCACACGTCCCTTCTCCTGACACACTATTTTTGCTTATTTTTTCAATAAAT
>VXAZ01004684.1:624-42228 GCA_013399875.1 Gymnorhina tibicen
GTTTCTGTTTAACAGTACCTAGGAAATGCGTGGCTTGACAGAGAAGCTGTCAAAATGGCATGTGAAAAGAGGCAAATTTTTGGAACTCAGCATCTTCAATTGCCAACTCTAGTGGAGGCAGGTGGTTTTATGTTACAGCTTGATCCTCTTACCTGTTAAATCTGTTCCTCATTACCTTTAACAGCTCAGGATTCAGCCAACAGTATTTGGGCTGTTATTGTAGGAAGTTTTTATATAACATGAATTATAATTTCTCTGTGTACTCTCAGAACATAGTCAGTGTTTCCAACCTGCTAGAATAATATGCAAGGAGTGTTTCCCAACCCACCCCCTCAAGGTTTTTGGGTTTCTAATGGGACTTCGTTGTTTCAGACTTTCTATCATATTAATCATTTGCATCTTTCAAAAGTTTATGTAATGCTGTGGTATTTAAAAATATACTAAAAATACCTGTTGACAATACTTAGCATGGAAAGGATCACAGCTGGGTTTCAGGTTATCTCTTATGATTTTTTGCTTTAATTTCCAGTGTGGTATTTCTCAGAAATTATTTGCTGTAAGTCTACTGAATGTGTATTGTAGTTTTACCTTTTGAAAAAGGTAACCTTTTTTTTACCTTTTTTGTGTTGCTTTGTTTGCAAAAATGTTAAGCTAGTTTAATCAGGCATTACTAACCTATATTAATTTAACAATCTGTTAGATGAAGAAATAGCTACTCTTACAGGTGATAAGACATCTACCAAAGAAACTTAAACCCCATGGAATTACGAACAGTTTATGTGTTAGTGGAAGGTTTTCTTTGGTTTTATTTATATAGCTTTTATATATAAACAGAATATAAATACTTACATAGACTAATTAGCTGGTTTTTTAAAATTTCCTGTGGTTAAAACTCAGCAGAGATCAGAGCTTTGAGTTTTATTTTTTCTGACATGTTCAAATTGATTGGCTTAATACTTTTAAATAGTCACAAACTTTCCAGAGACCCTTAAACATTTAAAACCATAAATGAACTCTGATTTTAAAATCTGAGGCAATAGATACTGTGTTCCTAAATCTCAGTTGTTCATTATTTTTCAGGAAATATTATTGCAAAGTGGAGGTAAACTAAAGTGATGCAGATTTGACTAAGCACACTTTTAGCTAGAAAATAATTAAATTACCTTCAGAGATATACTTCAATATTAATGTATTACACTTTTACCCCAGTGTATATCCTTTTAGTTAGATGTCCAGCAGGCTTCCTTTCTCTTTTCTTTCTCCAGAGTATAACCAACTTCCATTCTATTACAAAGATATATTCAAATGCAAACTGTGATTTAAATGATTATATTTTACATTTATTATCTTTAAGTGTTCATGAGTTCCTACAGAATATATTGCGTTTGTGGAACACCTAATATGAATACAGCATATATCTAAACTTGAGTAGAAGGACTAAGTACCATTTATAGGAGCTGCATTTGTGCAGTGGAGTTGAGAGCAAGAAGATAAACAGGCTCTGGAGTAACTTGTTGAAATGAAGACAACATTGGGTCGTTAAATTAAAGTACTTGATAAAGAAAATCTATTTTGAGCTCACTTATACTTACATATTGCCAGCAATTTGCTGAAGAGCTAACTTGAAATATGAGTTTTGGGTTTTGCACTTTAAACTTACATTTGATTTCTCTACTACATTTATGTGCATATGGTTTTATTCCCCCTAGTTTATAATTTCCTCTTTTTGAAATTATGAACTTGAGTTTCAGACTTGCTTTTATCCTTCTGTATAATTTACATTTACTTGGTTTATGATCTCATAAGCCACCATTATGGCCTACAACCAATCTTGTATGATTTTTGTCTTTTCTATCAAAAATATGCCTAAAATAGCATTAATACTTGCTGGTTTAGTGACTTCATGATTAAAAAAACTCCAACTGTTCACATCTGGCAATAACTAGGACTCAATAACTTTAGCATAATTTATCTCCTATTTATATCTGGAAATTAAAGAGTTCCAAACTTGGATTAATGTAATTAATATTTATATCTTTGAAACTTTTTTGATATTTCTGTAAAGATAACAGTTTATAGCAGATAGTTTACAATATTTGTGCTGTAGTTACAATTGGTTTTCCATCACATTTTCTTGCCCCTAGTCCACTGTCTGGTTTTTTAGAAGTATGAAGATGAAAGGGGAAAGTGTTTTAGTCACTTGACTTACTACTGTTCAGTCCTGAAAGTCCTGTTGGATCTTTCTGAAGTGCTGGGAAGGCATATAACGGAAAGTATTCCATATGGATTACAGATGATAATATCCAGTATGACATCCTGCTTCTGCAGATCAAATTCATTCTATTTGGAGTAGTACAAGCAAGCTTTCAGTTACATGTGTAATGTGTTACTAAGGGCCAAATGTTTATAATTATTAAGTTTTAGAATTTAATTATGCAAGTTATTTGAAGTTGGCTTTTTTCATAAATTTAAACTTTAGAGTACTTGAAGACCCACATAACTACTGTAGTGACTTTTAGACATTATGAAGGGAAAAATAAGGAAGTTTAACAGAAACTGAAACTTCATCCTCCTTGCTTCCCTGCATGTCCCTCTTCTTGTTTATCCTTACTTCAGGAGACCCACAACAACCTGCTCATCCCCTCTTGTGGGCATGCTGGTTTTGTTTCTGTTTCTGCACAACCAGCAGTGTCTTTATGTGCTTCCATTATATTTCTGCCTGCTTGGCATCTCCTTCTGTCTTCTATTTTTACTCTCGCTGTCCCACTGCAGACTACCTGGTAGCATATCTTATATAGGAACAGGGCTTTAGGGACCTATATAAAACAAGATACGGAAAAAATAGTACCTGTGTACAAGTCATCATTGCAACTACTGACCCCTTGAGCTGCTCTGCACATATATATACAGAATTGCAAAGGTTGGATGGGACATGAAATATCATCTACTTCCAACCCCCCTGCTGTGGGCAGGAACACCTTCCATTAGGCCAGGTTGCTCAAAGTCGCATCCAGCCTGGCCTTGAACGCTTCCAGGATGGGGCATCCACAGCTTCTCTGGGCAGCCTGTTCCACTGCCTCATCACCCTCACAGTAAAGAATTTAATCTTAACATCCAATCTAAAACTGCCTTCTTTCAATTTGAAGCCACTTCCCAGTGTCCTATCACTACCTGCCCTAGTCTCCAGCTCTCTTGTAGCCCCTTTAAGTACTGGAGAGGGCTCTAACAGCTCTCTGGAGCCTTCTCTTCTCCATGCTGAGCAACCTTAATTCTCTCGGCCTCTCTTCATCTATGGTGAGGTATGGCACAATCTTCCCCGTATCTTACACAGGTGGAGTGAAAAACCATATGGTTTCCGTCCATGAAAGATGGGGAAGTAAAGGGTATCAAGTAAAACTATAGCACTTCTCTCTTATGCATACATAACTTTCACAGAATACATGATGACAACAGCAAAAATGTTACTACATAGGGATTGAGTAAAAATGCAGATACAATCATTAGATATTTTTCTTTCTATATACCAGAGATTGCTAATTTTTTAATTATGAACCAGTCAGCATTGAGATATTCAATAGGTTTAATTGTCACCTGTTTAAAATAATGGAACAAATAGTGTTGGTGGGAATAGGAAGTTGAAATTGAAAACCAATGGACATAGAGATGTGATACAGATTTCTGCAGTTGTCTGTCTTCCTTGGGAAGCCTATAAACTTTTGACAGGCATAACAAGATTCCATTACTCAGAGGAAACAAAATAAATATCCTTAAATTTAATATAGGAAATAATGTGTTTTATAGCTTCTTTGTCACATACTACTTACTTCTTATCCTTGCAAGTACTGTGTTTGATTTCTCTGCTCAATTATATTAAATGGAAATATGAGTAGTACTGAGGAGAAAATAAACCCATCTGTTTGAACATGCAGAGTTGAAGTTTTAATAGAATGGAAGTACACTTTTAAAGGCCATATGAACACAATATCCCTAGGACCACAAATGTGTTTCTAGTGGAGGAGTGACATTTTCGTAAAGATTACAAAAGCATTAAACTTGTTACTTTTTAATCTTATAGTAGAGTGAAAGATAACAGTATCTAAGTTACTGAAATGTCAGGTGAACTGACATAATTGCAAAGCTGGTAGTGTGCCTGAAGACCTTCCATCTTTTTAGAGCAGTTGCTTGAAATTGCTTATTAAGCCCAAATTAGGAAGATGGGCAGTGAAATCTCCTTACCGACTCTTTGTCATACTGAAAATATGCCTATTCCAGAATGTCACTATCCTATTTTTTACTTACTAAAACTTTGCTTTTGAAATTATTTGAATAATTTTAAACATGAAAATCTTGATGATCTTTCGGTTTATATTTTTTAAGACTGTTGTGTCCTAATGAAGTTCTTCTACTTCATCTTTTTCAACAGGAATTCCAATCTGTTTTCAGAATTCTGCAGAGATTGAAAGGCATATTGTTTCATTCTTGGTAATTTTTTTTTTTTTTCAAAATGTCCACAATTAGCAAACACCAGCTAGTTACGTTCCTTTGTGCTTTCACAGCATACCTGTATTTTCTTCCTCAGAATGAAGAGGGCATTTAATTCCCTTGGCTCTCTAATAATTNCTTTCACAGCATACCTGTATTTTCTTCCTCAGAATGAAGAGGGCATTTAATTCACTTGGCTCTCTAATAATTGCATTGTCCTCCCAAGTGTAAAAGATGAAAACTGATTTTTCTCTATAGCCTGGTATTTTGTGAGTATTCAGAAGCTAATTTGACATTTATATACTGTAGTTTTCTGTTTAATAATAAAAAGTGACAAAATCTGAGGGACAATTATGATGAAATCTCTCTTTTAATTCAGAATATGGGCCCCTACATGAAGAAGAGTGTGTAGAACTACGGCAGATGACAGCATACTTCAAAAATGTCTTTAAAATATGCTCCTGCAGTATTGATTCAAAGAAAGTTGTTATAGAAGTCTTTTCAATATGTGCATCTACCATAATTTAATCACAAGTCATAACTGGTGGTTTATCAGCTCATCCATTAAGAAGTGTTTTTATTGTGTAATCTCAGCTCAGTGAGTGGGAACTTGTATCTGTGTTGACACGTGATTAATCCTTCTTTTGTATATTAGTCTTTCTACAAAATATTTGTTAAAAAATTAGGAATTTTGAAACATTTCTCTAGAAGTTTTTAAATGGCTGTGTGTGCCCTTTTTTCTGTCTACCTAAATTTATTTTTGATGTTTATATTGATTGGAAAAGTAATCATGAGAACTTTGTGGTGACTTTGCCTAACTAGGGTTTTGAAATACAAAGACATAGGAAGCAGAAATAAGAGTATTGACTCCAGCTGTATTTTTTTATCTTATTTGAACAAATGGGAACTGGCTCTGTTATATCTTGGAAATTCCAAGGAGTAAGAGAAGCAGAAGTCACACAGGCACTTAAATCTAATTTTTAAGAAAAGACGTAGTACCTAGTATCATGCATAGACTACAGAAAGGAATGATCAACACTTGATAGAAATTACTGGTTGGTTGGAGGTTCCTAACAATCTAATTTGCGTAGAGTGGTTCTAATGTAATGAACCAATCTGTGAGAGACCCAGCCATTCCTCTGTGAATGTGGATGCAGAAGCACTGAAATTCAGCTAGCAGACATTTTTACAATTGCAAGCATTAAAGACATGTAAGCCAGATTAAAATAAATATGTTAATAACTGTGTTTTCAAATAAACATTGGAATTGTCTTTCATCAGCTGAGTGTATTAAAATGGTTTACAGGGAAACACATGCAACTCCTATCAAAGTTAGAATTCGTGAGAAGGTTTGACAGACCTGGCAGTGCCTAATTTCTTTTTCTGCAGAGATTGAGGAAGATCAACTTTTAGAGTTCTTCAAGGACTCCTGTTTCAGTGTAGGTGCTATTTTCAGTTATTTTCAGCAGGCTTTCTTAGTTTTCATGCTCTCTTAAAACACTACTTTGGTGTTTTCTGTGTGTGAGTGTGAAGACTTCAGAGAATGTGATAACTCCCTCAGCCTGCGGTGTAGGCAAAAAAATCAAAAATTGCGTGTGGAACCAGTTTATGTCATTGGCAAGGCCAGAATATTGTTTCAGATCTCTGAGAAATATTACTAAGAGCATCATTTTGTCATAGGATAGTTCTTGCAGTTTTCTAAAATAACTTTTTGATAATAGTTACTACTTCAGAAGAAATTATTGATTATAGAATAGCACCTAAAAACCCACTCTTAACTGCTAGAAACAACTGCAACTATTGTCTATCTACAAGTTTTAAAGTCATTTTAGTTGAAGCAATGTTTGAAGAATGTCTGCTATTTCAGTATTTTGATGATTATCAAAAAATTATTGGATATGAGCTGCTAAATTCCTTAAATGGACCAGTCAGTTAATTAGTTCTAATGCAGAAACTAAGTAAGTAGTTTACATTTGAATTGTTTAAAATGTCACTGTCTACCAGGAGTTGCAGTGTATAATCGAAATGTCTTGTAATTTATTAGAGGCTATGCAAGCTTTTGAGAATTAAGGAGGAGGTTGAGTCTCTGGTTTCAGAGCAAACTGAGTTAGGTATCTGTGTATAAAGTAATTTTATTGAACATGATTGCAAGGCACTTCATCCTCAAAGTGCTTTAGGAAGTCTCTGTAGTTTGCTCATCGGGGTTGTAAAGGAGCTGTACGCTGTCAAGGAATCAGATTTGTGAGGTCATCTGTATAAGATTACAACATAAATTTGATGTCAGAGTGTGATTCGATGTTCTTGTTCTCCATTCTGTGTTTCCAGCACTGGTCTATCCTTTCATTCATCAGTTGGTTAGTGAACATGATTTACAATTAAAGCTTTCTCACTGGCAGACCTACCCCTGCAATATTGGCAAAGGACTTTAGCATTTGGTAGCAAACATCTAGCAACCTGACATGGAATCAGCCTTCACTCTGAGGTCAAAACTGATCTCATTTTACTGGGAGGACATTATGGAACAGATTTTAATCAATTTTAATCAATAAAATAATTAAAATTAAATAAATAAAAAAACCCCTAATCTATTTCCATTTTAATCAGTTTCATGTATAGTGAATCTCTTTCAAAAAATCAGTGTAGTTTTCACTGGGGTTTAGTAGCTGGCATGACGTAGCTCTGTGACAGACACACTCAATTAAATATTATGCATGCAAATTTATGCATGCTTATCATGTTTATACATAAGTTGAGATCCCTTCACTGCATCTTTTTGCCACATGCGCAGTATGGATATATAGTATAAGCACTTAGGAAAGTCACAAGGTAATGGTGATGTCTAATAAGAAAATGTTTACCATTTTTAGATCTGTGACCTTTTATTGTTTTTTAAAAGGACAAAAAATCCCAATGTGTAGTTTCTTTGTGAAGGCTGCTTTACCAGATTATCCTGGAAATCCTGGGTTTCACTGCAACTAACAGGGAGCTGCAAAGCAAGACAGGTGTTTAAAAAACCTTAACCACTCAGATAACAGTTTACATCACTAATAGTTCTTTCTAGGTCTGTCAGTTTCAATCAGCAGACAGCACGTGTGATCAGTATATCCGATAAACTTGTAAATGCCTTTTAAAAGCTGGATTCCCCAATCTATTCTATTCAACTCTCTCCTTTACTTTTTCACCATTTCAAGTAGAATCTTGATAAGACAGAGATATAAGCAGCTGTGTATAGCTAGCTCAGGCTACAACTAATTTGTGCAGAAAAAAATTAAATCAGGAGGTAAATTATTTCATGATTGCTCATTCCCAACAGAGTTGGGCATCATTCTGAAGAAAATATCAAATAATTGGTTTCAGACCATGTCAGACACATGCAATTCCCTTCTCTAATGGCTATGTGAGGTAGGACTAAGCCTCAGGGGTCACCAAAGAACTGAAAATAGCTTAGTGCCAGGCACAGCAATAGAGAGACAGAGCACATAGGAAATGAAGTGGCAATAAATGCAATCTATAGGGGAAATGTGCTTCACTTGGAATTTAATGTATTGGCTTAGAATCTGGCAGTAAGCCATGCAACAATTGTTTACATTTCTGTCAGCATCTGCATCTGTTCTGCTTTGTAAATGGCACTTATCTTTGAGTGAGTAAATGGTGGAATCAATAACAACTGTTAAGGGATTTCCTTTTTTTTTTTTTGTAGTCCATAAAAAATTCACACTACAAACAATGTAGCCTTAGATTAATAAGAAACAGACACTAACGGGGTCAAAGGGATTTGTTTAGGAACATTTTATAGCTTCTTGGGTTTGCAGTAATTGTATCCATGTGACTTGAATGTATCTTGTAACATGTCCAAATTAAACTGTTAAAAAATGCTAGCTTGCAGTAATGAAGATGATTTTTTATAATTATCTTAAGTACTGTGTATAGAAAACTGCTGGCACTGTTTGTAATAATTTAGTTCTGTGTAATACCGTGTATTACATCTTCTATGCAGAAATACTAAGTTGCTTTTTACAGTATGAGCAAATTAGTGATTATATTCAGCAATACCAATTATTTAAACCTAGCAGTTGCATTAAAAATTGTATACCAACATGCAGTTTGAGAAAACTGTGAGCAGATGTCCATAAAAATGGAATATATCTTTACTAAATGCAAATGAAAGAATAATACAACTTATATACAAGCTCTGCTTAGGAGATAGTATGCAGATGAATGCTGTCATAAATGCAAGATTGTTATAATAGTTACAGCGTCACTTAAAAGTTAATATCACTGAGACCCGAGGATCACATTACTGTTAATGGAATTTATGTATGTAACTCCCTGTGCACTGCTTTGAAAATTTACCTCTTTGAATACCCCTATACACAGTGACTGTCAGCAGCTGAGTTTGTGTTGTTTTATTAGGCTATTTCTTTTCGGATTTTAGCAAAATGGTAGTTCCATTTATTACGTATGTATTGTAGTTAGACTTTAATTTTAATATTACACTTCTTGTTTGTTATTTTCTTCCTTATATAGCTTTATTGGATGAAATTCCTGACATTGCCTTCTTGTGTCCCTAGTAGAACAATATTGTAGATATATCTTTAATGAAGTCAAGCCTTAGAAGTGGGGACAGGTGAATGATATTTAATGTATTGGGAGGGTATTTTATAGTATAATTGTTTAAGAGGGTTTTAGGCCCTTGTTTCCTGCTGAGGGAGAAATCCCCACTGTAATCACTGAAGAAAACAGTCATCAGGTTGTTTTCGAAGGATTCCACCATGAGTCTCAGAAGCAGTTTAGCCATGTGGCTCTCTAGAGTGAGTAGTAAAGGCTAATTAATCTGAGAGCAACACTTTCATAATGTAGTTATTCTTGCACACTTAGAGCCAGCTCACCTCTGGTTTCTGCACCACTTATTACTGTGTCGCATGCCTGGATGAGTTCAAATTATCAGAATTAGCCACTCAGTTTTTGAGATGTTGTGACTTCAAAATTCTTTAAAATATTTGAGGTGCCATGCTCATTAAAAAAAGAAATAGAAAGAAAAAATAATAACAAAAGTTCCATTTAGCTTATGGGTCTCATTCATACATGTTTTCTTATGCATTTTGAGATTTTAAATGCCTCCAGGCTATAACCATGGAAGTTGGAACACTTTTTTTAATGATTTCAAGAGCTATAGCTTTGAGGAAAGTATCAGTTTTGAAACTTGCTATAAAATCACAAGTTAGCAGATATACACAGGTCATCTAGATCTAACTCAGCCTTATTTCTCATGCTTCTTCCTTTTCAGAGATGAGGGAAAATCTTTAAAAGTGCTAAGATAAAGGCAGATACCTTGCTACTTGAATTTAGGTACTTAGGAGAAGGTCAGATACAATAATCAAGTGCTTTATAGAATGTCTTTCACTCTATGTTGCTTGAAAAATGCTTTAATTAACTTATTAGCTATCTTAGAATTCATATGGGCACCTCTCAACTTCATCACTGGTGAAGTGAAATTCTGTGATACCATCTGTCCAGCTACATCCGGCCAAATGGTCTCTGGTAAAATGGACAGCTTTATTCTTCAACAAGGGTGGCGTGTCCTTCAGATCTTAGGAAAATTTCTTCAGCTTCAATACATTCTGCTAAAATGAAAGGCCAAACTTGAAAACAGTACCCCTAGTTTCTCCAGTGTTGTATAACTGCGTGAGCTGCCTTGGCACCAGCACACAAACCTTGCACAAACTGATAGACATTCAGTATCAGTTTTACTTGGGCCTTCTTTTTCTATAAGAAAAGCTCTCCAAGAGTAACCTTGTTTGGGTTGAGAGACTTCTGCTGCCTGTTTTTTGATTGTTGGGGTGGTAAATCGGCATGCCTGAAGACATTAAATACCCTTTAGGTCCCCTCTGCCTCTATGTGGTAGGAACTCAAGAGTACAGATTATCTAAATGTAGAGATGTTTATTGCATGAAAGTTTTCAGCTTATGCCATTGCTTCATTCCGGTTTTGTGTAATGAGCCATCAAGATTTATTTACTTGCTACAAATAAATGCAGTGCAGGTTCAAGTTAATTAAAGTAATTTTTTTGTCTTCTCCCTCCTATCCCCCAGAAAGAACTGCAGTCTAGATAGCAGAAACCTCAAGTACTCTCTCTTCTTTCCTCTTAGTAAAATAGTTGTGCTGTCCTCCATGAAGCAGGAAGACAGTTTCCCAGTTTTTCTGAAGTTTTTGTCTGAAAATTCAAGTTCTTAAGAGCTATGCAACAATGCCTTGTGTACACTAGTGAGCCTTAAGGCCCTGACTAGCCTTTTCAGGGACCTATACCACAGCCTGCCCAAGAGATCTATTTCAGCTGCACCTGGGTCCTCAGTCCCTGCCTGACCTGCATCACAGGTGTCCTGAAGTTCATCTCCTCCAGAGCTGTGGACACCATTGATTCAATTTTCCTGCCTTGAGCTTGAATCTGCCTTATCACCATGGTTCCACTGAATGGTCACTGAACTGTGCCTGGTTTGTGGTTACCTTCATCAGACCAGATCCATACTCAAAATGGTGAATAAGATCCCTGACTTGACTTCAGATTTGTGTCATCACCATGAACTTGGGTGATGATCTTGACTCTTGGTTGAAACCTACCATCTCAGGGTCTGCCTTGCTTAGGATCTGCAGGATGGGGTCCTGGCTGCCAAGGAGTCTGTTCAGCTGGCTGTATTATCGTGCTTTACTCCCTGTTCCTCAAGCAGCAGCCAGACTTCAGTGGTCCCTGACACTGTGCTTGGTTTGAATTTTTGTTGTAGCTAAAGATAACTCATTTTCTTGGCTTAGGATGTTTCTGCTGGCAGATTCAGCCCCCAGAGCAGTTTAGAAATCATCAGCATAGGCACTGGTTTTGTACAGCAGTAGTGGTGTGATTCTTGTTCTGCAGAGACGGAAGTCTAAGGCTGTATTCAGGAGCTCAGAACCTTTTCTTACTTCTCTGTGTTTGTTTAGGTCCTGATCTCAACTCTTTTTTGAGCAATATTTGCAAAATCAGCTCATTGGCATATTGACAAAGACTGTGTGATGCACTTTACCTCTCTATAGCCTCTGTACCAGCCCTTCTTTCCCTTTTCAGAAATTCTTCTCTTTAGGTATTGCTTTAGCAGGAAGCCAACATATCCTGTTGTTAGGAAATGCTATAGAGGTACCATTGATGTTTGTCTGTATCCAAAGATCCTGCTGCAGCTATTTCCTTGTATAAGGACTACAGGAATTGAAGTCAGACGTGTGGAAAAAATCAAATTTAGAAAAACGATGGTAGCAAATTGCAGGTCATTCAGGAAGGAAGTTGGTTTGTATTGTGTAACTTTCTCCATGTTCTTTCTATCCTGCAGTTAGAGTAGAATGCCATTGCTTAACTGATTTGTGGCTGGCTGAGATCAGCTTCGTTTGCTTTCAGCCACCCTGTGTATGGTCCTCAGTGGATTGGATAGGATGCTAACAACAATTTCAGACCATTTTCATCATGGAGGGGTGCTTCTCTTGCTGTTCAGTGTCACCTGGGTAAATGAGTTGTGTTAGTTTTCTGACCTAACGCTGTAAGTCACAATCCATTCAGTAACTTTTTCAGCGTAACCATACTCCACTCCGTGAATATGGCCAGTTTTCCTCCAAGCAGCTTGATGTCACTAAGGTTTGGTTGAACGTGTATCACAGTCAGTCCTCATGTCTATTTCACATCTGTCCACATGGAGACATGTTCTCTTCATGACAGTCTTCTATGAGATTTATAAACCTGTTTTGAGATTTTCTCTGTGTCATCACATGGGCTGCTTAGCTCTTGGCTGTTACACAGTTCTTAAAGGTTTCTGTCCTGTGGTTGTCCAACCGGAAACAATGTCAGAAAAGAAGGGCCTTTTTGTTCTTCTCTGCTAAAAAATGGACTGTGATGTGCTTGTTCAAGCAGCCTGGTCAGTGGTCTTCAAAATTAAATGCTGCCATCAGTATTTTAAACCTAATAGTCTGGATGTATATAAGGCCTTTCAGTCAAGCTTTGGATAATCAGGTATGTGCACAGTACTTGAACATCAAGCACTAAATAAATGAGTTGTCATTTCTGAGAAACAATAAAACTGAAATATATTCTGAATGATCATTGAAAGTAAAAGTTTTTACTTTTTCTGAATTTGGTAATGTATTCTAAAAATAGCATTACTGTGGTGATGCTACTACCTTTATCTTCTAGGTCCATCTAATCTTACCTTTCTTCCAGTCTAATAAGGACAATATCATTTGAGGCAGTCAAATAAGTGGAAGGTGTCCTTGTTTCTCAATAGATGGGGCAGAAGCATCACATGAATTTCAAATTATAGGAGATAGAACTAATGTTCTGTTCATTTTTATGATGTGTTTTGTGGTTCTTACACTGCAGACTCAGGCAGTCATTTCATGTCAGTTAAACTCAGATTATAATCTCTAGTTTTCAGGTAAGGAGTAAAATCCTCTGAATAGCAGAATGTTATTTTTTTGTAGGTTTAAGACTTAAAATTAGAAATCCAGTGATAGATTTGTTATTTACGCATTATTCAGAGAGGAAAGACACTAACAGAGGCAATTTTGCGTAACTGTTCTTACATTCTTAGAAATGCAAGGGACTAACATGAATACATCTATTTGGAACTTTGAGGAAATTCAGATATGGATGCAAAACCTGCACTCCAATCTCTAAGGTTGCAAAACTGGAATAGTAAATTAGGGAATTTGTATTCAAAGTTCAGCTCTGCTGCTTGGATCTATGTCTATTTAAAAGTGATTTGTAAATGCCTAAAAAAATATTTAGAAACTTTGAGGGAAAAGGAAGGTACAAAGTACTTAAAATTTGCAAAGGTAAGAAAGATTTNTTTCAGAGCTTCACTTTCAAACTACTCTGGCTCTCCCTCTGACACTTTCTAGATAAACTGTTCTGCTGATGTTACATCTGCAACAGAACTGCATAGGAACGTGGTATCAGCTTGCCACAATTTGCATAGAAGTGCAAATTTGTTACATTTAAAGGCATTATAAAATTAAAATACTTAAACCCATGTGGTTTGGTAATACTGAATTGGAAATATCTCATAGTCGTTTATAGTCTGACTGTGCTCAAATCAGAGTTCCCTGGTTGATGTGACATGATTATATGTTATGAGTGCATGTGTTAACCTTTCAAAATAAAATGTTCAGTTTCTTCTTTTAAATACCAAATGCTTATCGTTATAATACTTGCTGATATTTGCTCACTGACAGTCTCACTTGTTTTCAAACCCCACATATTTAAAGTTGTGGAGTGTTAGATTGATGTTTCTTTCACTCAAATGTCATATTCATCAACTGTATTGTGCTAGCAGATTGTTAAACAGACAAGGTGACTTGCAAAGTGACAAGTGATGTGATGTCCCAAACCATTAAAATACAGTAATGATGTGGTTTTTTTCCCTTTCGTCTTTTGCAACACAGTGGGTTTTCTGTAAAACACAGGTGAGAATGTTTCTGAATAGACCCATTGCTTGGAAAAAAAATCCTAGTTAATGAATAACAAAACCTGGAATTCAGTTGGAACTTCACAGATAATTGAGAAATGCTGAAGACTTAGGAAAAAATAAAGTAACTGTTTTATAATGAGAAAGAGATACATTATAAGAAAAATGAAATTACTTGACATATTATACTGTCTTACATAATCAGTTTTGCAGGATCATTTTTTTCAGCTATAATAAAAGCTATTTTATAATTTTACTTGAATAGCCTCCCAGGAATACCACAGGAAAGGACGGAACTTCTGCTTAACCTTGTATCAACTCAAATGTCTTTCTCAACTTATCAAACTCTTTTTATTAATGGAGGAAAAAATTGAAGAGCTCTCTACAGAAATTCTGCTGCTGCCTTCATTTACGGAGAGGAATAAGAATGTTCAAGGTAATGAATGATTGTCCTGATTTACTGGTTTACTTTGTGCAAAAGGATAATTTTATATGGTTTTCAACATTAATCACCTAATTTGTGTCATCATCTTTTGCAAATAAATGTGTTACCATATCCACTGAAAAAGCTTTTGAAATATGCAGGCTTTATGTTTGAGCACAATGACTTGTAGAAAAGAACTGATTGCCGTGTATAAAGATGTGATGTACTAACTGTAGATATTGATGGAGACCCATGATGAAAAACTATCAAACACTGTAACAAGATATCTCCTACTGGTTTATCTGTAAAACCCTCTGTCTCACATAGGACACAACAGTGCATGGAGTCTGAATTCTTTGAAACTGACTTTTTCTGAACTTGTCCTTGAAAGCTGCCTTTTTCAAGAGAGAAAAGCACCAACTTTAATATCAGTTCAGTTGATCTTAGTGTATATGAAACTAATTGCTTAAGGATATAGTCCTTGTTTAACCTATATTTCTCACACTTAGTCATATGTACTATGTTTACTAGCATGCTTATCCCACTGGCTTCAATGGGTGTTTCATAGAATGAGGCTCTACATCAGTAAAATGGTCATGCCTTAGGTTTGCATTTGCTATAGGTTCCAAGCTCACTAATTTTTTCATCTAATTGTATTCAGGAGAACCTGGTATCATGAAAATTCAGGTGAATGACACCTTCCAGGTGTATGCTCATAAATGTTCTTCTACTCTGTTGGTTCTGCCAGTAAAGAGACTCCCAAGTCACCAGAGAGAAGTGGTTTCAAGAGCTTTGATTCTATTGCAGGAAAAGATCAGACCAGAAATGAGGCCAGGCTGCTCAGGGAGAGAGGATAGGTGAAGTCAAATATTCACTATCTCTATAGTCAAGCTGCAGGCTGAAGAAAAGGTGTTTTGGGAATGTAGTCTCAGAATACTAAACTGATATAAATAAAAATATTAAATAAGAAGAGTTTCAAGGCACACATTTTGTTGATGTATTCTTCACCTGTAATATTTGCACTCCAAAATAAAGAAATACAGGTTAACATATGTATTTTTAGAATATACATCAAAGCTCTAATAAAATTTGCATTAGAATTCTATTTTTGCAACTGACTTCAATGTACTTCTGCCTCCTTTAGCCACTCAGTTTTACTAATTCTCAAGAAATGTTAACCTATTATACATTGCAATTTATGTTTTATGGCCTTGATCCTAGAAAGAGCTTTTAGAGTAAATTGTGGAGTTTTCCTCATGTGTTGAACAGGGTATACATTCAGTAAGGGTAATGGTAAGTGTCCTTTTTATTACTGTATTCTGTGAAACAGTGTAAAAAAAATTGAAAAACTCTTGAATGGGAAATTTATTTGATATTTAAGTGACTATATTCTAAGGCATGTGGTCTTCAGTAATTCAGAGAACTTAAAGATTTCAACATTAGCAAGAAATATTTTACTTTCCAGGAAGTAAAAATTACCCTGCAGGCATTTTTCCAAGCTTAATTACATCCAGAACTGTTTCTGTAAAGAGTTTTAAGCTGCCTTCTTTGAGAAATATTCTTTTAGAGTAATCATGTCTATAGTAAGTTGGTTCTTAATTGGTGCCTCTACTTAATCAAATCTGAATGGGAAGTATTATTAGATCTTGTGGGTAGACGGTACATTCTAAAAAAAACATAGAATTACTTTTACCCTGAAAAACAATGAAGGTAAATATTTTTCAGGTGCTTTTAGTGAAGTCTTCAGACATACTTTTGTTTTTAGATTTGCTGTTCTGATCAGGTGGTTCTATTCACAAAATTTGCCCAGTGATATGTTTACAGATAGTTTGTGAAAAGAAGACATGTCCAGAGAAATTTTTAAATAGAGGTCTGCTAGAAGAAAGGTTTATTGGTGTTATTTTCATTTCATATTGTCAGAAATCTCAGTTGTAGTGAAGTGAAAGATGATTTGATGTGGGAGAATGAAAGCTATGTTCCCAGTAGTTTAGGGTTGTGTTAAATACCAAAAGGGATTTAAGATTTTCTCTGTTAATGTCCTATATTGGGTTGATAATCTTATTTTTGTCACTGATGAAGGCTGAGCTTTTGATAAGAAGGATTGATTAGAATCCTTGTTTTATTTTAATCAGAAAACATTATAATATGTGAGTAGACAATATAATGTTATTGTCTGTACTTATTTAGAAGCCTTATTACTAGAAATATTGTTTTATTTGGCAGAATCAAAAGTGTAGATATGTCTGAAGCAGCTTTAAATTAGCTTGGGTACCAAGATCAGGTTTATAGTGCAGCACAGTCTGCAGAACCAGCCTAAGCAGAGCAAATTAGCCCAGACTGAAGTGTGTGCTGATGGTGCTAGACAGTTACCTGTACTCTCAGTGGGTTAAAGCTAGGTTGGGGATATCCAGCCTACCCCCCAGGCTCTGAACTGAGGGATATCTGAAGTGTCAGTGCTCTGCAAGTAGTACTGCTGGCAAATTAGGGAAAGACGGCCAATTCATAAAAGGTAGACAAATGTCCAAGTCACCTAAATTTTTCCTAGGCGTCACATAGACAGAAACCTTGTACTTGTTTCCTTTATTTTTCAGTTGCTTTTAGTATTCATGGGAGACTTTTAATCTATGTAAGTCACACAGAGGTGCAACAAAAATAATGGTTTTTTCATGTGCTTGTGTCAAGTGGTGTGTTTATGTGTATAGCTGTTTCAATGTCAATTGAATTTTTGTTTTATATCCCGTAGTACTTCAATTTTGATGTTTAGAATGTGTATAAAGTTCCATCAGGAACAAAGAAGTTCTTTGGATGGTTCCTCTTTTTAAAATTTTTTTTGTCCCAAAGATGGCATCTGAGTTTTATCTAAACCAGACAGTTTCTTGGCCCTCATTTTTCCCTAAACCCAGCAATGACAAAGAGCAACGGCTGCATAAATTGGATGTAAGAAGAACACTTAGGGTTTATCACAGAAGAATCAAAGATTTCATATCTTCTGACAGATTGTTTGTACTCTTAGGGGGTCTTAAGAGGGGTCAAATGGCTTCTAAGAGTTGCTTAGCTAGATGGTTAAGGGATTGTATTAGAGAGGCGTATGTAGTTAAGGGTAAAGAGGCTCCCAGGGTTTGTAAAGCTCATTACACTAGGACTATAGCTGCTTCTTGGGCGGAGAGGTCGAAGGCTTCCACATTGGAAATTTGCAAGGTGGCCACCTGGGCTTCTCTTCATACTTTTTCATTGCATTATTGCTTGGATGTAGTCTCTTCTGCAGATTCTGCTTTTGGTAGGAGGTTGCTTGTGAACCAAAAAAAGAACAGTGAAGAAAAGAAAGACATGTAGTTCAGAGTTCTAGCTGGCAACAAGACAAGTTTCTTTGCAGTGTGCACAATGGAATCCTATGAAGACCAATTTAGGCCGTTGAAAATAGATGTTAGAGGGAAGTACTGCCTACCAGTGTTCTCTGATGGTAACCCCATGGCAGACAATAGCACCAAAGGAAACAGTGAACCAGAGTGAACTCTGTAGGGAGATGGATGTAGAGAGTTTTTTAGGTGATACAGATAGGTCTCTGAGTTCAGTTTGAGAGTTCTTTAGCTGGCATCTTCTAGAATATATTCAGAATCCTCATTTTCACAAATTGCTTTGCATAGATTGGAAAAAAGAATTCTCTGAATTGCATTTTCAACTCTAACTTCTTTTCACTGTTCTCCATCCAATTCTTCCTGATTTTATTTTTTGACTTTATCAGCGGTAACTTAGTGTTCTTCAATGAGCAATATGTACATGCCAAGTTTTGAGCTTGATTTAAAATTGTATTTGTGTCACCTAAGCACAGTTTTTAAAAAAAGATGGTATAAGTAGACATTTTATCTACTACCAGTGTTTTCTTCAAGTTATCCTTTAAATCATATATAAGGAGAAAATCATGCAAAGTTCTTGGACAAATGAGTGATGGTGTGGTTTTGTTCCAGCCCTGAACATTAGTGTGGCATCTGGACAAGACTGCTCCTCTGCCTTTCAGAAGAAAGGTATCTGTATTTTTCTGTCATTTACGGAACATTTATTCACAATGGTGCATAATCTCACTTCATTCCACTACAGGCATTAGATTTCATAAGATTAGAGGAGTAACCATATCCAGTTTTTTCTTGACTATTTAACCCTTTCATCTGCAGGTATCTTTTCATGCCTACTGTAATGAGATAGTCTACTTCTCTATTTACATTCAGTTGAAATTTGTGGGATGTTCTGACATACCTAGTACTTGCAGCATCACAGGGGTTGTTCTCTTTGAAGCAATCTGGAACATGTTCATCTACAATCAAGGGTTGAGCAGATTTGGGTTTAGAACTCTGCCAAATTCCATTCTTTTCCCATCTTTAAGTTAGATGTCTCTTTCCTCTTGGGTTTTCAGAAGCCTCTTGTTAAGTCTTTTAAAAAATCAAAACTATCTAATGTGCTTTCATCTGTCTCACTTTTTTCCCCATTTTCAGTGAGAAAGATGAACTTTGGGCAGATCAGATAATGAATACCAAGAAAGGCTTTTTTCCAATGGAACGCTTGAAAACATTATGGGCAAAGTTGTCAAGTTCTTAGGTTTACAAGCTCTGTCTCATGGGACTGGGAAGATCTGTAAAGGTCTTTCCTTCTCACCTTAAGGACAAATCTTTAACTCTCTATCCATTTCTGGAAAGAGTCAAAGGAGTGTGGAATGAAATTTTTGAGGTGCATCCTCCTAACAGACTTTTATTGCAAAGTTGCAATATTGCAAAAGTTGCAATTGAAGATTAAAAAAAGTTGTGATTTTTGCTTTGGTCTCAACATAAGATGTTGGAGTATCTTCTTCAGCAAATACACAGCTTCAGTGGATCAATCCAAAGAGTAGATTAATTTACACTAGGAGGAGAGTATGATTTCAGATATACATTTTCTGCATCTGTGTTAGTAGTTTGCTCAGTATAGTACAAGTAAAAAGTCTGAAGATAGAAAGCAGAAGGGTTTTTTGACCAATAGTCAGTTGGGGGGTTTTTTATTATTATTTATATT
Organism: Gymnorhina tibicen; assembly: GCA_013399875.1. Classification (NCBI taxonomy): domain Eukaryota; kingdom Metazoa; phylum Chordata; class Aves; order Passeriformes; family Artamidae; genus Gymnorhina; species Gymnorhina tibicen. The sequence goes on from VXAZ01004684.1 coordinate 20,050, forward strand.
TCTGGAGGAATGGTTCTTCCCACTGCTGCAAGATATATTATTTCCAGTATGGTTTCAATAAAAGTTCTGGCTGAGCTGGCTGAATCCAATTTGTAAGCTACTTTGATGGCACTGATACTTAGCTTTGACACAGATAGTCAATAATCATACAAAAGCTTTCCTTGATACTTTACTATTCTATGCTGCATTCAAGATGATGTTATAATGACTATTCTTATGGCCCTAAATGCTATAAAAATAAGAAAGCTGTGGAATTCTATAGAAAAAATAATTAATAGAACTTTTCATAAGAAATAAAAATAATTATATTTATATAACTGATTTGTAATTATTAATCAAATATAATTAATTAATACTTAAGTTATAATTATCTTTGGTCTTTGTAATCATCATTACAAAAATGGAAAAATACTGAATTGAAGAAGGAATTAAATAAATTGTAGACAAAGGGGACCTAGGCAAATTATTGTTTTGAAAGGAAGAATAATCCCAGACAAATTTTAATACACACAAGGAAAACTGGCTGAAGAGTTTTGATTTTAAGTGTAGCCTTGGATATAATCTTGTTCCGATTATTTACATCAAAATTATTAAAGCTGGCTGGCTGGTAAACTACAAGAAGTACACAAATTATGAGCAGTCCATCAAGTTTGTAGAACATCAGTTTAAAGAAAGATAAAGCAAGAATTTGAGGTTAATCCAGTCTTCCCTAATAATCAAGAATGGTGAAGGTGTAGAATATGCTCTGGAAAGGGAGCAAATACGAGAAATGACATGTTTTCCTTCAGCCCCCATCTTCTTTCACAACATTCACTTTTTTCTGCTCTCTTTCTGCAAATTCTCTTCTCTAAACAACCGTATGAGAAGGATCACATACATTTCTTTCTGTCTGTGCAAATGGAGTTTGATTGGTGTTATTTAAAGAGAGGAGTCAGAGAATTCATCTAGAAAACTGGCTGTCTACATAGGTATGCTTCCTCTGACCCACTGCCTGCCTTCCTGTCTGCAGTGGCAATCTAATTCAGGCTGAGTAGCAGCTGTACCTTGAATAAAGCTGCACTTCTGTTTCCCAGGAGAGTTTGTTGATTAGGGCAAGACAGTCAGAAGACAAGTTGTAAGGCCCTAAAACCCTCACTTGATGAGTCACTTAAAAGGGCTTGTGGTTTTTCATATATTTGGAGTTAAACATACAGAACAAATACCAACAAGATATTCTCAAGAGGTCAAAACAACAAAAAGAACTTTACTGGCAACTTCAGGATATCCAAGAACTTTGGCAAAAGGTTTAGGCCAGCATTCAATCAACATAAAACATGTCAAAGCATTAACCTAGCTCATTCAACTTTGCAAACTCTAAGCCCGTTCAATTTCAAGTTACTCAAAAATTCCAAGAAGAGGGAATTAGATGAAGAAGAAAAAGAGAGAAAGACAGAAAAGATAGAGAAAAGAACAAACATAGCTACCACTCCTGGTTCCAGCGGTGTTCAGCTGATAGAAATTCCGAGAGAAGGTAGGGTCAACACATGTTCACCTCGTGTCTCAGGTTAAGTACCCATTGGCTTTCCTGGGCCCTTCCCTATGTGGAAGTTCCAGTCATCTGGCCTCTCTGGGGCTGGACTGGGGCTCTAGGGGTAGGGTGTGGAGCACTACCTGCAATGTGCCAGGGATTGGTGGCCACTGTGGGGCTGGGATAGAGGCCTAGAGTGGGTGGAGTGTATGGAGCAATGCACTGCCTCACCAGAACGAGGCCTGATCTGTCTTTCCCTCACATACACACCTGAAACATTTTGAGCGAGCAAGCCTTCCAGTCTCTCACACAAGTGAAGAAGTCACAGGACAGGAAGGGTATAATTTGTTATCTGTCTCTGTGGAAATAGTGTTTGAGAGGAAGGCTGTAGTAGCATCTTAAGAGCAGAGGCTTTATGGGGGCTGTAGCTAAATGTACAATGTTCAATACAAAGTGCGAAGGGAACCCTTGCTAGCTGGAGGTTAAATTGAAGAAGATTATGGCCAACCATACCCAGATGAGATTTGGGGAAAGGAAAAATTTGAGAAACCAAAGGAACTCAGTAAAGTACGGCAGACATGAACTTGGGGCTTCTTTGGGAAGACCAGTGAAGTTTTTAATGCGTGTAAACCTACATGCACATAGACAGATACATATGAGTATAAAGCAGGAGTGCCCAGACTGTTAATTAGAAAAGGAGGTGGAGTAATCTAGTAGAACATGTTAATTTAATAATGAAGGAGCCTGTAAACTGACTGATGTAGGTGTAAGCATCATTTGGCTCTTTGCCTGTGATCCTGGAGTTACAAATCTACTATCAGCTAGATACCTATTTATCTCAGCTGTGAGTTCTTAACAAGAAAGGCAGCAGTGCTGTGAATACACAAGGATTTTAGGTTAAATGTTTAAGGTTTCCTTTAGAGTCTCAATAGAAGAAATTATAAATAGCAGATCTAAGTAGTGACAGTAATATGGTAATGTGAATATATAGATGCTTACTTGTGCTTATAGTTAGAATGTAATGTTATATCTGTAAAAAAGGAGAATTGCAAGGAAAAAGAAGGTAAATTTAAGGTAGAAAGCACAGAATAGAAAAGCGGGAAAATATCCAGTCAGTTAGAGTTGTTTGGGTTTTTTTAATTCTGGACTAATTTCTAAAGAAAACTGTTAGAAACTTCGTCATAAAATACATTAAAACATACTAAAAAAACCACATTAAGTTTGTGGTACTGTCTGTAATGTGTTTAATGATCAGGGAGTTGGATGGCCTAGTTAATATCTTTTGTTCTACCATTTTATCTTTCATTTTTCCCAGCTCAAATCTATCAATGTCTTTTGAAAATGCAAACAAAAACAGTATTTAGGAATAAAAACCAAACATACAAAAAACCCCCAAACCAAACAAAAAACCCCACAAAAACTTCAAAGCTCTACAATGCTGTATAAGAAAAACAGTGTTCGTTTTCAGAACGCGAATTGATTAGAGAAAAGGTAAAATCTACTTTGGATAAATTAAATCCTATATATGTTCAAATGCTGGAAATTTCATAAAAAGAGAAAATCTCTTTAAACCTTGGCTAGGTACTACTTCAGATCACTGAAGACCTCTAAGTTTATGCCTAGAAGATAACCTTTAACAATGCTTTGGCAGCACCTGGTCATTTAAAACCTCTTTTAATTTCATATGAAGTACATTACGTTAGTAATGCACCAGTGTTGTTTACCAGCTTTATGCTACAAGACAGATTTTTAAAATACCATATAGGTTGCTGTTATTCTTGTGTTTCTTTGTGACTCACAGAATCACAAAATGGTTGAGGTTGGAAGGGACCTTTGGAGTTGATCTTGTCCAACAATCCCTGCTCAAGCAAAGCCTTTAGAGCCAGTTGCCCACAATTATGTCCAGATAGCTTTTCAGTATGTTCAAGGACAGAGATTCCATAAGCTCTCTGGACAATGTTACAGTACTTGGTCATCCTCACAGTAAAAAAAGCATTTCCTGATGTTCAGAGGAGACCTTCTGTCTTTGTGTCTGTCTGTGTCTGTGACCACTGGCCCTGTCACTGGGCAAGTCTGATTCTGGCCTCTTTGGACTGTCTTTTCAGGTATTTATATACATTAATGATATAGCCTGCCCTTATATTTCTCTTCTGTTGGCTAACAGTCCCAGTGCTTGAGGCCTGTCCTCATGGAAGAGATGATCCATTCCTTTAATCATCTTCCATGGCCCTTTGCTTTGCATGGACACTCTCCAGTATGTTCATGTCTGTCTTGTACTGAGTAACCCAGAACTGTACTCACCGCTGTTGAGCAGACAGGAAGAATCATTTTGTTTGACCTGCTGACAATGCTTTGCATGATGCAGACCAGATACCATCAGCCTTCTTTGCTGTCTTACATTCAACTTCATGTACTTCTGGACCCCCAGGTCCTTTTATGCAAAGCTTCTCTTCAGCTGGGAGAACTCCAACATGGGTTGGATGCCTGGGTTTGTTCCTCCCCAGGTGCATGACTTTGCTTCTTGGACTTTATGAGGTTTGTGTGCCCATTTCCCCGGCCTGCTGAGGTCCTTCTGGATGGCACCATGACTGTCTGCCGTCCAGTTTGATGTCAGTTGCAAATTTGCTGAGGGGACACTCTACCCCATTATCCAGGTCATTAATGAAGATGTTAAACAGGATTGGACCTAGTATTGATCCCTGAGATACATTGCTAATTACTGGCCTCAAACTAGACTTTGTGCCACAGATCACTGTATTTGGGGCTTGGCTATTCAGCCACTTTTCAACTCACCTTACTGACTGTTTATCCAGTCCACACATCAAGGGTTTGTCTACAGCTTGTCCTATAATGAGAACTTACGGGAGACTATGCCATGGGCTTTATTGAAGTCCATGCAGACAATATCCACTGCTGTCCCCTTATCTACCAGGCCAGTTGTTTCTTCTTAGAAGTTTTTCAAGGTGGTCAAGCATGACTTCCCCTTACTGAAGCCATGCTGAATACTCCTGATGAATTCTTTGTCAGTAATGTGCCCGGAAATGCCTCTATTACTTTCCCTGGCGTTGAAGTGAAGTTGACAAGGCTCTGAGTCCTCCTCCTTGCCCTTTTTGAAAATAGGAGTGACATTTGCTTTCTTCCAGCCTTTGGACTCTTCTCCCAGTTGCCATGATTGATCAAAGATTATTGAGAGAGGCCTTGCAATGACATCTGTCAGCTCCCTCCACACTTGCAGGTGCATCCCACGAGGGCCCAAGGATTTCCATATGTTGAGTTTGCTTATTCTCAGACCTGATCCTCTTACACCAAGAGTACCTTTTCCTTGCTCCAACCTTACCTCCTGGTCTCTGGGGCCTGGGATTCCTGAAGGCCAGTCTTGCTAGTAAATAACTGAGTCAAAGAAGGTGTTCAGTATCTCAGCCTTTTCATATCTGTGTTACCAGGTCCCCCATCTCATTGAGCAATGGGTTCATGTTCTCCCTAGTCTTCCACCTGTGTACTTATAGGAGCCCTTCTTGTTTTCTTTGGCATCCCTGGCCAAATTAGTTGCATTTGGGCTTTAGCTTCCTTAACTTTTTCCATGCTCAGAAGTTGTTTATGTGTCCCCCCCAGGTTACCCATCCTTACTTCCATGGACTGTATGCTTCATTTTGTGTTTGAGTCTGGGTAAAATCTTTTTGTTCACGTGTGCAGGCCTTCTGACAATTTTTTTTTCAACTCTCTTGAGCTTGGCAGAGATGATCTTTAAATACTAATCAAATTTCTTGAGTCCCATTACCTAGGATTTTATCCCATGGGACACTTCCAAGCAGATATTTGAAGAGGCCAGAGTCTGCTCTTCTGAAGCCTGGGACTGTGTGAGCTTGCTTTTCATCCTCCTTCCTGCTCTCAGGATCTGGAACTCCACTGTCTCGGTCACAGCAGCCGATAACTGCCTTTGACTTTCCCATCTCCAACAAGCACCTCCATTTGTGCTTGTATCACTTGGAAGAGGAATCATCAACGCACTTCAGGACCCAGGTTTCTTGAAACACTGATAAAAGTGATATCAACCCCAGATACTGGTTTGTCCTTGAAAAAACTGGGGCAATATTCCCATTACTCTAAGTGAGTGAGTGATTTATGAGTGAGCTTAGTACCAGCCCTTCTTAAGGAGCTTCTCTTGTTCTTTATTTTTTTATAAGAAATCATTTTGCTTGTAATAACTGTACTAATTAACTGTCTTTTTATTCTTATTAAATTGGTGTTTCCAAATAAGTAAAAACTGTGAAAATATATTAGTGTTCAATTGATATAATTTTTTGAACAAAGAGGAGAAATTAATTTCTATACAGCTGATCTAGTGTTATCTGTTCTCCCTAAAAAGAAGTGAGTTCACAATCAGTATAAAAATGAAGTAGTGACAAAAGAAACCGTATTTTACACATTATATGTGCATTTGTATAAAATAAAATTACAACCAGATGTGGATTTCATCATGTTATATAAAAGGAACTGTGTATAACTTGAATTTGACTTCATCATAACATTTAGTATTTCCCTACATCATAACATGTAGTATTTCCCTACATCTTCTTGAGGGTTTTTTAATGCTTCATATTGATATATCAGAAGATGTTGTAGGCTGCTGACTTTTCTACAGAATTAATCTTAACTTTGATCTCTTTTATCATACTGTGCAGGAGTTCTGAAGAGAGCTAGTGGGGAGCTTTTAATAGGAGAAACTAGAGCAAATGAAACCAGCGTGCTTCCTGAACAGTTACTTCAGGTAGAAGAGGTGAGTATGAAAAGAGTCTTACACTTCTTATGGGATTTTCTTTTGTGCGTGTCTCCAGTGTAGACTTTCGCCATGTTCATTATAAACACCTATTGCCGTAGTTTTATTGCTTCAGCTACTGTGATTACTTTTATGTGCAAAGCTTCAGTTAAGATGGAATAAAATCTCATGGCATTCAAAGAAATGGTTGGTATTTAGTATTTAATAACAGAAAAAACGTAAGTATAAGATACCTCATAAAAAAAGGGAAAAAAATTACTAAAATATGATAGCTTTCTTAGTCTTATGCATATAAAGAATCTTAAAGAAAATTTATGAAGTTCTTAGAATCTAAAAGAATCTTAAAGAAGACTTATGAAGTTCTTAGAATTTAATCATAATGATTCTTCCTAGAGGTATAGGTACTCATACAATGTCTAGTTTCTTTCATGCCAACAAACTACTGTGTAGTAAGCCCTATGCTTTGTAGAATGTACATACAAGATCAAGTTTTTATCTGGCTCCAATTTACTACATTTTTATTGTTGATTTTATGGCACCTAAATGCTCCAGCAAGTCTGATAACTTTATGATAGTGGAATTTAATTTCTTAATGGCTCCATTTTAATGCTGACTTTTTTTTTTAAATGTGCTTTGGATTGCTGTGTGAGACTAATGTTCTTATGTATTACAAAGAAGAGTATGTACTTGATCCCTACCAAAAAAATGGGGGAGTGCAAAAGTGTGTGTCCATGGGGGCTGTCTCTGTGCTTACAGGAGCTGAATGTTGCTAGCGGGGAAAGGGAAAGGAAGGAGGATACAACTTTTAAATTGAAGTAAACTGGAAGGGCTTCACTTTGTAGCCTTTCATTCTCTTCCAATTTAGTTTTATAGCACAGGAATAGTTAGGAATCTGTCTTTTCTGTCCTCCCACTGTGCCCTCATGGTGGAGATATTTACTGAACATCATCTCATGTCATTAAAATATGTCTCTTACAGCAATTCTCAACTGGCCACTTCTGGAAAGGTTTAAGTCTGATGTAAGAACAATGCAAAGTCAGATAAGTCAAAAGTAATCTTGCCCTACTGTGTCTACTTGTAGCAACAATTATACTTAGATGACTTAAGAAGTCTGTGTTTAAAGAAGGCAAGGAATGTAAACCACAGTAAAAGCCAGCATTGGCTAAAAACTACAAATCTCTATTTAAAATAAACATGTTAATCTTTGCTAAATCCAGTTCTATAGAAGTGAAATACAGTGTGACTGTGTTAAAACCAGCTTCTCTTAAGTGTTTCCCATAGAGATTCATGGTTAGGAACTTCCAGTTGTTACCTTGCAGTGAAAATTATTACAGGGTATACATTGTATACATTGCTAGAATACTTGTTATACTACTGAAAATATCTATAAAACTCTTTTGACTTTGTTAAGTAGATTCTGTTAAAGATTACAAATTAAGAAAAGATGAAGCATGTTTTTTTAAAAAGCTGTCTTGTTTAAACAGGAATTCTTTTTTCTTAAAAATTTGATGAAAAGTTTAATGTTGTTATGCATGTTTTGTTGAGTGTAACCACTGCTTTTAGTATGACTTGAACACTAGTGGATTATATTTTAAATTCTTTAAATTAATTTTAAAATATGACAGTGTCCTGTAGTTTAATTACTGATGTGCATTTAATTTTCAGACAAAATTAACACTCAATAATGACTTTTGATTGATTTAATTTTAATATGAATTTCAGCCTGTTTTACTGGATTTTGGCTGGAGAAATGCATTTAAAGACCTGTCTTCTTCTGTGGCTCACTGTATAACAATAGCAATTGAGGATTTTTCATCTAAAATTCTTCAACATGAGCAAAAGGAAGAGTTTTCAGCTGCAGGCTGTGCGATGAGTCTTGTAAACAACCAGCAAATGAGGGAGTCCTGCAGAGCAGTCCAACGGGAGGAGCAACCAAAACGAATTGCTAAGGCAGGTATCAAAAGATCTGCAGTTTGAAGGGAGACAGAATGTCAAGGCTGTTTGCCATCTGCACTTTGAAGTACTTACAGTACTATTAATATTCTATATCTTATATAAATGGAATTAAGAAGAAAGTGAGAAGCATTACAATGTGAAGCTGAACAGAGCTTTATACAATAGCCTGTAGTTTGTACTTGAAAGAATTAACTTTTAAACTTCGCTGGCATTATTTTTTACAGCCAAAAAGTTCTAAAGCATTCTGATTAGTATCTGCTCTGTTACCAAGTGGTTCGATGGGAAAATGTCGAAAGCTTTGAAATATTGCTATAAAGGGATTTCCTGTATTCATATCATTAGACGTGCCATTCAACTAATTGACATAAGCAGTAATAAAGCCAATTTAGAGTTACTTGATTTGGCTGAAAGGTCATTTATTAATTAAATTCTTTTTGTAAGGAAAGGTATGTTTGAAAGACATGTTTTTGTAAGCTTTGCAACTATTCTAGCAGATTTGGAATGCTGTTAATGAATGTTTGCTTGAAATAACCCTGATTTGGGGAGATAATTTTAGGGAAATAAAGTATGACTTCATTAAGAGATGACGTGTTTGTTTCCAAATCTAGTGCTGAGAAATGTGTTTGTGTATTTTTCAAAATTAATTAGTTTAGAAAATTATCTTTATTTACAAGGAATTAACCTTGTGCTTTGAATGTACATTTAGTGACATCAAAACCAAATGAAGGCATTACTATCATAAGATGGTTTTAATATTTTCCCTAGTGTAGAATATGCAGCTTTAAAGCAAGAAGGAATGAAAGAATATTTAATTTACTTTAAAGAAATATTACTCTTCTGTTTAAAAGATTAAAATGTTTGTAAAGCTGATTCAATATATTTATGTTTCACGCCAATTTCATTATTCAAGAATCTGACCCTAGTGTGTATAAATTAAGCAGTACTGTCAGAATGCAAATAACTTGGTGCCACATTTATTTCTCTCAGTTTTGCTCTGACATCATGGAAGAACTCGACACATTGCTTCCATTGGCTCTGGCCTGCAGAGATGATTCTCTTCAGGAAATTAGAGCAAACTTTGTAGAGGCCTGCAGCAAAGTGGCAACAGCTGTTCTGGCAAGGCTAGAGGAGAAGAGCAAAGATGTTCCCTTGAAGGCTCCCCTGCAAGACCTGTATGCTGCCCTTTCCACAGCGATATATGTCTTTCAGCATTTTACAATGTATAGCAGTTTAATGAGAGAAACAAGCAAAAAGTATGTCCTTTTTACTTAAAATGTTTAATTCAAACATAAATAATATGAAACTTCATTCCATTTTGGTGATACTGTATGGTGGTAGTTTTCCAAATTGCATCCTATTTTTTAGCACATGCAGTATGTGTACTATTTATGGAAATACTTGAATCAATATGATAGTCTAAATCAGCCATTGCAAAACAAATTATTTATGTGGAAGATCTGCATTTGATTTGCAGATCAATATTTTTTAATTATTAAATTTGAGAAAACAGGATTGTCCAGGGAATTGAATGTACTCTTGTGTCACATAAATAAAGTGCTAAGGCCTTGATTTCCTTTTCTGACCTTTGCAATGCGTAATTTTCATAAGATACGATTTATTAGCACATAGCAATCTTAGAGGACAAGATAAAAATACATTCCTGTGGTTCTTCCTTACACCATCTGTATTTGGCACGTAAAGAAATACATACATTGTAGTTTTAGAATTTAGTTTATTATTACATGAAGAATAAAAATTAGAGAAGACATGAAGTAGGAGTGTAAAGACAAAGACAGTGTTTGACCTGGCAGGCAATATGACTGCACTTGCTTTTGGGAGATTTTGACTTAAGGTATTAGGAGTTTCTTTATTGGTCCTCATGTTTCTAGCCATGTGCAGTTTAAGAGTAGAAACGGTGCATCTGGGGAGGGACCCTGAACTTGCACACTTTCTAAGGAATGTACGATTTCTAAGTGATTACATGCACTGTTGAGCTACTTTCCCTCTGATCTTTTACCATCTCCTGTGTGAAGTGTATCTTTGTGAGTGGGAAGTCTGAGCCAAAATACTGCTCAATAATTCTACTTAGGTTTATTATCAAAGAGTTTTAGTACATGTCTACCAAAAGCAATCTCTACTCTGTGCTTATGCTTTCTTTATCACAGTCAGTGCTGATGTAATAATTGCTGATGCAAGCATGCTGCAACACAGAAACTCCAATTAAGTGAATGACAAATGTACTTGTCTAAGAAAATAGGATGAAGTAATTTATTTCTCAGTGATTGGTTAAATGAGAATTTATAGACAAGTAGATCTATTTTAAGAACTTTTGAAACAAAAAGTTGCAAAACTGTATGCTAGGTTCAGACTACAGGACAAAGAGGAAATGAATGATGATACCTACTAATCAAAACTATTTGCAGTACTAGGGAGTGTTGCCTCCTAGTGCACAGCCTTTCAATCACTGTCTCTTTAATCATTCTCTCCAAACAGACCCCTGTTCCTAGTGCCTGTCCAACAATGTCAGGAATTCATCAACATTCTCCAGTTTCAAGTTACAAACTACTGCATTAGAGTTTGTGCTACAAGCATTTTACAGGACGCTGAGAGCCACTACTGGGATGACTACAAAGCCTTTTATGAGGTGTGAGGTTAAGTTTACTGTGCCTCCCTTTTACAAAATGTGTTTTAGTGGTTGCCAGCTCTCTGACTAATCAGAAGCATGAGATCAGCATTGTTTTTACATAAGGATTATTGGCATTTACTCTTTTGAAATACCTGTTATTTCAGGCAAGTGTCACTCTAGAAATGATGTAGGAAAACATAGTCATTTAAAGATGAGATAGATTGTTACCATGAAGTGTTTGTGTCATTTACTTTATGAAATATTTATTGTGTGCCATGACATTTATATAGAACTCACTAAAAAGGACACCATCATTAATCTCTAAGAACTTTTAACTTCTTTTAGAAGTGTAATATATGAAATTTTATTTCTGGGAAATTTTTTATCTGATTCTTTGATATTTTATTTACAATTGGTTCCCCCTCTTACTTTTTATGAGTAAAAGGTGTAATGAAGAAAGATGGTCAATATAGTTACTTTAAGCATTCAACAATATATTTTTGAAATAACCAGTGCCATTTCACCTCCATTTTGAAGTCACAGGTCTGATCTTTAGCTATAATCCTAATGATTCTATGAAAAAATAAAAATTAGGGGAATTATTTTCATTTATTGGATTTTTTTCTTTCATCCTAGTTAAATACAAACACAGGTTGATATACATGGTTTTAAATTACTTTCACTTAATTTCAGGGTGAAGTATTATATGGGTTTTTTATCAATAATAACTGAGATCTCTTGGAGACAGTCTTGTCCGTCCTCGTATCATTTTCTGTGTGAGACAGTTACTGTGTTCTGTTAAGCATTTTCTAGAATTCTTACATGAGAGAAACTTCTGCTTGATAAATGTAATCTACGGATGTAGTATAAGCAGCTGGTGAGTCAGTGACAGAATCTGTGTTGGACAGGGCATGCATACTGTAAAGTAATCTATCAAAATGTCCGTCCCTCAAAGACAAGTAAATAAACATTTCAGTTTTGTTTGAATGGAAGCCCGGATGATCAAGTAAGAAGTACAGTGGCTTTTGGCAACTGATGAATCGTGGTATGATCTTCATTGTCTGTAGTCCCTATGGTGCTTTGTCCTGTTTATTGGTGCCCCAGTAACTTCGCCATGGAGAAACAGTTGTCTAACAAAGAAAGAATATGGAGTAGCTAAACAGTTTTATCATTACTGAAGAGAACCAATGTGTGTAGGAAGGAATGAGGAAAAATGGTGTCTCAGCTCTGTATGTTTGCAGGATTTGAGGTGAAAAGTATGTAATTTTAGATCATCATTCTTGTCTTTTTACTGGGTCATGCGAGATGGCCCAAGAGTGGACCATGATCTGCTCTGAGTTCCTTCAGGAGCCATGCTGCTGAGCAGATGTTACTTCAATTGACCTCTTGGAGGCATCCTAAATTGAAGAGATTGGATTAAGATCTATTGCTTGTTAGAGAGACAACTCCCTGCCGAAACTTCCAGCAGTGAGAGGTGGCTTCTTCCAACATACAAGCTCAGCAGGAAGAGTGTGCCACTGGGCCAGCTCTCCAGATTATGTTTTTGAATGAAGCTCTTAGTGTAGCAGACATCTGCTGTAGCTGTGGGAACTTATGTTTTCTAACAGTCAAAGAATAAAGAATTGTCTGTTCAGAGATAATATTGAGTGGCTTACATAATAAAACACAGCTGCTTGTTTCCTGATATATAAGCTAAATAAAAACTCACATCTGTTTTTATTATATGAAGCCTGCAAAAATAGCAAATATTTATCAGTGGAGTTGTGTAGAAGTGGCAACAAATAGAAACACAGGTCAGAAAAGGGGAGTGAATCTCATTTAAATCTTCAGTGATATTGTTGCTTCTGCAGTGGAGGTACAATACTAAAAAGGGGGAAAAGAGCTATTACTTAAATAAACCAAAGCAGACAAAGTGAAACAATTCGTTTTTATAATTACGAAGTTAAAAAGTAAAACTTGTCAACTTCCAGTTATGTAAAAAAATAAACAACCTATGTGAAGAAGTCAATTCAGAATTATATTTTTGGTTGTTAAATCTGCAGGGATTTGAAAATTTTTAGATTTATTTTTTAAAGAAAGATAGGGCCTAAATAAATTGGCTTCCATTAGGCATTCAGACTAATTTTTTTTAATCTGGTAAGTTTATTCTGTAACAGTTTAAATTCTTCTGCAAGGAAAGGGAAATTTCAGTAAAATGTAAGGTAGGGTTGGGGTCTTATTTATGGATAGCTTTTACTTGAAGGTACCCTAAGAGTAAGCATCTGAAGACTCAGGCATCTAGAAACATAGTAACATTTGAGTTATTCAAAGTTATGAAGCTATGAGTTGTGTTATTAAGTCAACTTGCAGTTTCTTCTTATATTTCCATATATCATGCAATAGTATTGTAATTTTATTTCATGTAAGAAAAATAGGGAAAATATTTTAATAAGTGCATTATTTTATTATGTAAATTTTTGGTCAATGTAAGACAATCCCATTTTGACAGTATGGAAACACTTGTGAAGTGCTTGATTACAAAATACCAGAGGGATAATTTTTCTTTTTTTGTCTATTGAAATACTATGCTTATGGTTATATGTACAAAGAATAGTCATATGATCTTCTTTTGAAGTCAGTCCTATTACAATATTATCTTCTGCATTAGTGAAACCTGAAAAATTGGATGTTCTTAATTATTTGTTTTTCTTCTTTTTTTTTGTAAATGAAACATCAGCAATGCCTATACCAGTCATAAATTCAATGACAAGAGCAGTAGTCACAAGTTTGTTTATTTTGTTCTTTGTCATAATTTGCCACTTTTTAATATAACATGCACTTCAAATATTATGTGAGAGAAAACCCAAAACCATAGCGACAACTTCCAATAATCTGCTGATGTTTATGCTAATGTATTTTAAAAAAGCCAGATTATTTTGGATTTTTATTGTTAAAGAATGCCTATCAAACTCTAAAAGTGTTTTTAAAATTGTGGGGTTATTTTATATTTCTGATCATGCTAAAATATCAACAAATTCTTAAAAGAATTCTCAGTTCTTTTGGCATGTTGGAACTGAAGACTGAAGTCTCTGTTCTCAAAAACGTCATGATAATACTGTTTTCTGAATAGGTATTAGTTGAAATGTTTAAATGTGAGTTTTCCTGTGTACTTTTTAGAAATCTTATGGATTAACTGCTGCGATTTTGACTCCTGTATATTTATTTCTGTGCTTTAATGGGGTAGATCTGTTTAGACAATGAAATATTGGTGCCAATGCTGATTCCTTCCCAGAAAATGTTTGGTTTCAATACGTTAAAATTACAAGAGGAAAAAATATCTTAGTGAAAAGTTCTGGACATCTCTTATTATTGGTTTAATAGTTCAATTGTTCTTTTTACTTCTCTTCTTGCATATTTTTTATATATAACCAAGGTTTTATAATAATGGTTATGCATAGTATTTATGAATCTGGGTAAATACATATGTTTAAGTAATTTAAATAATTATTTTCTTTGTGGACAAAGGAGCTGCTATGTTAAGTTTGTCTGACTAGTCTCATGGGGGGGTGGTACAGAATACTGTCTGTGTTTCTAAACTAAACTTAGAACACTATGGGTTTTGAGAATAGATTAATTGAAGATATAAGGGTTCAAATGCTGTGGTTTGATTTTGTGGCAGAGCTGTTATTTTGTGACTGAAATGCAACATACGTTTCCTTGCAAATAAAGATGTCTCCCATCTTTTCAAGGATCATTTGTTGGTCATCATATTCCTGAAACTCTTAAGATATTTCCTTTCTGATTGAATTAATTAGACCTACAGAAATTAAATTAACATTTTAGAAGGTGTGTTTTTGTTATGTAATGTGTGGTGGTTTTGATAGGGGGAAAGATGCTCATTCTCTGTCCAGATGTGGCATTACTTCTGCTGTGCTCTTCATCATGATCTATGGACTATTCTACCTCCAAAGACAGCCCAAGAGATTCTTACAGATGTACTAGAGCGATCTTTGGATATTCTGTCCTCCAGATATTGTCAGGTGTGTCCCAGTTACAAAAGAACACCACAAATCAGGTAATGGTTGTATATTTAATGCACCATTTTAATGGATAAAATAAGTAAATGTTAGTTTTCTGTTATTCACTGCTTTGATTCAAATTTAAATGTTAACGAACAAGGCAGAGGAGATAGACCAAATGTATGCATTTTGATGTTCATTTTAATAAAATATATTTTGTATATGTAAGTATATTTAGTAGTTATATTGCATACTGGGCAGAATCAAAGGCCTCTTTCAACTCTCTGTGAAGTTGTTCCATAAACTGCTTGATTGGTTTGAAAGCCTCACAGTGAAAGTGCATTGAGGATTAGTGATGCAACCAAAAATGTGGACAGAATTGGCAACATCAGGATTAGAAATCAAGCTGTTGACTCATTAAGAAAACTTACTGTGTTCCAGTAGAATTTTGTGTTTTTATAGGGCTTTTCAAGTGAAAGAACTACAAGGGCACATCAAAAGATTTGTCAGAATGATGCCAGTGGTGTAGAAGGAGAGAGGAGAAAGATGCTATTCCTTTTTCTGTCATTTTTTGAAATAAGAAATTGAAGTTCCTCTTGTTGCAGTTCTTATGTTTTTCCAAATAGGAAGGTCTTTTTGAGAAATACTAAAGCAGGTGTCTTCAAGTAGAAGTTTACCCTACTTTTGTCCTTTTTATCCAATGTCTTGTTTTATTGAATAAATAGGTGTATTTCTCATTACAGAATCAGACAGAATTACAGAATGGGTGAGATTGCTAGGGACCACAATGGGTCATATGGTCCAACCTCCCTGCTCAAGCAGGGTCATCCCAGAGTACATAGCACAAGACTGAGTCCAGACAGCTCTTAGATGCCTCCAGTGAGGGAGAATTCACAACCTCCCTGGGCACTCTGTTCCAGTGCTTGCCCACCCACAGAGCAGGGAAGTTCTTCCTCATGTTCAGGTGGAACTTCCTGTGCACCAGTTTCTGACCATTGCGTTTTGTCCTATTGCACAGCACCACTGAGAAGAGTTAAAGAGTTTGGAATTTTTAGAGGGTTAGAGACACTGTTCTGTGTGAGCTAAGAGTTACATGCTGTCATCTCAAGTTTTGTTATGGAAAGGAGTAATGTCATGGAAGCTCAAGTAACTTGCACAAGATCACATTCTTGAAATGCGTAGGAAAAAACAAAGTTTTTTTCTACATACCTGTTTGTGTGCTCTATTCCTGCACTAACTTACTGTGATCAGGTTCTTCTATATCTTTTGGTACAGAGAGGTTTTCTGAAAATGTTCCTGGATTATTCTGGGGGAAAAAAATGCCCTGAAGTATGAAAAATACAGCATTACTTAAATGTTGTATTAGTCAATTCGATATGAATTTACTTCAAACTGCTGAACAAGAAAGAACTTTTTATATTGTCATTTTGTAGAGAAGTTGTATGTTCAGTAAGGTGATTTTGAATTTTTCACTAAGTAAATTGAACTATCCAGTCATGAATAAATGAAAAGAAATTACTCAATATAATTCAATATATTTTTATCACAGAGGCTTTACATATTTTTTTAATAATGTTATAGTTTGTGAGGGTATCCTTTCTCCCAATGGTTCTTGAGATGGTAGAGAACTGATGTGTAATATGGACAAATGTCTGTTTATGTGTGTTTGCCTAGATTTTTAAAAAATAACATGATCCTTGAAAATGCATATGATCACATGTGCAACCATGGCTTTTGGGTACTTACGTACTTTTTTAAGGTCCAACCTCATACCTCCCATATTTTTTGTGTTATTCACATGTTTCCTATATATTGTACGTCAGCATAGTCTTGTAAGATTATGTTGTAGTTTGGGTTCTTGCTATTGTTCAGGCCAATGATGCATGATGCTTTGCCAGCCAGTATCGACAGGCAACAGACTACTGACTCAGAAATGTTCCACATTATAATATATTGCATGGAGTTAGTTTGGCAAATTGAAGGTTAAGTTCCTTTGTTCCTACTTTTTGCCCCATCAGGATTTGAAAATAGTATGTACATTTTAATTATAAGAAAACAAAATTTAAATTTATTTACTTGTAGTTTAGAAAGTAAATTGTTCTTGCCTAGTGACACTGTCCTTTGAAAAAGGACATTTCCAAATTTTTTAAGTCTTCTTTTTACTAGTTTCAGTAACAACTTGTCTGTGGAAGAATTGATTTTTTACAGAGTAGTGGATGCAGGCTTCCTACATCACTGAAGAGGAAATTTAAAGTCCATGCTATGATTTTGGTGGTTTATCTTGTCAGAGGAAATGTCTGTTTAATTGAAATTCACCACTATCCAGATGTCCTAAGTAATGCTATTCTTGGGGTTTTTTTGCCTACAGAATTGATATTGCAGCAATTTTGATGTCCATTGAAGATATGCTCTGGTCAATTTGTAGTTCTGTGCAGGAGTTTCTGAATCCACACAAAGACAGAGATCTCAAGATCTATAAAATCCATAGCCACTGCAATAGTCTGATCTCTGTGCTGGCTATTTTGACTTCGCCACTGAAGAATTTGTATGAGTGAGTATGAAATAAACATTCGATTTGAGATAAAATTGGTTCTTGAGCTTACATGGACTCATCTACAAGATGAATTTCTGTGTTGAAATCAAATGCAGTGCATAGTATTGACACATTTTAATAGTTTTTGACTATTTCTCGGTTTGATCCTGGACTTATTTTTGTGATCTTACCTAAAGCCCAGTTATATCTGCTGGGATTTTATTAGCTTTGGATCAAATTCCTGTGCTGTACAGTTTTTTCTCTGTTAATAACATAGATCATAGTGAATGTCTGGATTGATATCCTCTGTGACAAAAATAGTAGAATTTTGTTAATAACTACTGTCCCAAATTTGCAATTTATTTTTCAGTTAAGACAGATTTATTTTGAAATACAGTCTTATTGATCTAAAAGCATTTACTACTATGGTACCAAAGACTTTGGCAAGGTTTTCCAGGACTTAGTCATTCATCAATTGGAAAAAAATCAACTTACTAGTTCTGATTTATCTGCTTTAAACTTCTGGCTAAATCAGAATATTCTGTTGTCATCTGATAACATTTCTAGAAGTACTGGAATGTAAAGGTAATTTATTGAAGTGATCATCTGGTTACATAAGCAGTATACTGCAACAAATATAGTTAAAAGAGTAAGTATATAGAATGCTCATATTTATAAAATCATATCTTCTCAAGTCCCAACTGTTAAAAAAAAGGACATTTAACTTGCACTGAAATTGGGTCTGAGTCTTTTGTTTCTAAAATTCTGCTGTAAATTTGGTGTAGGAGACAATACAAAGTGAGATCACAAACTAAAAGAAGAGGAACAACAAAATCCCAAGATAATGAAGCCACATCCTATTCAACTGGCTTTTACTTCATGATTCTAAATAAGAAAATTCTAGGTAGTACTAGGGTGGAGACCTCCTGCATATAAGCTTCTTTAACTAAAAATTTTTTTGTCATACGTGGGCTCATTTTAATATTTGTGGGCTCTAATGAACATGCAAAAGTGGACTGTGACTGGATATTTGATCTTATATAACACAAGCTTATGAATAGATAGCAATTTAGAAGGTGACTCAGGAACAGATTAGGTAGTCCTGCTGTGGCAGTAGTAACAGAGGCAGGAAAGACCATTGCATGCACTGGGGTGTGCATAGTTCATCACATTAAGCATCTATCAATAACAAATCATAAAGTTATGCTTGCTTTTAAAGGAATCTTTCATCAATTCTCTGTGCAATTATATTGCATAATCACAATTTCCATCTGATACCTTGGCTCTATATCTTTCTGACCTGTGATAAAATTAACTGTGAAATAAAGATTTTTGTTTTAAATCTATCATGCTCTCTTTCGGTACTAGAAGTTTTCCCTTAAGTGACTAGACATCAATTAATCTTTAGACTTCTCAGGAAAGTTCTGTGTAATCATAAAAGTGGCAATGACAGAACATTGTTTTCCAGGAGTTGTGTAATTATACAACTGGCTCATTTCCAACTTACTAGAGAGGCTGTATTTACTATTGCTTAAGGAAACTAAAATTATTCAAATTTCTTAATTATTTTGTGGAAATTGAACAAAACAGTAATGATGCTGAAAAATAGTAATATCCTTAACTTCAGATAAGGTGATTCTGGTATATGTTTTCTCATTCCTAATTTTCTGAGCTAGAATTTCTTTTCTGTATGACAAAGTTTCTTAGATCTGATCCAAAATTCAGCTATGAGTCTTGGGTCATCAGGTTTTAATACTTGTTTTTCTGTGCTTCATTTTTCTGCACCCTTCTGTGGCCTTCCTGAAGTATTTTTAGCATAATGGAAATGCTGGTTGGAAAGGACTGCTGGAGGTTGTCTAATCTAACCTCCTCCTCATAGCAGAACAATCACCAAGAGCAGTCAAACATGACTGTGTTTGACTGACACAGCTGACACGTCAGCCTCCAGGAACTGAAATTGTACAACTTCTTGTGAAGCCTGCTCTGCAGCTGCCGTGCCTTGGTGCAAAGTATTGCCTGGTATCTAGTGTGAACCTTCAAAGCTCCTGGCTATAACTTGCTGTATCACATCAGCCCCCGCTGAGAAAAGTTGGTTACTGTTGTCTTTGTAATTACTCTTTGGGTGGTTGTAGGCTGCCATTAGATGAATTGACACTTTCAAGCCACCTCTTCATCAGAGTAAAGGAGTCTAGGGACCTCAGGCATTTCTTATAGATGATTAAGTTAAGTCTTCTCCAGTTTCCTCATATCCTCCTTGAACTGTAGGCCCAACAGCTGGACAAAATATTCTGGGTAAGGCTTAAACTGTTGCCAAGCAGATGAAGTAAATCTCTGTCTTTGTTTTAGTTGCTGTGCTCCTACTAATGCAGCCTAGTGTGTGGTTTACGTTTTTTCTAGTGACAGTATACTGTTGCCTTGTCTTCAACACCCTGCTGCCCATAAACCCCAGGTTTGTGGTTGGGTAGGGTGGCACTCAGACAAGTTAGGTCTAGTTAGTCCCAGCCTAGGTTGTTGTAATTCTGTTGCTGGAGTAAACAGTTGCTCTTTACCTCAGTCAGCTTCGTGAATTTCCTTTGGCCCAGTCATCCATGAGTAGGCACTCAGCCGTTTGTTAACTACTGTGTCCGCTTCCCCTAGTTTAGTGTCACCTGAAAAGAAATGTCCTAAACATCTGTTCTCTGTCTGCTTTTGTCCATGTTGTTGAGGACTTGTTGAACAATGAGTCTCTAGAATGTGCTCCCCAAATCTACTAAGTGTTGCTATTTTCTTGCTGCTTACTCAAACCTCTGAAATAAGAGGATTTTCATACTTCTGAATTTCCAGTCATCGTCTTACTCACTGACAAGATTGTTGACAGTTACTCAGTTCTAGTAGCTGGGGTTTCATGTAATGGATCGCACAGTTTCAGTGCTGCCTGTGAATGCATACACAGGACAGTCCAATGCCACTCTTCACTCATGAGTTTGTAGAGAAGTAAATTATCCAGGCCTCAAAGTAGAGACTATCTTCTGCATCAGGTTGAGGGTTGTTCAGTTTGGAGCAGATCTATTCTTGTGCTTTTTCTGATATTCTTTAGTCTTTTATACTAAGTAGGCGATAATAGTCAGTAAAGGAAAACATAAAGAGTAAGGTGGATGCACCTTTTTGTGATTTCATACTATGAATTGTTATATCTTACTTTCTCAACAAGAAATCAGGTAAATTATTTAAATATTGAGAGAAGTATTTAGAGATTCTATTGGCAAAATTGCTGTCTATTATTGTAAATTCAATGTCATTGAATATTAAAAGACTGAAAACATTTCTCTTTAATATATGAGTTATAACTCATGAAGTTGCTTTTTAGTAATGTTTATTCCTTACAAAGAGAACTGTACGAAGTCTACAAGGAAATACCATTAGGATGCATCTTGTTGGCATCTCATTTCTTCACAGCTGCACTCAGGCTTACAGGATCAATTCTCACTTTGTTATACTCAACTGAAGAATAAAACCTCTATAACTTGAAATTTTGCTTTGGTATTAAATCCGCTATCCACTGCTTTGAGATAATAGGCAGCTGCTTTAGCATAACTTGAAGCTAAAACAAATGTCCTACTAGCTATTATTATACTTCTGTCAGAAGAGTAGTTGCATTCAACAGTCTGGTGCAGAGTTGGGTTTTCCTGGCAAGAATTACATAGCCAGCAGTGGACATGAAGAAATGCTGTCATGAGAATTACTGTATTATCATTAGACACTTGATTTTTTAGTAGTATTTGAAGTTATTCTAATATTTAAACATCTTTAAAAGCCTCAGATTATGTCTGTCTCACTTTAAAAATTTCTGGTAATTTCGTTATAAGCAAGTAAGTCAGAATCCAAAAATCTGCCCTCCTCTGTGCTTCTCCTTAGGATACAGCTAAGAAGACATACTTAACGAGCTGCTTTAGTCCAGAATTCTCTGAAACAGTTCCTACACAACCAATAGACAAGATGTGGTCCTTTTTTTATATTAGATTGCTAACCAAATGTATTTATCACACTTTCTTGTAGGATGTTTGCTCTATGCTTTGCTATATTCAGAAAAAAAATTTCAGTGGATGAGAGACAATATTTCTTTTTTAGTTTCATAATATTGAAATTACTGTCCTTAAAATAATTCTTTTCAAGTTTAAGTTCTTCCTTTAGCTGTATTAGAATCTCAGCTTTATTTTTAACCTTCAGGTTTTCATGAATTCACAAAGAGTACAAATTCACTGTGCTAATCCTTCTGCTCAGATTTTGCTTGCTTAGGATCATTTAGGTATCTGTAATAAATTCTTTCCACTGTTTTTTTTCTTTATTAGTAAGTTTGTTTTCCAAATAAAACAGCCTGTCTTTTGGAGAAGTTCAGGAACTATATAGCTGCCTTTCTTGTTGAAAAAGTATAATTTCCTCTCTTCGTTCATCTGGGCAGTGACCTAAAAGACATGTAACTACAGTTCTGAATTACTTTAGATGAAAGATAAAAAATTCGCACCCACGTAAGATGAAAAGTGAGGTACTTGTGAAATGATAATTGTTTATAGTTAATGGAGGATGGATGTAACAGGCTATCGTATCATATAATTAATTGATAAAATGTTTCATTTTTAGTATCCATAGATTGTGCCTCTCTCATCATTTGAGTAAGTGAAGTATTGCAAAAGTCACAGCTAGTCACAGTCTAGTTCTTCTCTAGTTCCTGATATTTGAAAACAACCAGTATTCAATTTCTCTCAAGCCAGTGAAGGTCCAAAGCTTCTGGTTCAAATTTTGGTC
>VXAZ01004689.1:0-10360 GCA_013399875.1 Gymnorhina tibicen
AATGAACAAAAAGTCTCTGTTATTTATTTCAGTTGCAGTGAAAAGGTCCCGTGTTAGTATTAAGCTTTTGAGAATCAGTTGTTAAATATCAGCTCCTGTTTGCCCTTTTTTTCATTAGTCAAACAGAAGAATTGTAAGTAGAATTGTAAGCAGAATGCGTTCTAAATATAACGCTTTTGTTCTAAATCCTTAATTACATCAAAACAGATTTTAGCAGTGTAACAGATAACACTTTTCATTAAAGCCAGTTAAACAATTTCAAGTTTTATTTTTAAAACTTAAGTTTAGCTTTTTGGCTTCTGTAGGAGTAATCAAAGAGATTTGAAGTTTTAGTGTTAATCAAAAATTTTCAAAGTTTGTCTCTTAGTTCCCACAGGTAAATAAACATAAGGGCTAATCTCATTATGCAGGAATCTATGGGGGAGGCTAGAAGTTCGCCCAGAGTTTAAGAGTTTGTTTTCTCTCCCTGCTGTGTGGTAAACAGAGTTGGGATTGGGGTTTTTTTTTCTCTGTGAGAGTGCGGGTTTGAATTTGCTGCTTCTCTCCCCCCCCCCACTGCCTAGAAAGCAGTTCTCCGTACTCGAAAGCCAAGGCAGTTCGCCATAATGCATTTTTTTGTTCTCGGAAGGAGTTTTGGCATATCAGTATTTGGCTTTCTTTTTGTGATATTCCCAGTCCATTTTTCTGTAGGGTTAACCACATTATACAGGAGTTTTCCTCATGTAGGGATTGGTTTCCTCGGGGTTTGTGAGCCGTGCAAAGCGTCACTATGCACCACATCTTCCCCAACTTCGTCCTGTTTCCCCACTAAACAATTTCTTAGCACAGTTGGAGTCTCTCTCAGCGAAGGTCTTAAAGCATTAAGATTCATCTCTGCAGATTTTGGGATATTTGCATCTGCACGTTTGTGTTTTGTTTGTAAATAGTCGGCTTTTGTAGCAGCAGCAGAGATATTCTTAGTTGACTGCATAGGGGTTGAAGTAGGTTCCCCTTTTTCCATGATATTTATTCCTTCTGCCCAATGTGCAATTCTGCTGATTATTGAATATAATTTATCAGGAGGATATAATCCCAGGTACAAAGGGACATTCACACCCCAGAATCCAAAACTTTCCATACTATACAATAATATTCCATTTCCCCCAG
Source organism: Gymnorhina tibicen (assembly GCA_013399875.1). Taxonomy (NCBI): domain Eukaryota; kingdom Metazoa; phylum Chordata; class Aves; order Passeriformes; family Artamidae; genus Gymnorhina; species Gymnorhina tibicen. Next base: position 1,147 of record VXAZ01004689.1, read on the forward strand.
TGAAACTAATTCTCCGCAGATACTCAGTTTCTTCATCCCTTGCTTTTTGTCCACATTTTTCTTGAAGGTTTGCCAATTGCAGGGAATTCCAGGGAAAAGTTTTGACCATATTCCTCCTTTGACCACCTTGGGGTCCTTCGGAGAGTTTGGTTTTAATTATGGATTTCAATTTAAATTCTGGAATTTCTTCCTCCTTAAGAGGGAGGGCTTCTGTGCTTTTGTCAGAATCCAATTTAACATTTGTATCACCAATTTCATCACANAATTTCTCCCTCCTTAAGAGGTGGGAGTTCTGTGCTTGTATCAGAATCCAATTTAACATTTGTATCACCAATTTCATCAGAGTTTTTCTGAATATTACCATCCCTAACTCAGGTGATGTTACCAACTTCGGAATTTCTTTAACTTCCAAAGATTTGGGATTTTTTAATGATGTCAATTCTGATTTTTCTTCCAAGGTTTTTGTTTTTTCCTTGGATTCTTTTATCTCTTGTTTCAATTTGTCATTTTCTTTTATCATTTGTTCCCGCCATTGGCAAGCAGATGTTAAGCATAATGCAAGTGGATGAGAAATTATATTTTCTCCATTTTTATCTGTCAGCAATTCCTGCTGTTCATTTATTTTCTCTTGAATTTTTTCCCACTCAAACCAGTTATGTACTGGCCAAAGGTTATGGTCACTGTGCCACCGTGAGTAATCTGCCAAGTCTTTGGTCTGTGTTTCCAGATAGTTTGTCATGATCCTGGGTGCTGCGCCAACTTGTTATGAGTAGAGAGGAGATCTTAGACAAGTCCCTGCCTTTGCCCAGGTTTCTGGCAGTAGGCAGCAGCCTTATTGAGGCGGCCAGCACCCCAATACCACTCTTGCTCACAAGTTGTTAATAATGACCGATCAGGCCTATTACAACATGAATTGTTTATTGAATAGACACAAGGAAAACAGACGTAAGACTTTAACAGACTTACTTACTACACAGGATAAAACAAAAAGAACTACCAGTAGATAAAAAAAGCCAGTGCACAATAAAAGGTACCTATATTACAGCTAGCGAAGAAATTGTATAGATTAGGAGCCAGTGTCACCAACAAATGATAGTGGTGTGCAAGAGGTCTCTTTTCCCTCAATTCCCAGGAAAGTATCTCCATACCGATATCTCAGCTTCGAGGAGAACTCCCCACACACTCAGTGTGTGTAAGAGATTTGTGATTTTATGAAAATTATAGTGGTCTTTTATAGTTTGTAAAAGTGCTGTCTGTCAGTCGCGAATTTTTGCTTATCCTTTCCCATGCATTCAAGGCAGGATGTTTATTGCTGGCTAAGGATGTTTTCAGCCGACAATTCACCACAAGGCAAGCTTATTTGGGCCTGACTTAGCTATGGGGGGGAAGCAGATAAGCTTCTGGTGTGTCAGGGGTGAGAGGTCCTGTCACAGAGATCACTCCTCCCAAAACAACTTAAAGAAAACCCCAAACTTTTACAAATATTATATTCATTGATGGGCAAGAGATATGCCTTGAAAGTGGCATTGAAAAAGAAAAACAATTCACCTTATTTGACACCTATGAACCCTAATAAACATCATCATCATCAGGAAATGGAAAAGTAAAGCCATTTTACACGGAATCCGCAGGAACTATGGGTTGGTCTTGAAACCGTGGCAACCAGGGTGCCAGAGCAATGGAGCAATGAAGAGTCCCCAGGAACAGAATACTATAAACTCTTATTTTGTTGACAACTAATTGTTCAAATAGATTCAAGCAGAAACTGTAATAGAGCATAAGTTTAAATAATAAATTGGTGGCAGCTGATAGGATGAAAATATAACCTAAAGTTACTTTAGATTATTATAATGCTAAAAAACACACACCCAGGGAAATTTGCATATGTAAATGATAGTATCATGAACTGGACCAAGATCACCACATGCACATTAAGAATTTTGCTATATGAGTGACCGATCACCTGTTTCTGTATCATTCTGTCTTCGTTACCTTTCTGTATAAAACTGTTCTTGTTTCCTAAAAGGTATGCTGGCTGTGTTAGATGTCTGGCACCCTATCCTGCAGGAAGGTAATGAAATCAAATATCTTGACTCAGTGTGTTGATTGGCTCTTGCTCTCTATCCTGTGTGTATATATGCTGCAAGGACTGAATGTCAGCTATTGGTGCGACCTCCGTGAGTGGATTTGGTGCCAGCTACTGGAGTTAAACTGGGGGTGTAGGCACTTCGTGCCTATGGTGTCAGCTACTAGAGTGAGTGAGGATCTCAGCGTCAGTAGTTGGAGGGGCCACAGATCCCTGGATCTAGGGAGGGTCCTACAGACTTTGTGTCCATAGTGCCAATTACTTGGGGAAACTGGTGCAAGTGGACTGGGTGCCCGCTACTGGGGGAGTCAGACTGGGGGTGTAGATGCCCTGGGTCTGTGTTCTCAGCTACTGTAGCGAGTGGGAGTCTCAGTGCTATCTGCTAGAGTGAGCGGGGATCTTGGCTGTCAGCCACTGGGGTGGGAACAGTGTTAATGAAAAATTCATTGGGCAGAGGCCTACCACCATAAGTGGTTTTACAAGCAATATGCAAAGGTGTCACAGCAGATTCTATATATACACTTGCACTAGCACCAATCCCTTGATTAGTAAAAGACAGGTAAAAGAAAATTCATAGGTTGAGATAAAGAGAGATTAATAATTAAATTTTTAAAAAAGAGAAGAAGGGAACAACACATACTAAGAAAAAAATCCCAAGGAAAAAACCCCAAACAAAACCCATAAAAACAAGTGATGAAAAAAACCCCCCTGAATTGCACACCACCAACCAACCGATGTCCAGACAGTCCCTGAGCAATAGTAGCCCTGGCCAACCTCCTCCCCCCTGCAGTTTTATTGCCGAGCACAGTGTTACATGGTATGGAATATCCCTTTGGTCAATTGGGGTCAGCTGTCCCAGCTGTGTCCTCTCACAACTTCTTGTGACCCCCCAGATGACCTGATGGTGGGGCAGTATGGGAAGGAGAAAAAGCCTTGTTGGGGAATTTTTATGGTACCCCTTGAGGCAAATTAAACACACATTTGTGCTTAAATATTAATAAAAGATAATTAATTAACAATACACTAGACAAAGTTCTATTGCCATAAGTGGTTCTACAAGAAGTCTGCAAAGATGCATCAGGAGCTGATTCCTTATCTACACTTATACCAGCTCCAGTCCCCTGAGCGGTTGTATGGGGCACCTCAGCCTGGCCTGGGGTCCATCCCCCAGCCCAGCCCTGCTACCCAAAGGTGGTCCCTGAATTATCCCTGCATTCCAGGTTGGCTACAAGACAATGCTGAGGCTGCTTCTTATCTTATCAGAAAGGCAAAATTCACTGCCTTACAGGGAATCCTTCTGCCTCTGGCATTCCTGCCTCCAGCCTGTTTAATCCCTTCTTGCTCTCCATGCCAGATCATTGCTCAGTCACAAACTACCAATGCTGAACAGTTACAATTTGAATTTCCCGTTCAACCTTAATGCTCTGTAAACACTGTTAAGCAATAACTGAAACATCCCTGTGTTATCAACACTTTTTTCATCACAAATCCAAAATATAGCCCTGTACAAGTTACTATGAAGAAATTTAATTCTATCGCAGACAAAACCAGTACAGGCGTGTAAGAGATACACCTACTGAGCGGCATTTCATTGCTCACAAATTGAATGATCATTAGGCCTCTCATGATTGTTTACCTGTTTACTCGTTGATTACTCGAAGGCCAACCATTGTGTTTTGGTTCTTCATTTAACAATGTGCCACAATTTGTACCACCCTGTCAGAACAGAGTTTTTATTATGGTTTGGCCCAGGTCGTGTAGGAGGGCTTGTATGAGTTCCCCAAGCCCCTCCAGTCCCTCGCAATATTGGGCAGAGTATGTTTTGTAAACACAAGATGATATTTATACATACATCTGTCAGCACACACAGACCATGCACAGACATTACATTTGTGTTTGTTATTTATCACTATTTTAAAAATAGAAAATATGTCCATCCTCACTTTACAGAAACAGGGTTTCTCTTTTGTAGAGATTAAGACCTTTAAATTGGATCAGTTTCAGTTTCTAATTTTCCTTTTTATTTCTCTCCATACTTTGATGGATGTGTTAGTATCCAGCAGGATACAAGGGCTCTTTATTTTTTAATTAACTCCTGAATTTACCAAACTTACAATCAGTTTAAATTTAAAATTTTATTTTGAATTAAATGTAAATTAAAATTTGGCAATAAGTTGGCATTTCCAAATTACTATTTCTTTTTGCTTTTCATACCCCCTTTTGCTACCTTTAAGGGTATTGGGGAGTCACACTGGTAAAGGTAACAGTTTAAATGGTACCCAGTGTACTGCACACAATCCTAATCTCTTTAGGGGAGGGTTTTGGTATTGCTGTTCATTTGTATTTTGCGGATTGTTTAGATTTGGCAGTAGTTTCACAAGGATCCAGATTTCAAGAGTTTGCTCTTCTGTTGAATAACCCAGTTCCCCAGCCTAGCATTTTATTCTTAAAAGGCAGGGAATAGATTATGCTTCTTAGTAGTTCTTCTAAAGGCAGAAGTTTTAAGGGTTCCCAGCTTGGGGGAAGTTGTCCCTAGCTGCTGCTGCTTTTTTTTTTTTTTTTTTTAAGGAAGCTTTTTCTTTTATCCACTTGTCTCAAGGTCCTTCTCTAAGCATCCTTGCAACACAAACTTCCTATGCTGCTGGCAGAGTTATACTAGACTGTCAGGCCCTGATGTGCTCTCTTCAACCACTTCTTGTTGACTAGCAGGAGTGGCAAGCATTTGTCTAGTGACAGGAGCCATGGGATATTTGATGTTTTTACTAGGTATATTATTTACAGGATTAAATAGTGTTTTATAGCAAAATTAATAGGAAAGGGGGAGGGGAGTACTGGAGAAAGGGAGATGAGAGACAAAAGAATTAGGTAGTTCTTCATAGGAAAGTGGAGCTCATTGCTGTATACTTTACCTTTTACAAAGGTTTATAGTTTGGGTTTTTTTTCTGTATAAATCAGAGTCTGAATGCTCAGTTCTATATAAACTGAACTTCTTTTTAGATTGAGGGGACATCTTTATGCAGTTGTTTATTTTCCTCATGTAACATATTTTCTCACATTTCAGGGACCAGTTTGCAGAGAGCTTGCTCTCTGGATCTCTGCCTGTTTTACAGCCAATATAGCATGGCTCCATAATTGTGGTGTTCTTTTGCTTTCAATAGACCCTGAATATGCTCCTTCAAGTGAATGTTACACATTTTGCTTGCAAACTAATGATATGGGCACGTTTGCAAAAGGAGCAGTCCCTTCCTCATAGAGAGACCTGCCATTCCCTCCTCACACCAACAGTTGTTAAGGAGCAGTCAAGACCTGTGAAATTTGCTTTAGGGACATCTTGCCTCTTGTAGCCTGCTAGGGTTTCTGCTTTTCCCAGGTCTGTGCCAAATAGGCACAGGTATGGTCAACCATCAATAATTCAACAAAGATGGAAGAACAGTGCTTTTACAGTCACCACATATGCATATAAACATGGACAGGACAAATGTCCTGATCCTCCTTTTACTCTGGCTAATCAGAGTAAAAGCTGGCCAGCAGATCTCATGCACTCATTTGCAAACATTTCAGGTAGCTTTTTGTACTCCTTGGCTTGTATTCACAAACAAGATGCCAGATACTGTAGTATATCTGCATACTGTTCACCCGGCACCCTGAAACAAGTGCTAGTTTTAACCAACTGGGTTGCAGTCCCAGTTGCTTGGTTATGAATACTACAGCGCTCTGCATCTGACCATGCTATGAGGATATACTCTTTGTGGGAAACTGATATCTCTCACATCACATGGACCCCACATACACCTGACAATCATACTTAGTACAGGGTTACATGCAAACATTTGTTCCTGATTTTAAGTCCTCACCACAAACAAACAAAATTCTATGCAAATACCTGTATTCAGCCTATGAATAGGCAGGATCTCAAACAAGCATGGCAAGGGCTGGGATCCTACTCAAATTGTCAAAACATGGTATGTGAAAAGGCTTGGGTTGTGCACTCAATACACAACAGAAAAAAATCCTAAATGCATTCAGTGTGCAAAATAATAGGATTCCCTGCAAAGGTGCCTAATATTAAAAAAGGAGAGTTCAATACCAATGCTACTTAATATACAGAAGAACATAATTGCTCAGCATCAGGAAGTCATTCTTACCTTTGATTAAGAATTCAGGCATTTAGGGGTAAGGTAGCAGTGATACCGAAATCAGACGGAATAAACTTTCTAACACAATTTGAAGCATTAGAAAGCAAGCATTCTTTATCTGTGCAGGACACACAGAGGATATCTCCTTATTCTGTGCATGTTGGGAGATTTTACAACAGGGTTTTTATCCATCATAATCATACATATTCATTAAAACATGCTTCTTATCTAATACATAAACATTACTTTCTTATAACTAATTTGCATGCATCTGCCTTCTACTGGAAGTCCTTGTATGGTCCTGGAGAGGCATACAAGGGGGTTCTGGTGGTCATATTTACTGAATGCTTTGATATTAAAAGTGACCTTTCTTTGAACTTTTTCTTTGGGCATGCATGGTTGCTTCTTTGTTACATGACTTGCAAACTGTTGTGGTTTGACACTGGCCAAACACCAGGTACCCATGAAAGTTGCTCACTTGCCCTCCCCTGCCACAGGTGGGCAGAGGAGAGAAAAATTTAATGAAGGCTTCATAAGTTAAGGACCAGGAGAAAACACTCCNGGGTCCCTTCCCACGGGAGACAGTTCTCTGTGAACTTCTCCAGCGTGGTTCCAAATCTCACGAGCAGCAGTCCTCCCAAAACTGCTGCGGCGTGGGTCGCTCTTCCACAGGGTACAGTCCTCCAAGGACAGGCTGCTCCAGCCTGGAAGCAGGGGCCCCCTCTCTCCACTGGGTCTCCCACTGGATCACAGCCTCCTCCAGGCATCCACCCGCTCTGGCGTGGGCACCTCCCCCATGGGCTGCGGGTAGATCTCTGCATGCCCCATGGATCCCCATGGGCTGCAGGGGGACAGCTGCTTCACCATGGTCTTCACCACAGCCTGCAGAGGAATCTCGGCTCTGGCGCCTGGAGCACCTCTTCCCCCTCCTTCTTCACTGACCTTGGTGTCTCCATATTTTTTCCCTCACATGTTCTCACCTCCTCCTCTTCTCTGGCTAGGAAAAAACTGCCCCCCTTGTTCTGATTTTCTTCTTAAATATGTTATCACGGAGGCATTACCAACATCTCTAATTGGCCCAGCCTTGGCCAGCGGCATGTCCATCTTCAGAGCCATCAGGGATTGGCTCTGCTGGACATGGTGGAAGCTTCTAGCAGCTTCCTCACAGAAGCCACCTCTGTGCCCTCCCCACTACCAGAAACCAGGCCATGCAAAACCAACACACAAACAAACCATGACTTGCAAAAAAATTGACTTACAAAAACCACTGTAGTCCTTTTTATCTGTTTTTCCTCTAGTTACAGTCATGTTTATTTTCCTGTGTTCACACTTTTACATACATTTTTTTGGCCATTTAATCTTTAAGCTTTATTCAGAAACTTCAGGAGAACTGAAAATTTCTATTCTTTATGTTATTTATCAGCTGTGACATGAAATTTACTGAGTGTGATGAGTATAGTGGCATGATATTGATTTTTATCCTAAGATTTCTCTTCTATGATGTGCTTGTACTTCACACTTGCACCAGTCTAGGCTGTGCACTCTGGTCCAGTTTAGATAGGCACCATGGACCCCAGGGAAACTAGACACCCATTCTGATTACTTGATGTGTCTGGATCCTTGTTGGTGGCCATCCATTATGTGTAACAGTTACAGTGTGGGCTCAAACTCGTGTGTGGTGTTGGACCTCTGTGTATTGATGCTCCCCATAAGGGTCTATTGTCTTTGCTGTTAATTGCTTTTGGACACAGGTGGTTGGCCTAAAACCTGCTCAAACAAATTTAAGAAAGAAAATGGCCACTATGGATGGTTGGATACCCTCTTGGGGGGGTACTCTGTGCCAAAAGGAGCAAGGGGGCGACATACACCGCCCAAAGGGATTATGACCTATGGGTGACTCACACCAAAGCAGGTGTGCCAATAGAGTGGAAGAAACTCTTATGCAAATGACCTCCTTATCCAAATGACCTCAACCTATTATGCTACTTGTTGATTCTCCCCTCCTTAGTGTCAATTTTCTATATTTTTGCCATGGGTTACACCTAGACTGTCTCTAAGTGCATTATCCAAGGAAATCAGCCACAAGGGATGTCTTGGTTTGAAAGACAGGTGTCCGCTAAGGAAGGCAGGAGCCTCCCTTGGAATGGAAACTATGACCCCCTTCTCTCCCAATTGTTACAATTTTGAAATTAAGGGGCTTTCAGGCAAAGATATGAGAAAAGGAATAGCAATTCTTTACTAGTATGTATAACAAGGCAAACAAAACAACAACAGTGGCAGCGACAACAAACAAAACCAGAAACCCAATAACAGCCTTCTTGACTGCAGGCAATTTCCCCTTTGGTGTAGTTATGGTCACAGCCGGCAGGGGTGCTGGCAGGCTCGCAGCTGGGCAGGGCAGGTGTGATGACTCCCCCTCGGCTGCAGGGGGCGCTGTGGTGAATGGCCGGCCATCTTTTCTCCACGTGGACAATGGCGGATGCAGCCGGCAGAAAGGGATGGAGAAGGGGCTTCCTTTACAAACTCACAGGGGGAGCCAATCCTGGTGCCCCCTCTGGATAGCAAAAGGAACTGTAGCAGGGGATGTGTGGAAAGACTCCACCACTAATTGAAGTTGTAAAGTAGGTATGTTTAATCGGCCGAGGTGCATGGGGGATAGCTCCTCCAAAGGCATGCACACCTCTTCGATCTAAAGTTCGACTTATATTTGGTAACACGTTACATATGCATTAGGTTACACAATATGCCTATTACATATTCATTGCTTGTCCCCGGTTTGTATTACAATTAGCTCAAAAGTCATTAGTATTTTAATGCGCCTGCGCAGTGCCACCTGGTGGTCGTGGGCCGGGGTCTCTGGGATGAAGTAAATGAGTCTTCCTCGGGTTGAACTTTTTACCTTGTGTTCTTGCGCATACTCTCTGAGTTCCTGGCCTAAGTTCAAACCCCAGAGCTGGCCCAAGCCGGTTCCAGGATTCGAGAACAGGATTTT
>VXAZ01004690.1:0-10130 GCA_013399875.1 Gymnorhina tibicen
TGGTTCAAAGCTGTGTCAGGAGACATTCTGACTTGACATTAAGAAGCATTTCCTTCTTGAGAGCATCGTCAAACACTGGAAGAGGCCTCCTAGAGAGCTGGTTGATGTCCCAAGCTTGTCAGTGTTTCAGATGCATTTGGACAATGTCCTTAGTAGTATGCTTTAAGTTTTGGTCAGCTCTGAAGTGGTCAGGCAGGTGGACTAGATGATCATTGTAGGTCCCTTCCAACTGAACTATTCTACTCTATTTGATTAATCTATTATCTTAGTAAAGTGAAAAATATTATCAGAAACATGTTCACCTAAGACTGAAATGTACTAGCCTAAATTAAGGATGGGAAATATTTTCCAGTTTGATTACATCGTCTTTGTAAAGTTTATGTCAGCATCAAGCAGAGAAGTAATTTCCAATTATAGATGCTCCAGTTTAGAAGGTAAAAATATGTTTTTAAAATGTATTGCATCTGGATACATCTTGTATCAAAGCTGAATTTCCAAATTCATGTTTTAAAAGCACTGGTTTAGGTATTCTGATAGTTCTTGTTTTGGATTGAATCTAATAACTTCTGAAATAAGTTAATAATTTCATTGTTACATTACTGTGAGTTTTGTAACTTTCACAAATACCAGCAGTTGTTAAAATTAAAAAAAAACTTTAAAAATTGGAACTTCAATATACCAAAAGCAACATTTGACTATCTCATGAATTTTAAAACAAAATCAAAACAATCTTTTAAATAAGGCAGCATTTTTTATGGTAGTTAATAGAAAGATATTGCAACATAATGGTAATAAAAATGCCAGTAAATGTGATATCTGTGCTTCAGTTGTGAAGAGTTGTTTGAAATTAGAAATATGTTTTAATATGTTTTATGAACATTTAAAATGTAAATTATAAATAGAAAAATAAGGATAATTACATCTTTGTACTAAGCAAAACATTTAAGGAATGAAATGTGGCAAAACCTCTTACTAGATAATTAGCATTAGTTTAGGGGTTTTTTTGTTTCTCAACCTACGTAAGACCAAATTTTCTTTTTCTATGTAACTATTTAGTAAAAAAAATGAAGACTACGCATATTGTTTAGTGCTCAACTTTTAGGGATCCATGCAAAATGCCCATTTTTGCATTAAGCTTTCATTCATTTCTTGCTTTTCTCAAAGACCTATTCATTCATTTTGGGTCAGATTTATGCCACTGATTTTTACATAGAATTCACCACTGACTTGAACAGGAGGTTCTGCTCAAGAGTCAATTGCACAATCTGGATCACTGTGAAATTCTCCAGAAAGAATCTGATGCTACATAAAAATATGATAAGTGGAAGTACTGATAGTGTGGCAGCTGTACAAAAGCTGTAAAATGAAAGAAGAGTTGATAGCAAATGATACTCAAAAATAGAAACTGAGTTAAAGGTGATGTTTTGGCTGCTGGGACTTCTTCATGTCATGAACTGAAAACTAACTTTTTCCTTTTTTTTCTTCAATATGAGGAAGGCCTTGGCTGTATCAAACACAGGGGAACCTTCCAGTAGCTTCTGACAGAAGCCACTCCTGTAGCCTCCCCCATTACCAAAACCTTGCCACGCAAACCCAATACATTCTTAAGCAAAGAAATCAATTACATTTTAATCTGAATGTTGAGAGCTAGTGTTTGCTCAGCATCAGACAGGTGGAAGAATAGTTTCAGGAACACCAAATTAGCCACAGTAAAAAGTGAAGATCTTTTGAGGTTGCTATATTGTTTTTCTTGAACACAAGACATTCTTCTGAAACATTATCACTTCTTACATAATGAGAGGTGGATGAAGACCAAGAATAGATGCATTAGAATATGCTATTCACCTTCTTTCAACTGCTCTGGCTCAGTGTCTGGTCTTTAGTTATGTTATATGCATAGGGATTACACATTTCTCTTTATTAACAGATCAAACAGATTTTAAACACACACACACACACACACATATATATATTTCAGAATAAAAATATAGGATTCCAGAAATCAAAGAAATTCAGAAACTGAAAATGACAGCATGTGTCTGCAATAATTTCCCCCTGAAGATGCTAGTATTATGGGACTGTGATAATAATACCCTTAACAGAGATAACAGCAATAAGAAAATTACTGTTGAAAACATTTAATCTGGGCCTCTGTTTTAAATTGTTTATTTGATTTTTTCTGTTCCTATGTCATTGCTCAGAATATAAACATAACATCGGTAAGAAATACCTAATTCTTCAGTCATTACTGATGCACAATGTCCCATCAGTGATGAAAATCCATGCTTCAAATGCAATTCTACAGTGTTGAGCACGTCCTACTAAGTCCTGTATGTCTCAAATTCAGCACCTCCCTGCTAAATTCAGGATTCACACATCTTCATAATACTGTCCTACTTTATTTGGCCAGCCTCTGCCCTCTCTTTTCTACTAATGATGTTACTCCTGGTGCCCTGGCTGACTGCTTCTCTCCTTATCTGTCTTTTTGTCTCCTTAGTGACATACTTAGTGAACCGTGTTACAAACCACCCATCTTCCTCTTAGTCAGATCTCTGGTTAAAGTCCAGTTTTCTGCATTAAAATTAAAGCAACCCAGGTGATCTTTCTGAATGCTTGGGAGTTTATTTATTTTATGAGTTATACACATTGAAATAACAACCATTAGGTAAACTTTTTTTGCTAAACAACCATAATTAGCTATTTTTTATCATGTGTCTCTTCTCTATTGTCAGACTTACATTGTCTTCTGATTTCAGTAAAAGTAAACTTTTCTGGGAAAAGAAAATGCTTGCTTTGGGAATACAATGCCTAACTTAAAAAAGAAATTAGGCATTCTTAGTAATAATCAGTAGCAGTATTAGTTTCACCCTGAAATGCTAAAAAAAGTCTGTAATTTTCAGTGGGCTTTGTACTTCAACATCAAATTTAGCTTAGGCCTCATGTAAATTAATAAATAGAAAGCAATTAGAGCAAATTTAATTTCTGAGTGCAGCTGTTGAGTAAACATTATCTGTACATACAAACTGCTCAGTTATAAAAGGCACAAAGAATGATTTTGGATGCTGAAGTCTAGTGGTGATTTACCTATTTGATATGAACTTCAGAAGTATTTGCTACCAGGCTGAGCTAGGTTTTGAACTGTATCTGCAAAATGATGGTTATTTACTTAAATGTTATGGGTACTATTTTATAAGCTCTGTCAAAGCTCTCTGAGAGATAATTATATATATCTATTGCTCTCCGTTGGAAGTTTCCTCAGACTTTTCAGGTTGATGTGCATAGTGAATTTGAAGATGAGTTTGTTTTGTTGTGAAAGGTTATTTGAGGGAAATAAGGCAGTAGAAGTACTGGTGGTATAGCCAATGATCCTGGGTTGAACGGATGACCAGAGGTGGTCATTCAAAACAAATCCACAACACTCCCTTTCCCCTGCTAACTATTCCATGTTCTTTCTGATCAGGCACCTCTCCCAGTTTCTATGGCTGTTCAAAAATTATTGAGAGTGGCCTTGCAGTGACCCTCAGCACTCTTGGGTCCATCCCATCAGGAGCCATGGACCATGGTATGTGATTTGCTCAAACACTCCCTGACTTCATCCTCTTCCAACAAGGTGTGGCGGTTTGGGCCAAATTCAGGGAAACGTCCAAAAGGAATGTCTCCTCAAAGGAAGGCAGGGTAAAGCCGCCCCTCCCCCCAACCAAGTTCGGGAAAAAAAAAGATTTTCCTCAGAGGAAAGTGAAGGAGAAAATAAAAACTATTTATTTAACAAACACACAGGAAAAGAATAATAATAATGCTAAATAACAAAACCTCTCGTTATGAGAGAAAACCTGAAAGATTTCAGAGTCCTTCTGTGGGTGTGGTCTCCTCCCCCTCGAAGCTGGGTTGGCGTGGGCCCCCCTCTGGGCCTAAGGTGGAAATTGTCCCAGTGTGTTCTGGTGTTCTGATGTTCTGAACAAGTCCAGAAGAGAAGAAGGGAAAAGCCGAAGTCCCAGAGAGAAAAAAAACCTCTCCGTCTCTCTCCGAAGAAACAGAGCCGAAAAGTAGCTGAAAAGCAAGAAGAGTGCTTCCTCTGCTCCTCAGCAGCAGTAGCTAATCTCTGTGTCCTTGAAGCACAAACTGTTTTGAAAAGTTCACGCAGTTTTTCTCTTGTCTCTCTTGCACCCAGTTTTAAAGGCATAGAAAGGCTCAGGAATCATGTCTGGGCGTAGAGCGGTGATAGTGGATACAACAGCATAAAGTCACCCCAAGACACAAGGGTAAATCTTCCTTGTTCCAACCCTTCCCCCTGGTCTCTGGGACCTAGGATTCCTGAAGGCTGGTCTTGCTAGTAAAGACTGAAGTGAGAAGACATTCAGTATCTCAGCTTTTTCCCTGTCCTATGCCACCAGGGCCCCTGTCTCATTCAACAGTGGGCCCACATTTCCCCAGTCTTCCTTTTGCCACCTATGTACTTCTTGCCTTTGACATCCCTTGCTAGATTCAATTCTAGTTGGGCTTTGACTTTCATAACTGCATCTTTGCAAGCTCAATCAGTGCCTCTGTATTCCTTATATGTTACCTATCCCTGCTTCCACCTTCTGTATACTTCTTTTTTGTTTGAACTTTGCTAGGAGCTTCTTGTTCATCCATACAGGCCTCCTGACATTTTTGCCTGTCTTCTTGTTCATTGGGATGGGCTGCGCTTGAGCATGGAGGAGGTGACCCTTGAATATTAATCAGCTTTCTTGGGCTCCTCTTCCCTCCAGGGGCTTATCTTATGGGACTCTTCCAAGCAGATCTTTGAAGAGGCCAGTGTCTGTTCTTCTCCCAAGTCCAGGGTTGTGAGTTTGCTTTTTGCCTTGTTCCTTTCTCTCAGGATTCTGAACTCCACCATCTCACGGTCACTGCAGCCAAGGCTGCCCTTGACCTTTACATCCCCAATGAGCCCTTCCTTGTTTGTGAGGTCCAGCACAGCACCTCTCCTTGTTGGCTCCTCTATCATTTGTTAAGGAAGTTGTCATCAATGCTTCCTGGATTGCTTATGCCCTGCTGTGGTGTCCCTCCCCAGATACTGGGGTTGTTTAAGTCCCCTATGAGGACCAGGGCCTGAAAATGTGACTGATTCTAGCTGTCTTTGGAAGGCCTCATTCAGTTTCTGATCAGGTAGCCTATAGCAGACGCCATCTACAATGTCATTCATACAAGTTTGCTTTTTAATCCTTACCCATAAGCTTTCAAGAGGCTCCTCATTCATCCCCAGGCAGAGCTCCATGCATTCTGGATTCTCTCTCACTTAAAGGGCAGTTCTATCTCCTTGTCTTCCCAGTCTGTTCTTCCTAAAGACCCTGTATCCATCCATCGCAACACTCCAGTCATGCAAGCCACTACAACACATCTCTATGATCCCAAGATCATNGAGGTGACCCTTGAATATTAATCAGCTTTCTTGGGCTCCTCTTCCCTCCAGGGGCTTATCTTATGGGACTCTTCCAAGCAGATCTTTGAAGAGGCCAGTGTCTGTTCTTCTCCCAAGTCCAGGGTTGTGAGTTTGCTTTTTGCCTTGTTCCTTTCTCTCAGGATTCTGAACTCCACCATCTCACGGTCACTGCAGCCAAGGCTGCCCTTGACCTTTACATCCCCAATGAGCCCTTCCTTGTTTGTGAGGTCCAGCACAGCACCTCTCCTTGTTGGCTCCTCTATCATTTGTTAAGGAAGTTGTCATCAATGCTTCCTGGATTGCTTATGCCCTGCTGTGGTGTCCCTCCCCAGATACTGGGGTTGTTTAAGTCCCCTATGAGGACCAGGGCCTGAAAATGTGACTGATTCTAGCTGTCTTTGGAAGGCCTCATTCAGTTTCTGATCAGGTAGCCTATAGCAGACGCCATCTACAATGTCATTCATACAAGTTTGCTTTTTAATCCTTACCCATAAGCTTTCAAGAGGCTCCTCATTCATCCCCAGGCAGAGCTCCATGCATTCTGGATTCTCTCTCACTTAAAGGGCAGTT
Source organism: Gymnorhina tibicen (assembly GCA_013399875.1). Taxonomy (NCBI): domain Eukaryota; kingdom Metazoa; phylum Chordata; class Aves; order Passeriformes; family Artamidae; genus Gymnorhina; species Gymnorhina tibicen. Next base: position 5,990 of record VXAZ01004690.1, read on the forward strand.
CTATCTCCTTGTCTTCCCAGTCTGTTCTTCCTAAAGACCCTGTATCCATCCATCGCAACACTCCAGTCATGCAAGCCACTACAACACATCTCTATGATCCCAAGATCATAGCTCTGCAATGGCACACAGTTCTTTAATTTCTCATGTTTATTTCCCATGCAGTGTGTGTTAGTGTACAGGCACTTAAGAGAGGCTCCTCAGCATGCTGATTTCCCAGAAAGTGCACAGCTATTAAAAAACCCAATTATATGCAACATATACAATATATACAAAGATATATATAAAAGAGTGTACAAATACGTATGTATATATATTAATTTATTCATGGATATACTATTTTATATATATATATTAATAAATGTATATGGGCAAATATATATTTGTCCATGGTTATGTGGGTTCTCTAGAGCTACCTGTAAGACTATTGTGTGGGGCAGGCTGCTGCTGTTTCCTTATCCTTAGGGGAATGTTGCAAAAAGGCAGAGGATCAAGCATGTAGTCAAGACTGTCCTGATAGACAATGAGTACTGCAAAAGCAGCAAGATGCAGCCTTTGGGAAACAGGCTGCAGCCCCATGCTCTTACTGCAGAAAAACAAGCATATTAGTAAGAGCAATGGGGTATTGCAGAGCTGAAAGACCATTATTATCTTTTGGGCACAAAGGGGTGGCAGGCAGGATGGTGGTGATAAAAGGGCTAGTGGGACTGTTAGTTCTGGGGCCTTGGCTTACAGGCTAGCAAACTAAAAAAAAAAAGTTACAAGAAAGTGCTAATTAGGAAAATGAAACAAATTTTGTGTTGCTGCAAGTGCTGTGTTGTCAAGGGGTTACCATAAGGCCCCTTCAATATAAACTGCTTTTCTGAATCTGATGGGCCAGTGAACATATCTCCTACCAGAGTAGAAAATATCCTCCTTCAGTACATGAAGCTTACAAAACATTTGTTTGGAGTGTAGAGCAAGTTTTTGACCATTTATGCCAGCTATTTTAACCTGGCAATTATGCTCAGTTCTGTCTTGAAGCTGTCAGCATGCACAACTCTATATTCTCCCACTATTAATTTAAGCAATATGAATGCAGAGGCAATTTTAGACTGATCTAGTATTCTCCTGCAAATTAAGAGAGCTGTGTTTTGACCAGATGTTCCACCTGGCTATCATTATTGTAAAAGCTGTTGGGGGTGGAGTTCACAGAACCCTACAGTCTATCCTACATTCCAAAATTATAGACAAAATCCCAGAGCTATTGAATTGATCTAAATAACAGTGACAATAATCTCTTTTTTACTGGGAGTATCACAGCACTTAGAGGACTGAGGGATCTGACATGCAGAACTGTAAAGCAGAGCAAAAGAGCTACATGACAAACTGAGGTGGCCTGTGCCACCCTGTGCTGTGTCATGCTGAGTGACGTCCCCTTGCTTGAGGATCTGCTACATGTTACTATATGCATAATATCTGTTTATATATATTTGAATGCTCCGTTATATATATTTCTATGTAGATATTGCATATAAGTATATATATTTTTATAGCCATGTGCTCCCTGGACCAAATGAAATGGACAGCCAGCTGGAGAGTGGTCTGAGATCCTGTGAGTATGACAGTGTCAAAAAATGGCAACCAGCCAATCACAAAACACATGGCAAATGGCACTGTCAAAACTGGTGGTCTTCCTGCATATAGTAAGATGGGGCTTCCTTTTCTGACATACTTCTGGGTACACTGGTAGGGGCAGATAGTCTTAGCAGCCAATTACAGGGCACTATGAAAACACACAGGGCATGACATTGTCAAAAATGGTGCCTACCTGCCATAAAATGGTGGCTGAAACATCATGGCATACCCTGTGCCTTTAGACGGAGGGGGACTTCCTGCTTTAATATCCTTCTGGGGTAAACAGGAAGTGGGTGGCTGGTCCAGCTAGCCAACCATAGGGGTGTCTGGGAACACATGGCTATGACCATGTCAAGAGATGTCTGTCAGCCAATCACAGGGCAGTTCAAAAACATGGGGTTTATGACATTTAACAAAATGGCAGCTCCCTGCCATAAATGATGGCTGAAACAAAATGGTGGTCCCCTATGTATGTAGGGGAAGGGGCTTCCTGGTCTGATGTACTTTCAGGTAAATTGGAAGGGGCGGCTGGTCCGGTCAACCAATCACAACAGAGCACATGAACGGAAGATGGGAGTGACTTCCGAGGGAGAATGAAGTATGTGGTTGCCTGCAAGGGGCAGGACTTCTGCTGGAAGCTGGAGGTGGGGTAGCTGTCACTTCTTATCAGTGGTCCCTATAATACTGATAGGGTCATTATTTTACTTTATCTGATTAAACATTAGGGAAGGTTTAGATTAGATATTAGGAAATTTTTCTTCACTGAAAAGGTTGTAAAGCATTGGAACAGACTGTCTAGGGAAGTGATAGAGTCACTATCCCTGGAAGTGTTCAAAAAATATGTGGATATGGCACTTGAGGACATGGTTTAGTGGTGAACATGGTGGTGGTGCTGGGTTAAAGGTTTGAATTGATGATCTTAAAGGTCTTTTTCAACCTTAATGATTCTATGATTGATTTTTTTCTTCTCCCAAAGATGTTTGAGTCTAGTAAGCAGATGAGAATAAGGATTATTTTTTCAATTGCAGCATGCTGTGAACAATTACAAAAATCATAGTCAACATTTGTAATGAACTCTAGGACTGAAAAATTTGTGTGAGTTGAAATGTATTCACATCAGCACATGCATTACTTTTAGACTTATAATTCACATAAATGCTAGATGAATAGGAAATGCTCAGAGTATTATGTTAATTCATACAAGGGGATGAGTTTTTGCTCTTATGCAGATAATTATCAAGGTTTTTTTACCCAGTATAGTAATAGGACCTAGATTTTCTTCTCAGCCAAGTCATATTTTTAGTAAAATAATGCAATTGACTTTGCACTTGACTATTTAATTTTACACTTACTTATGCAGAAGCACACCAGCTACTGATACATAAAAACAATTTCTGGTATCATCAGTTTCTTATCTTGGTCACTGACACTGCCCAACTTAGTTTATGAAATATGGATGCTCTGTTTGACTACGGATAAGTAAATTCTTGTATCACTGAACAGTTCCTTTCCTGGACTAGTGATTACAATTTAAAAAAATTTAGACTGGGTTCTTAAGTAGAATCCATACTTTTACAGAAGATACTAAGTATATTATAAACTTTTGTCATCCAGTGCTTTATTTTAATGTTACTTGAAACTTGGAAATATTTTGCTATTTAAGTTTTACAGTAGAGAGCACAGCTGATGAGAGTTTTAGTATCTTCCATCCCACACAGAGAAGATGTAGTACTTCTCAAGTCTGGGATTTGATGACATTGTGTGGGAAGCCAAAGATAACAGCCTTGAATTTTTTTTTTTTTGGCAAATTACACTGAAAATCTTACTTCAAACCTCTTGTCCACAGAGAACCAAATTCTAGGAGCAGAGTACAGCTACTAGATTTCATAGCTTCCTATATAAATGACTTGCATCATACATATGTATGTAGCATTGAAACACCAAAGTTATTTTGCAGATGTATTTCAGTAGTCTACTTCCTTCTTTTATTTCTTTGGTGTGCTTTGACATATGACTTTGATGTGATTCTACTGTATGTATGAGGAATGGACACAATCAGTTCAGTTTTGATGACAACAGACACACTATTGGAAGTTTGGTGCCTGTATACTGTAGAAGCCTAGAAGATAAGGGGGTTAATGTGTATGTCTCAGACACCAATAGCCAGATAGCTGTAGAGACAACCAAGCATTGTTGGTAATAACACACTATAAGAACGAACAGGATGTGGTTGGAGAAGGGGCCACATGGAGGTACGGCATCACTTTTCTGGGACAAACATCACTGTTCTGGCTCCTGGAGATAAGCACAACACAGTACAGTGCAAGCACAGGAATGAGGTCGAGAAGTGGGCATGGACTGTAGGGGGACATCAAGACCACCAAAAATCCCCAAAGCCCTCTGACCCATTTACAGAAAGGTCTAAAAGAATAGACTGCACATGATAGCTGTATTGCATAGAAAGTGAGAATCTTATCTCCAGGATGGGAAAAACTTAACTATGAAAAGGTACTGATGCCTTGAGGTG
>VXAZ01004691.1:16052-39075 GCA_013399875.1 Gymnorhina tibicen
ATGGTGAAAGGGTCCCTCTCCTTCTTTTTAGTGAGGTAGGGTGTTAAGGATAGGGTCCCAGCACAGCGGTGGCTCCAGCAAACAGAATCCCCACTCATGGCAGAAAGAAGGTAGCAGAAGGCAGAACCCTGAAGTGGCGACGACCTCCTCCCCACACCGACACTGCAGCTTCTCTCCCCTCTGAATCCAGAGAGAACTAAGAACACTAGGCACTGTACCCAAACCCTTTTTCTCAGTTCAAAGCTCGCAGCATCCTCCACCCCCACCAAAAAAAAACCCCAGTACCCAAGAGGGCAGTTAGGCCCCTCCCCCCTGTGGCCAGACTTTTTGTCTCTCTTAAGCACCCAGCAATTATCCCTTAGTATGGGGAAAAAATTCTTCAAGCGGAAAAGAACAAAAGAAAGGAGCTCCCAAAACCCCAACATATAGTTATACATATAAGAAGAGTAGAAAGATTATGCTTTCCCACATGAGAATAATTCCCATGCTAAAAATCATTGTATTACACTACTGTGATGTACAAAGACCAGAGGTTTTGCATAAATGATGAATAATTTCTCTACATATGTGTGGAGTGTAGAAAAAAAGATGGTTTTCTTTTATCTGCTAGGGCAACTTATGAATTGATCCGTACCAACTCTTAGGATCATGAAGTCTGTCTTTACTCATAATATAGAGAATATAATTGCATGTTTTCTACATCCAGATGAGAAATTTGCAGCTGAAAGAAAATCTGACTGTTGGAATGAATTTCAGCTTTCACCTGGAGACCTGAAGAAAACTACTTACTCCTCATGAGGCATCTCACTTGCTGCTTTCCTTATGGCATCTTTATTGGGATTTCCTTTCTTTTTACACTGATGTTCTAAAAAAACCCCTGCAACTAGCTGTATTGTTGAGAATATGTAAACACAAAATATGTGATCTGTATTTATCCAGAATATTGTATTGCTATGCTTTGAAACTATGACTGTATTACAAAACTGAAAGTTTTAATGGAAAAATACATTTTGAAAGTTGCCTTTGAAAACACACTGAATAAATCTTCGAGTTGTGATGGTTTCTCTGCTTGAGTGTTCAGGATAATAGCAAGAAACATAGCTTTACCTTATTCTTCTTATTCTTTAAAGTGGTGTTCAATGATGTTAGAATACACCTTTTTCTACAGTAAAATCCATACAATCCCCTTGTCTTGTGCCTTTCAAACCATTTCCCATCTGATATGACCACTCCAAAATATCTCATTATTTTGGTCCTGAAGGAGGTACTTTAACGACTCCTTGGACCTATACATTACTTCTTCCTAAACGATATATATAAAAGAGCTGTAAAGCCATTTGATAAAAATTGCTGCTTGTTTTCCCTTCCTGTTTCCCTCTGTCATAGTCATGTTAAATAAAAATGTGGGAAAACTCAGATATTGCTTCTCTGGTTTCTTCTGGAGAGCTCATTGGAGGATTCAAAGATGTAGTCTGTAAGCATATAACACATAATTCAAAGAGCAGGGAATGATTAATCTTAACAAAGACCATCTTTTACACCTGAGTGTTTCTAAGGCTCTTACATCAAATAATTGTGGGGGAAAAAATTTTAAAAGGAGTAGTAAAGATAATTCTTTCTATGACAGTACTATGAATTTTTCAGTCAGCAGAGGAACTTCTAATAAAAGCATGCCTAAGACATGGATTTTAAATTTATAGACCAAATAAAACACCCATAGACACTTCTTACACACCACAAATGAAAAAAAAAAGGAATCTAGTATGCTTTTTTCCCTCTACAAGTCATCCCTAAGATTTCTCTACAGCATAATCTTACTAATGCAGGTTTACAGACATATATTTTATGCTCTCCAGAGAAGCATAGTTGTGTCTCTTCAGCTGCTAGAAAAGATTTAATAGGAGATGCTAGAGCTTAGTTGTAGAATCACAGGATCATAGAATCATAGATGAATTTGGATTGTAAGAGACCTTAAAAATCACCTAGTACCAAGACCCCTTAACCTGGACCAGGTTGCTCCAAGCCCCATCCAACCTGGCCTCAAACACTTCCAGGCATGGGGCATCCACAGCTTCTCTGGGCAGCCTGTGCCAGGGCCTCACCAGCCTCACAGTAAAGAACTTCCTCCTAGTATCTAACCTAAACCTAATCTCTTTGTTTGAATCCATTCCCCCTTGCCCTGTCCCTCCATGCCCTTGTCAAAAGTCCCTCTCCAACTCTCTTGTAGCCTTTTTGGGTACTGGAAGGTGCTATATTACTAGGTCATCTAGAGTCTTTTTAAAAATACTACACACTAGAAGAAAATTGGAAAAAAAGAAGAAAGAAAATCAACTCCTGTTAAGGAAGGATGTTGTGATGCTGGAGCATGTCCACAGAAGCACAACAAGGCTGGCAAAGGGTCTGGAGCACAAGTCCTGTGAGGAGCAGCTGAGGGAGCTGGGGTTGTTGAGCCTGGAGAAACGGAGGCTTGGGGGAGACCTTATCACTCTCTGCAACTCCCTGAAAGGAGGGTGTAGCTACCTGGGGGTCGGTCTCTTCTTCCAGGCAACCACAGACAGGATGAGAGGACAGCCTTAAGCAACACCAGGAGAAGTTTAGGCTGGACATTAGGAAGAAGTTCTTCACAGAAAGGGTGATTTCGCATTGGAATGGGCTGCCCAGGGAGGTGGTGGAGTCACTGTCCCTGGAGGTGTTTATGAAAAGACTGGACATGGCACACAGTGCCATGGTCTAGTTGACAAGGTGGTGTTGGGTCATAGGCTGGACTGAAAGGTCTTCTCCAACATAGCTGATTCTGTGAAAATAAACATAAAATTCAGTCAGAAAAAGTGTATTTTGAGACTTTTTTTGGTCTTTTCTTTAATTGTATCTGTTGATTTACTCAGGCTTGAATGAGGACAGTGGTTAAAAGGATATGGCATCCTATGGCATCCATAAACTAGGATTTTGCACAGCACTGTATTCAGCTACATACAGCCGAAGCTGTCAGGTAAAATTGGATGAAAATTACATCTTGATTCTGTCTCACTGACCAGCTCCACTGAAGGCTTCTGACTTTGGGGTTATACTGAACTGCACTAAAATAAATATATTCTAGTCACACATAAACAGCAAGAGTTTCCCACACTTCATTAGAATATTAATCTTAATATTCAACACAAGTTTAATATTTTATTCTGTCAAAGGTTTGGTGACTGTATTTCTTTTAATGTGGTCTTCCCATAGCTGCTTTGTAACTACTAATTTTAATTGAAGTAATAAAATCTCATTATTGTCTGCATAAAAAACAGTCAGGTGTGATGCATTATTCTGCTCAGTATGACTACATACAGAATGCAGCACTGCTCTCCCCAGAATGTCAGAAGAGGTGCAGTAATAACTCATTACAATCCTTTATTTTGAGATGAGCCTTACGAAAAACCTTTTAAGAAATTTTGAAGTGTATATTTATCAAGAGTAAAGAGTTTTCTGGCTTAATATTTGTTTACTTGATGAGGGGAAGAAAGGACCTTGCCTGTTTCCCTATGGGCAGAAATGACCACATCATCAAATAATGAACTGGTGCATGCAATTCATGTATTTACAGTGTTGAAACCAGGTAAAAAGGAATTCTTTGTCCTACTGAAAAAATACAGTGTCATTAATGGGCCCATCAATGCCTTGCCTCATGACTCACCATCCCATTGTGAGATGCTCTGCCCAGAGGGAAGGAGCCAAGCATGCCCACCTGGATATAATCTGGGGTTTGGAACAGCACAAGCAGCCTTACCTACTGGGATCCCAGAGGACAAGAGTTACACAACCACCACTGGACTTTCCAAGGAGGACCAGACTTTTTCTACAAGATCACCGCTTCAACTGAACCACTTCAAAGAGAACTTGCAGCTACCACCTAATCGGACTGCTACCACCACCCTGCCTGGCAGAGTGTCTTGTCGTATCCCGGACTCTACTCTGTCAGGTTAAACCAGTGTTTCTGTATTATTGCTTTGTTTTATATATATATACATGTTAGTAAAAGAACTGTTATTCCTATTCCTCATATCTTTGCCGGAAAGCTCCTCAATTTCAAATTTATAATAATTTGGAGGGAAGGGGATTGCATTTTCCATTCCAAGGGAGGCTCCTGCCTTCCTTAGTAGACACCTATCTTTCAAACCAAGACAACCTTAAAGCAACTTAATTAACAAAATAGGTTTTCACATAAAATCAATCACTCTAGCAATAGGACTAATCCAATACATTTTCTCAGCTACAGGTAACAGAAAGAGAAAAGAAAATCTGCTATTGGGTAAATGGCTTACTTTTTTGTAATTTTGAAGAGAAAGTTAGAGTGGACTGATAAATAAGTTGTTAGGCCAAAATATTAGGGCCTCACTGCATTCTGCTTCATATTAATGGAGGCTCTTCAACAGATACTTTAGTAGTAAACTGTTGGATATCTTTTTACTAAGATATTTCCAAGATCCAGATTTATATAGTGATTCTGAATGGACTGCAACAGCATCTAGAATGGTATCTCAGATGTGACTCATTGAATGTACCATTTTAGTAAATGTAACAGTTTTCCTAATTTTCATTATTTCTCAGTTTACATGTTTAGCTACCTAAATAATTAAGGTTTTAAGGAAATGGGTTAACAAGTTTGAGGTAGTGTTAGGTTACACATCACTCTAATGAAGAAGGGAGAATATTTGTCAAGTGTTCACAAATTGAAAATTCACTTCCATTTCAGTGACAAAGCTCCTAATTTGAAGCTATTTGACTCCATGAACTCAACTCATGCAAAGACTTACAGAACACTCAGCCTTAGAGGGTTCACGGCTAACAGAAATCTTGTGAAATACTAGCTGCCGCGGTGTGAGGCAGTGGTGAGTTGCCGCAGCCTTCCAGAAGTGTCCCCTGGATGGAGAAGCCGCTTCAGTGCAGAGGGGCCGGGTAAAGGCGCAGGCACGCACACTCCCAGTGGAGTGGGGCACACACGCAACACACACACACACACAGGAACAAAGCGGCAGCTGATGGCAAGGAGGCAGGAAGAGTCCTTCATATGGGGTCCAGCAACAAAGTTTATTGTGGAGGCTCCAGGGACGAAGAATAAAGATGAAAGACAGGGTATAGGTTTAAGTATGGGATCCAGGGGGCAGGCAGATCAACAGAGCCAATGGGTTGAGGGCCAGGGGGAGGAGTAGAGGCAAGGGAACCAATGGGGAAACAGGGAAGGAGGGCTTAGGGGAAGGGATCCAATGAGGAGTACAATCAAAACGAATTTTAGATGGGGTACATAAATGGAACAAGGGGTGGAGATCAGTGAGCCAATCTCAAAAGGGGAAAATCCATGTGTAATTAGGCAGATTGCAAAGTCCCCTGGGAACTCACCCTGACATAGGGGGATGTCTTGGCCTGTGGGTCATCCCACCAGAATACTTTGTCTTTCGTTTCACAGACACCTCATAACAGCCTCATGCTGCAACAACTAGCAAGGTAAATTTTTCTCTCAAGAGCTGCCTCATTCCAGATAACTGCTAATCCTGTCTGAAGTCTTTCCATGGCAATCCAGCATCTTGTATGTGAAGGATTTACTAAAAGATCTTGATACACTCTTGGGTTACATTTTCATGGGTGGAACAGTGTAGAAATTGGCACTTGATTGATACTCCCAGCTGCACTGATAGAACTAGCAAGCATGGGAATAGTCATGGTCAGAACTGCAGGATGTCTCTTACGCTATAAGAGACAATCAGAAACAAAAAAAAGGTCTAATATTCCTGCTCCTCTTCTCCATGTATCATGACATCCCACCTCCTACCTATAAGGATTATTCCTAAGAAAGCTAAACCAGTAAATCACATAATCATTAAGTTTTTTTAAAGCTTCTGTGTCTCAGTAGTATTGATTCATAGAGGAAGTGAAAGTGGGTTTTTTTCTGAGCAAAGTGGTAGATTTAGCCTCAACATACCCTCTCCCTTCAGGGAAAGTGGTTCTCACAAAAAACAGATGGATGGCACAGTGGTAAAGGCCAGAAACTCAGGTCACATTATTATCTAAGAGGTTTTTTGCTTTCATTTACTAGCAATATGCTGGGTTAATCAAATCAGCAGGGAAAATCCTGTGGTGCTGCTGGTGGAGAAAACACAGTATGTTATTCAGTCTGGTAATCATAGTTGCTCTGAACTCCTGGTACTTGACACTCACTCATAGTGAAAAGCAGCTCTGGGGGACAGTGAGGTTTACTAATATACAGGCAGAAGAAATGCATATGGGCTTATTCAGCTACTCACCAGATAAAGCATATTTTTCAAGAGTCAGCCACAGAGATGCATTATCATGTAAGATTCCTTGGCAAGCTACTGAATGAAGAGGTAAGGGAAAGGCAGAAACCTTCACACTTGTATGTAGACTCCATACTAGTGGGAATTGTTGGGAAGGTGGAGAAAAAGTTGGGTTTTGTGTTTTTCCTAAAAATTGGCCTGGCATTTTTCTGCCTGCCTCATCATCTGCAGTACCTCTTTCTGCTGCCACCCAGATTTCCATTCATTGATCAATTTAACCTCAAAGTGGAAAGGGGACAAACACAAATGCACTCATTGTCCACACTGTAATAGAATTAGGAACCTCAAAATACTTCCTGCATTTTAATGTAGTTTGTTACATGGTGCTGTGCAGTTGCCCACTTCTCTCCTAGAAGTTCTTTAGACTGAGGAAAGTGGAAGATCAGGGATTTTTTTTTAAACTCAAAAATACAATGTATCAATGCTGAGGTTGTGGCAGAACAACAGTAATATCGGAAGAGAGATAGTTTAAGTTTACACCCCATCCTCACTGATGCTTTTGTATAGAAGAGGAGGAAAGAAGACATGGAATCACGTCTCTAATTATGCAGTCTATACATCTGGCTTGAGATGTACAGGGTACACAGCCAATATAATATATTTTCTTAAAACACTTACCATCTGTCCTACAGGAAAAGGAACTAGAGGCACTACCTTATGGGGATAGGTTAATTTATTTTGTTTTTCATGGGTCTTTGTATATTTACTTACATTTGTAATACGTCTATTACCAATTTATAGTACTTCACAATCATTAAGATTTGCAGATAGTTTGAAGCTGATTTCTGCCATAGATGGTCAGGATATACTTCTAGGAGATATGTACAAGGAAGTTATAGTATGACAGAGAAAATACATTTTTTTGCCTCCTTTTTCATTAACTTCTATTTAAGTCCTGTTGTTGATGAAAAGGCACATATTGATCTCTATGCACAGGTGGAAGGCTTAGCTTCACTGAAGTAAATGCATGAGCCTAGGAGATACAAGACCAGGAGTTAATTTTCTTAAGCCTTTGCAAAATATGTTTCAGCTGGCATGAGTGTTCTTGGAGTCTCAAGTACGAGGAGTTCAGAGCAGCACCCATGTGGGTCATGCTGCCTAGCCCCACAGCCCAGGGGTAGGTACCTCAGCTAGGTACTCAGACTGAGGTGACTGACTTCTTCACTACAGGAAACATTTCATACATATATGGCCATATTCACAACATCTTGCCATATGTTCACAATTCCCTATATTGAATATTTAATTTTGTGCAAGTACTTCACTGTTCACTAAATATTAGAAACTGATTTAGCCTAAGTTTTTCCCTGGATTAACTGTCATTTTATATATTTGTTTTTGCTGACCAAGACAAGCTTATTTTTCTTGCTTATTCAGCTGTATTTATTTTGAAAGGACTACATATAGGAGCAAAGTAAGCACTTCATAACATTAAAAAACCCTAAAATTAGGACTGTGAAACCAAAGGGAATCTGAGCTAGAATCAAACAGGAGCATCTTCTAGATATTCATAAAATTCTTCAAGCACAATATTTTGTTCTGTTTTTGACTGCAGTCCAACCCATGTGTTGTTTTGTGCTATGCCCAGAAGTCCCTGCTGCTCTAATTCCATGACTCTGCATCTAAGGGTTTCTGCACAGCATCAAAAGAAGCAGGGAAGGGCAATGCAGAGCAAACTTTAGGGTTTCCCTGTGTGTTTGATAACAGTGAGAACCTAACAACTTTTCTCTCTTCTGTCTCTCTCTTCCCACAAACTAGCATACATCTGCAGGAACAGGCAGTATTTAGACACAATCCACCATCAAAAACTGCATTTTTACACTGATACCTGCAATTCTTTGTGACTTCACTGTTTCCAAATTCAGAGTAATAGAATCTGAAGCTCTTTAGTAGACATATTTTTCCAGAATTCAATATTTTGTGTTTGAAAGAGATTGTACTTGCACATATAAGATCCTCAGGGGGACCTTAGAGCACCTCCTGGTATTGCAAGGGGCTGCAAGAGATCTGGAGAGGGACTTTTGACAAGGGCATGGAGTGATAGAAAAGGTGGGAATGGCTTCAAATTGACAGAGGTCAGGTTTAGATTGGATATTAGAAGGATGTTCTTCGTTGTGAGGCTAGTGAAGCACTGGCACATGTCGCCCAGAAAAGCTTTGGATACCCCCTCACTGGAAGTGTTTGAGACCAGGATGAACGGGGCTTGGAGCAACCTGGTCTAGTGGATGGTGTCCCTGTCCAGCGCAGGGGGTTATAACTACACGGTCTTTAAGGACCCTTACGAGCCAAACCATTTCATGATTCTCTGAATTTTTTTGATTCAAAAATATATTGATTCAAAATTTTGCATTGAGTTTTAGAAGTTGTTTTAGGTTTGTCAGGATTGCAATGTAAACACATCCATAAATGTTAACAAACTGAAGCAATGCCTGGCACACAAGCATTAGCTAAACTTTTGATGCAGAGACACTAGTGTCAGGTACTGCTGATCTAAAAGCCTCACAACATTTTTCAATCTCATTATTGAGATAATAGTGTTGAAATCTGGTGCTCTTTTAGTTGGAGTTCAGGTATCGCAACTGGGGGCAAATAAAAATTTCAGAATTAGGATTTGGCTTGTGCTCAAATATAATCATAATTTACTTTCCAACCTGGTGTTTTTTGAAGATTCCTGTACCAGTTTAAGACATAGCTGTAAAATTAGGCTCGGGCTTTGGTCAGTCTGGTGTAAGAGTTTCATAATGGTTTGCTGAAAGAACAAAAGGAAGGTGAACCACATGACAAAAGTATCAACAAAAAGACTGACTAGATACTTCTTATGAAGCTCAGTTTCACTGGATTTGTGCCTCACATGAGAGTCTCTGGCATTTAGAAGAGTACTTAGGAAGGTACGTAGGAATGCATGAAGGACTTTGAAGGTATTCATAATTCTTGTTTGAAAAAGAGGACATGGCTTTAGGTATAAAAACATTATCAAAGCCAAATTCAACAAATTTGCTATTGTTTTGTGTATTTGCCTGCCATTCTGGAATTAAAAATCTACTCTAACAATTCTAACCATGTGTGAAAATATGACAGTCAAAATTTTAAGTATTTTATTCACTTGCTGTCAGGACCCTGCATGCATAGGAACACTAACACATCTTCAGCTGTTTGGAGGTGGAAGTGTGCTTTCTCACATGGCTTTATGTCTCTGGGCTGGAAGGGGTTTCATTTTAAAAACTGTATTCTTTGGTCAGACTCAAGATTCTTACTGAGTCAGCTTATTCCACATCCGCTGATACAAAGCTTTATTAGCAGATCAAGAAGTAGAATGAAATGTCGTATTTCAGAACACAGGAAATTAGCTGCTAAAATAAAAACATGTTAATACATGAACTGATTTTCTGTAACACTGAATTCCTAGTGAGGTTGCTTGGAGCTGTATTAATTTGCATCTTTAAATATCCAACGTAAGATTCTATGGCAATCAATTACAAAACTTTTTCTGATTTTAACAGAAGAAAATTCTCTCTTAAGTTCACTCTACATGTTAGGCATTCATATTTTCAAATATTATGTGGAAATATTTTATAATCATTTAGAAAGATGAAGGTCTGACTTAGAACTCTGAACTAAAGCAGGACTGAGCCTTCCGATATCTTGAGTACACATATCCTAATGGAAGTGAAAGGTCAACCAGTTACCACCTCAGATCCTTGCTGAAAGTGTCTAGTTTGGGGAAAAGAGGTTAAACTGTGATGATGATTTATAAATATGAAATTTTTTTCCAGGCTTCTGAAATTTTCATTCTTCATGAGAAGTTATTTTTCCTGACTTTTTCTTTGGAAGAAAATTATGTAAGTATTTCCAAGTAATACACAGGAATCCCACGTGGTCCTGTTGGATTGCACTGAGGTTAAATGCATCAGAAAGGGGCATTGTCCAAAGCCTGTATCAAGACAGAGACGTGTGCTGTGATACTATAGTTGTGTTATACCCACAAAGCTTATCCATGCTTTTTGCCATACTTCTCTTTAATTTAGGAAACAGGTGGCTTCACTGTTAGTAGGTACCATGGCTGAACAGGAGATGATCTAAACAAAATGCAAAGGAATTGAATTTTAAATGCTGTGAAATAATCCAGAAATCTCAACAGGGGCTTTATACTCATCTTTCTCACCTTTGTGTGGAGGTAATTCAAAATATATATGAATCTATGCAAGGAAATTCTTTCTATTTCTTGGAAAAGTGTACAGAATAAATATGCATCATATGTTGCTAAAAACTAATATAGTAATGTAATTAACAGGAATTGTGTTGCAACAGTTGTATAATTCCTTACTAGGGATACACTTTTTAAGGTCTTCATTACACAAATTTTTTCCATTACATGTCTTTCTGAAATACACACAGAAAGTATGAGAAGGTTGTATGTGTTTCAGAGTGACAGCTCTAATAATTTTAGATTTGATATGAAAAGGTATGAACATAACACAACTTCTTTTTTTTCTCAAGCTCCTTTAGGAGAAGAACTATTCCATTTAAGTTAAGCCAAATTTTTAAAAAATATACTTTTTTCTTAGTGTTCCTTCGGTCTGTATGCTAACATGAGCTGCAATAAATAGCAATATTCTGATGAGAGGTTGTTGTAAAGTCTGGCACCCGGTCAGTTCTGCTTCACATTATGAAATGGTGAGAAATAGAAGAAAACTACAGCTGTCAGTTGCCAAGTAACAGATCCAGTATTTTACTGCACAAAATTCACATCTCAGAAGTTGATCTAGCACATCCACTTGCAAAACGTCATAGAAAACAAATTTTCAGTGAACACAGGGATATTTGTCTTTACAATTTGCTCTAGTTTCAAACACACAGAAAATTGTGATGGTCTTAAAAGTCCCTTCCAAATGAAACCATTTAAAAGAACCATGAAATTCTGCAGGAATGCTAAATGGCTTGGGAGATATGAAGATCTCTTTTTCTAGTGAGCAGAATCGTTTAAACCAGTCAAATTGCAAAGGAACTGCATCATATGTTATTTCTCATGTAGCATATCTCCTACTGCAGGGAAAAAATATTTGGTTTGTTAAAAATCTGAATGTATTCTGTCTTTTTAGTTGAAGGGAACCTTCAACTAAAGGCTCCCATTTCCCACAACCTTTAATGTAGTCAGCTGGGGTATGCATTTCAAAAATTTTTAAACATACTACATCTAGAGATGCTATCTACATTTCTTTCTTGAGGATGGGACTTGTGCCTGCACTGTCCCAGTAGAGCAAAGCTGTGATGTTGGAGCAGGGTGGCTGGACAATGGATACTTCTGCAGCCCTCCCTAAAGGGAACAAGGAAGAAATTTTGTGTTTGATCTGGGAGTGAGAACTATTACTTCTGCTGCTGAGTAACTTGCTGCTGATCTGGCCAAGGCTTTCTCAAGGACAGAGCTTTCATGCTCAGGTACAAAGATCTGCAGTACTTGAGACTGGCAGTAGTGAGTAAGGGGATCAGCATGATTAGTATCTGAATTTAGCAGGAGGAAAGTCATTCCTTTTGGAGAAGAAATTTCTTAATATCTCTTACTCTACTCTAAAAATTGTAGTGTGTAGCATAACCAGTGTCAGCCCTGCGATGGCTCATTACCGAGCATCAGGGAGCTCACTGGAGGCACAGAAGCACCAATCCAGTCACTGTATTCATCTCAAACAAATTAATGGGTTGGGAAAAATATGCCTATCTGTCAGGCACTCCAGGTCTTTTCCTACCACAAGTTTTGAAAATAGGTCGTAACTGTTTCTCTCCCTAAGACTGTCTTTTTAATTGTCCTGGGTTACAATATAAATGTATTTAAGTATTCTATTACCACCAGCTGTGGGCCATTAGCTGTTATCGCCTGCTAATGACCCACCCCTGATAACAGACAATGGGCCATCAAGAAACCCCCACATGACTCATGGACTTACCTCATCCTATTGTGAGATGCTCCACCCAGGAGGGAGGAGCCACGCTTTCCCACCTGGATATAAACTGCTCTCAGAACTGCCTAACTTAGCCCTGTCTACTGGTTTACCAGTGGACAAAGCTACCACTGGGCCTTCAGCTGGAGACCTTCCGTAGGATCATCACTCCAACTGAGCTACTTCATATGGACTGCTACCACCACTCTAACAGGGTGTCAGGGTTGTATCTGACTTTGTCAGTGCTTTTCCTTGTATTATTTCATTTGTTCCTAATTTTGTTTTCCCATTAATTTAAATCCTGACTTGTGATCTCCCACTGGTTTGTTTTCAAACCAACACATTAATATTTTGCTGAGTGGTCAAAAAATAAAATAAAAGTGAAAAGAAACATCAGGCCTTGCATTGAAATGCAAGGAATGATTTCCTCTCTTCCTAAAGCAGCATTTGATGAGAAATAAAATGCTGGAGAATTACTTGCAAAGCCTTTTACAAACCACAGGGAAATACATACTCAGTGATAATGAGAAGAAAGAAATACATGTTTTGTGCAAGTGTTGGAAGTGACTTGTCTCCAGCCATAGAAATCATCTCTCTGGGATCTCACTGAGAGAAGTACATGCAGTTGTATCACGGCCCCACCCAACACAGCAGAGTTTACCCTGCATTTTGGCATAACAGCCAGCAATCCTCAGGCACTGGCCAGGTGGAAACCCAGCTCATTGTAGCCATCTGTGTTTGGGTGGCAACTCATTCACGTACCTGCCTGAAATGATGGATTTAGCAGTACTTTTTTTTTTTTTTTAGCTGTCAGATTTCGCTTGCCTTGNTATTTTAGCTGTCAGATTTCGCTTGCCTTGAAATCCACAGTACTGCTTACTAGAGCAGAGTTGCTCATCCCCATTCAGCTTTGCTCAGCACACCACACCTCATCCCACTGCTTCAGCAGTAGCCACCCTCTGATCAACTGGCAGATGCTCTAACAAGGAACCTCATACCTGGTGGCCTTGGCTTTACTCCCATTTGTACTTCTGCAGTACTTTGATACAAAACACAAATGCTGCTTTTCTTATGATGAGGTATGGTAGCCATCAGATGTGTCTGACAGGATCATCATGGAAATCCCCACCTCCTAAAATACTCAGGAACTTTCAATGCCAAATATATTATTTTCCTTTTTTTTTTTTTTTTTTAATATGATTGATTTCAGGACTGAGATTACCCCTTGGCCAGGTACCAGATTGTACTATGGCCATGTGGGTGTTCGATGGAGAAGTGGCTGCTTGTTCCAGAGGTGTTCCTTTAGCGAAGGAACCTCTAGCGGTACTTCTTGGCACACTTGCAAGCCAGCTCTCTCACCTGTGTGATGGAAACATGCACCCACGCTCACACTGAGCTAGCTAGCTCAGGCATCACTAGAGGCAAAGAGTTAGAGACAGCCCCTGTATGGAGTTCCAAAGGATTTATTACAAACCACATCGAAGCAGTCCAAGGACGAAAGTGCTGCGGTGCGTTTTGTTGGAAAATGCCAAACCTTCCAGAAAGCATCCCTGCAGGCAGCCGCCTCGGTCTGCCACCAGAGCAGTGGGCACTGCAAGAGGGTTGCCAGTCGCCCCTCGGATCACCCTCATAAAACTCAGGGCTCGCTCCGGGGAAATGGAAGCTGACAATAACAGAGCCAGGAAGGGTCTCCGTGTATGGTTCCACAAGAGGGTTTACTTCAGCCACTCTCATGAAGGGTGTCAGGGACAGAGACAAAAATGGAAAACAAAGGACAAGGCTTATACATGGGAGGAACAGGGGCAGAGAGAACATCAGGGCCAATGGTCTGCAGGAACAGGGGCGGTACAAAGGCGGGACTAGGGCAAGGAAACCAATAGGGATACCGTGAGGGAGGGACTAAGGAACGAGGGCCAATGGGAGAGCAGAGAAAGGAGAGCATTCTGGGGTACATACATATACGGGAGAAAGGGGCAGGGAAGCTTATAAATCAATCAGGGAAACAGAACTGGGGTACATTAACATAAAATGCATCCTGGGAGAAGCCTTTCCCTGTATTCCAACCTGGGGAGGACTTAACAACCTGCCCACCACACAAAAGGGCTGAGCTTCCGCTCCGGATGCACTTATAAAGGGGTACAGAGGGGAGGTGGGGTAATACAACAACAACCAGTGGGGAGAAGGAGGGGCCAGAGTGGGGGCTGGATTACACCCTTTTAAGAGATACAAGGGGCATCTGGCTGCTGGCCAATCAGACAGACCTAATCTACATAAGATCGCAAGATCTGACAGGAGAGGCCTTTCTCACTGAATTCAGTGGGAATCTTAAACTTCGGAGTTTGCCCACCAGTGGGCCGCCTCTGTACCTGGGCTCTTTGGCCTCCTGGCCACCACAGCTGCTGGTTCAGCTGCCGCAACACTGTACATTGTGTTTGTGCTTTTCAGTGTTGTTAGCCTCCTAATATCACCATGGTATACTGCATTACTAATAATATTTACCATCTTGTCAGCCAGTCAGTGGCAACAGGCTTAATGAAATGAGTCATTTGTTAGTCAGCACAAATTATAGTCATTGAGAAATCAAGCTGGGAGATTATTATTTAGTGAATTTTTATTATCCAAATGTGCACAGGCTTTTAGAAAAAAGAGAAATGCATAAAACACAATTTTGAATAGTAACCATGAGATAAGGGAGCTATTTATACTAATTCTTTTACATGAAGTCTTACCCAATTTTGCCTGTGTAAAAAGGCAGAAAATGAAATTTGCTTATTCACAATTTAAGGTCCTTTTCAATCTGTTAGAACAAAGTAAATAAGGAATCTGGGTCAGTGTTTTACCTCTATACTAGTAAACTTAGATTAATTTTGCATGGCAGAGACAGTGAATCTAATATCACAATACTGTTGTGAACCTGAAAAGAGAGATTTGTGGGACTGGCAGTGGCAAAAAGTGCCATTATAACAGACAACATTTTTTTCTTCTGTAGAATATTGACATGAAGAAAGACACATCAGCAATTAAAAACTCTCTATTCAAACCAAATCCGCTTTCTTTTTCAGTAAAAATAAATACAACACAGGTGTTCGAAAGACTGTTTCCTGCTCCAAAAGTGCTGGACAAATTCACTGAAACTTCTGATGTTTCACTAAACAACGACCTTGGTGTGGTATTTTTGTTACTTCAGGTTTATTTTCTGTGTTTTTCACTCACTTCCCTAGGAAAAAAAAATGAAAAAGGGGTGGGGGGGGAGACCATGGGGCAATGGGAAAAGCAAAACAATATAAAACAAATGGGGAGAAAATATTTAACTTTTAAATTAAGGAAATGAGGCCAGTTTCAGTTTAAAAAAATACTCAATGCCACTGAATTCTGTCCATGGCAGGGGACTGGAACTAAATAACCTGTAAGGTCCTTTCAAACTCAAACTATTCTATGATTCTATGACTCTGTGAAATAAGAAAGAAAAGGTCTGCAAAACTTTGCATGGTGTGAAAATTTGCTTTTGAATGTATCCTTGTGTTTCCAGTCCGCAAATTCACAAGGTGCTGCTGCAGGCTACAAATCCCATGCAATTATCTTCAGCTATTCATCTCCAGTGAACACTGAAAGCTATTGGACAATGAGAGCTGCCCAAAAGAAAGAGAATAAAATAATTTATGTGCATCTTTTTCTCTTTTTTTCTTTTTCTTTTTCTCTTTTTCTTTTTCTTTTTCTTGTTCTTGTTCTTGTTCTTGTTCTTGTTCTTGTTCTTGTTCTTGTTCTTTCTTCTTTTTTTTTTTCCCCATGCTGAGGGTGGGAGCTTTATCCCATTTTGGTGTAAATGGGGAGGGAAGGAGCTTTATCGTTGCTGAAATTAGAAGGAGATGAGAACTGTGAGTTTAGCCAAACCATCTGCAAGTGGAATGCTTCACCACTGGGTTATTAGGATGAATGTACACCAGGACCACGTGCCACTGTATCCCACATAGCAGTAGGAGTTGCTAGGCTACCTCCAACACCAGGAATGCAGGAACAATGATGTACTTACATCTTTCTCAATTTTGAAAAATAAAACAGGTTTTGGCATAAAATGGAATGTGCACAGAGGTAATTTCATAGTGGAAAGACCAAAGGAAAGTAGCCTTTCATCTCAGTGGCAGTGGTATACTCCTGGTTGTGACCTACAGAGGGCAGAGGCGGGACAGCTCACTGGGGTGCCTGTGTGTGGGAGGATGCTTGCAGCTTCTGCACCCCAGAAACTTCTGTCCCAGCCCTGCATCCCAAAGCCAATGGGCAGCTGCTACTCTCAGTCCCATTAGTTGGTCATTCAGAAGCTCCTGACAGCCCCAGTGAACTTGGGGAGAAAAAAGCCACCCTTAAATGATGGAAACAAATCTGACAGGTCTAGTGGAGGCTCTCAGCTCCCAACTGGTGTTGTGTCTTGAGCTTTATTATCATTGTTGTTGTTGTCATCATTCTCCTATTCATAGGTAATGTTATAATTGACAGTCAGATGCTATGCAAGCTGTAATACATAGAAACAGAGACTAGACAGGAGTAAAGGAATAAAGGTAGGTATTTATTTGAAAGGCCTTCAAAGGTACACACTGGGGAGCCAGAGGCTACATCCAAAATGGACCCCAAGATGGATGACAAGTCTCGAGTTCTTCACACTTTTATAGGCTTGGGTCATTTGCATATCAGCATAAATTCACCAATTAAAACTTTAGCTAATGATGTAATTTCTTCAATTTCTCCACCTCTCTAGCAGCCCTAGTTTACACCTTTTGGGCCTAGGCCAATCTGAGTGTCTTGAATAGCAAGCTTGGAGACGCTTTGTTGTGTCTATCTGGCCTAGGAGAGCAGCTAACAAGCTACAAGAAACTTCAGAGTTACACACTAGGCAATATAGGATTTGAAAAATATAAAAGTTAAAACCTAAGGTGTCACTGTATGATTGATTCTGCTTGCACCTTTCTCTAGGATTAATAATGGATCTTCAGTGAGAGACAGGCATGGGGAAGGGGAGTGGTGGGAACTCCCTTCTAAAGGTAGCCTTTCCTTGCATGCTCTCTTCAAGATAAGATAGTTTCCTCAGGCTTATGTACTGTGATCCTGTTGTACTAAGACAAAATGTGATGTCTGCACAGTGAGAAGGAAGGCAGAGGTACCTGCCAGCCTTCCCCCACAAGGACACTGAAAGGGTTGTCTATGGGTTATGTTACAGGCAAAATGGACCTATGGGCTACACCACTGCTGAAGAAGACTGAGCACCAAGGAGAGCAGAGGCTAGAGGGATCAGACAGATTTGTATATTAAGAGATGCTCTGTCCTTCCTTATCCAGTCACATTTCCCACTGCCCATCTGCATGTTACACCAGAGGTCCCCTTCCAAACTAAGCAGAACAATCCCTGGAAATGTTCCAGGCCAGGCTGAATGGGGACTTGAGCAACCTGGTCTAGTTGAAGGTGACCCTGGCAGGGGGATTTGAACTAGAGGATCTTTAAGATCCCTTTTCAACCCAAACCATTCTGTGATTCTGTGATTCATATTTGACCTCCTAATGCGAGCTACTGATAACTGTGAGAGCAATGGCCAGATAAAACTTTTCAGTTTAGAAATCTACAATATCAGCCAGCAATGCATGATTAAGGGTAAGCTTTGTCTTTTGGCTTCAGGTCCACAAGGAGTAAATGAATGCAGCATCTCACCCAGACTACAAGAAAGTTTAAAATGGAGATTTTCAGTTGAGACACAGGACTGAGTTTGCCTTGAAATTCTAAACCCTCAGCAACGTTCTCCCTGTAAAAGTCAACCATAAGCTTACCTAGCAACAACACACAAGCTGTGCCTGCTCATAGATATCCCAAATACAGCCTTTCTGGAGGAAACAATTATAGCATTTTGATTATTGGAATGTGTCATACTCACTCAGCATGAGTGCCCTACAAAGAAGAGTCTATATATTAGTCCACATCCATCTGACTTCATCAGGTGTGCAGGCAGAACTTCCTCTTTCATTTCAGCTGGAAAATGTCTCCATAATGCTATTCATCAGTTCCTGAAGATTTCCAATCCCCTTGCTGTGAGAATTGCAAACAGCATTCCTCCATTTCAGAGGCATATGTTAGCACTGCAAGTGTGCCACCATTGCTGTGTATCAGATCCTGTGAAACAGGCTTAAAAAACCCAAACCAAACCAAACCAAACCAAACCAAACCAAACCAAACCAAACCAAACCAAACCAAACCAAACCAAACCAAACCAAACCAAACCAAACCAAACCACACTGCTAGAAAATGTAGGGAGAAAAAGACGTATAAAGAGGCACAGTACAGCTATTCCATGTTGAGTTTATTTTTTAAAAAACAATAGAAGATACTGAGTTATAGATGGCCCAGCAGTGACTAAAAATCAGTAATATGTGAAGGGCTCTGCTTATGTTATGAGCAGTGAAAGCACAGATACAGTGATTTAAAATGAGAACTAATTCAGCTGCAAATTTTCAGATAAAACCAGAGAATTAGATTCTGATTTTAACTATACCCAATGGTGTTTCCTCCTCCCATCCCACTCCAGGAAAAAATAAATGAGAAAAATTAAACACATCATCACAACATTAAAAAAAAAAGTACAAGGAGGAAATAGGCTGTTCTGACATAATTTCTGGTTTTATTATTTGCAACTCCTGACTTTGGACTTCTCAGTTATTGTAAGAAATGAAAGCATTTCATAAAACACAAATATATTCATCCAATTTTTCTAAAAAGTAGATGTGAAAACTGAAATTAAACTATCAGTTACCCAAAAGCCCATCATTTCAGTGCCACAGGCTGTTTTTATTTGGGTTTTAAACTTTCGAAATCTCTTTTTCTGAACTAGCAACCCTCTTTGGGGTTCAAAAGTGGTAAATGCAGAATTAAAAACCATTACCCTTTGGCTTCTGAGGTCTCCCTGTCCCACATCTGCAGCAGAAAGCCTCAGCACTCAGAGGTACAGAGTTTTTAAAGTACCTCAGACAAATACAATTCGTATCAGCAGAAAACAGGTAACAGCCACAAAAACTGTGCTGGAAACCTCAACCTAGTGCCACAACTTTGAGTGCACTTGAACACAGTCAGAAGGTCATTATGCTATACCTGTGAAGAGCACTTTCAAATGCAGAAAAACAAGGCTGTAGGAAAAGTTTAAAATCTTATCTTTGACCAACAAATATCGTAGGAAAAGACAGAGAGGGGTTGGGCTCAGAGTCCTTTCCACAGTTACAATAAAAAGGAGAAATATCCATTCTTACACAACTTTCTGCAGCCAAGTTCAAGGTGTAAATGATGACAAAGTATCAAAAATTACAATAGTGGAAATCTCTGAACAGCGATATTAACAAAGTTAATGAGCAGAAATACTATATACAGTGGACAAGTTGATGCTACCTTTCCCCATCACATTTTGCTTCAAAACTATAAAACTAAACAAATATAGTCTACTCTTCATAGGAAAAAAAATGATAGGAGAGTTTTTGTTAGGGAAGAAATATTTAACCTTCAGACCAGGTACTAAAGAAGTGGCTAGGGAGGAAGGAAGAATTTTGGATGTTGAGATTAAGCAATGGGATCACGGATGCTGATGAAAATACAAGGGAGGGAGACTGAATGGGGACAAATGAGCCCTTACCATCATTTCGGAGATGTAGGATGGCAGCACAGAAGGGGATGAACAGAGACTCCAGAAATGGGATCAGTACGAGACAGGGGAAGAAGAAACCCAACAGGGGTGGGTGGGTGTTATGATCCAATTAGGATTATTACTGAGGTTCCTTAGAAATTCCTCTGCCCAAATTAAGATGCAAACGAGACCATATGCCAGTGACCATAATATGGGTTTTATTGTTGGTAAATATAAGAGAGAGAGAGAGAGAGAGAAAGAAAGAAAGAAAGAAGTAGAAAATATAGAAAATAGGTGGGGGGTGGGGGGACAGAAAGAGAGTGACAGGGATGGGATAAAGGAAATATCACCACTCCATGGATCCCAGCAATGCTCCGTTGGTCCTCTCCAGCTGGTCTTCTTGGTGGTGAAGGTGCCCGCAAAAGTAGAGAATCCGATGGGTATATATGCTCAGGTTGGGCAGGCATGTCCGGGCATGTCCCCCTGGGGGAGGGGGCAGCCTCTTACAGCAGTCTCTGGGTTTGTTGCATCACTGCAGTCCTGTGGGGCAAAGCCTCTCACGTGGATGTCCCGTGGGGTTGGGGGTTCCACAGCTGGGCCAGTTTGTGTAATCGGAGGATGGGTGTTTATTGCCTCTCAACAGAGGTTACACCATGCACCCAAAAACCTCCTCCTTCCCACTTGGCTGGGGGGCAGTCTGTGTAAACCTGGCTTCTGTGAGCTGTGCTCTTCCCCCCACCCCAAATTCAGCTGATGGGATGGCAGCTGGAGGCTTTGACTTATTATGGATGCATACCTTTCCTCAGCTTGAGGGAGGCTGAACAATGGCTTTTCCTTTACTCTAATCAGCAGTGCGACTTACAGTTCAAAGTTCTTCAGGGAGGTTTCTGTGGCTGTAGCTTCTTTAAAACTTTATATCAATGTTTGAGGCATAAATTATTTTCAGTCTCTGACAGTGGGCCAAGGGGATGAGTTAAAGAATCTGAATTGGAGGAGACGTTGGAAATCTCAAAAGTACAGCAGGAGCTGACATCAGAAAGGGCAGTAAAACAAGCAGAGAGAGACAAGGGGCAGAGAGTGCCTTTCAGATGCTGCCAATCTTTCTTGCAGGGAGTTAATAAAACCACAAGAAAAATCAGAAAGACCTGGGGATGGAGATGGAGATTTTAAACAGGAAGTCAGAGATGGAAATGAGCTTTTGCAGATTAAAAATATCTGAGTAGATAAGACAGAAGAAATGGAAGGGTCTGGCCAGAGAGAAGATGGGGCCCTAAGGAGAAAAGGTTGATACTGCTCGGTCCGGCGTGCCCTCAGTCGGAGGGGACGCAGCGTCTGTCCTGCAGATGTCCATGAGCAACACTGCAAGGCTGCTGCTGCTGTTAAGAGAAATCGCTGGCTCCTCGTCAGAGGAGACATACCCCAAATAGCTCTAGCGTGTCCAGAGGCAAAGAAACTGGAGGGACCCTTTGCCCAGTTTTCCAAAGGCTTTTATTCCCGAAAGGGTTGGAGGCAAAAGGGCAAACAAATCTGAGGGTCTATGCCTTTATATGGAGGAGGGGAAAAGGGAACAACCAATGGGGTATAACCAAAGGGGAGGTACAACAGGGACACAACCAATACAGAGAAGGAGGTGAGGGAGTGACAATCCAGGGAACCAATTAGCAACCGAGGAACAAAGAACTTGCCAGAACAGGGGAGGTGCTCAGGACTTAGGAACCGCCCAAGAGGCAGTGGCTTACTCTTCCACCCCGCCCATGGATCCACCCTCGGGATCACTGTCATGGGTGGGGAAATCCACTCAGGGGATGTCCTCCGCATGAGTGGCAGCCACATGCCACAGCCCCGAAGGGGGCTGGGCCACCACAACAAAAGGTGATACTCAGCAGAGTGGGAGCAATGTTGGAGGGGAAGACAACCCCCTCTGCACGCAAGGAATAGGGTCAGGAGTACTCAGAGGTGCAGAAAACCTACTGTTTTCATCACCACTGTAGAGCAGTCCCTGGTGTTCTTCATCACTTTGATATTCCTCAGGACCTCATGAGAGCTTGTCTTCATTTATTTTTTCCTTCCATCTCTAATCTCTTCTCATCTCAATCTACCAGTAGAGAAGTGACAAAGGCATATTGAGTATTGTCTCCTCCCAGCTGTGCAGTGGATGGCTGAAAAGGAGAAAGAGCCAATGGAGCTCCCATGGTGGGGGCAAAACATTGTTAACCATGAGGGTATACCTCTCCAACACTTCTGAGCAAGTATCACTGCCCACTAATCTGAAAAAAATTGGCATCATCCCCACTGGAAGGGCAGAGACCTTGGCACCATCCATCATGGCAGAGAGCACTCAAAGAGGAATAAAGTGGGCAATAGTGAGGGCTTGGAGCCAGGCGAGGGGGATTTAAGGAAAGATTCCTGTGAGGTGAGGCAGAGGTTCTGCTTGGGAAGGTGGGCATGGTAAGCAAACTGCAGACATCTCCCACAAGCACTCACTTCAGTCATAGCAGATTAAAGACAGCAGTTGAAAGGAGCCACATACACACAAAAAACCCTCTGTGAGTCTTGCTGGTTTTGCTCTGTTTGGATATCAGACCTGGAAAAGCCTGCAGCATAACAGGACCTGAACATCACTTCCACATTTATCCTTTGGATTGCGATGCAATAATGTTGAGCATTTAGAAGAGAACATGAAGTGACCTATGTATTTATAACTGCCGAAATTTTTAATGCTAGAAATATAACACTGTAAGCATTGATATCCCTATTCTTGAGTTGGTATTAGAATAAATAGAGGAATGTGCTTGTTTTTAAATATTACTCACTTGGAATGCTTGTTCGCATTTAACAAAGCAAACAAGAGTTGTATTTAAACATTAAAATTGAAAACCAGCCTACTTTTTCTCCAAGTACCATTTCAAACAGCACAGAAAACTTTACACAAATTAAAGGAGCCTCTGCATTTAATTCCTGAGAGCTCAACTGGCAGTTTGGTCAGGTATTGCTGAGTCAATCTAGTTCTGGGACTTTCCTTGCTTGTTAAGGCTACACATAGGCCTTAACTTCCATTATTTCATTGCTGTAGCATTACCCCCAAAAAAAAAAAAAAAAAAAAAAAAAAAGTT
>VXAZ01004691.1:39104-70223 GCA_013399875.1 Gymnorhina tibicen
AAAAAAAAAAAAGAAGTTGTTCGACTGGTTTAGTGCAGCTTAGTGGCAAAGGCTTAAAATTCCTTAGCATCATGTTTACTGTCTATAAATCCAAACCTGAAATGCCAATTCATGTGCAGAAGTGGCTTCTTTTACATGCTGTGATGTTATTTCTCTCTGGTTTGGGTACCCTCATGGTTATCTGAGGACTCTGAGATACTGAGTTTCATAAAACACTGAAATCTAATTTTACTTTCTGCAGAGAAATGTGGAGTGTCAAGCTTGTTATACTGAGGCTTCCAGAATATCTGCTGTGTGTATATAAAAGTATACAAAAATACCTCAGGTGCTTCACCATTTGTGCTGGTTTACATCACATACCATGCGTTCTGCTTCCAGGAGGGAAGAACGTATTAAGACCCTGTCTTGGGGTGACTTTATGCCTATTGTATCCCCTATCACTGCTCTATGCCCGGATATGATGCTGGGCCTTTCTATGCCTTTAAAACTGGGTGCGAGAGAGAGAGAGAAAAAAAAACTGAGCGAACTTTTCCAAACAGTTTGTGCTTCAAGGACACGGAGATTAGCTGCTGCTGCTGCTGAGGAGTGAAGGAAGCACCCTTTTTTTCAGCTTCTCTCGGCTTTTTGGCTCTGTTTCTCCGGAGAGAGAGAGAGACTGAGAGTTAAGATTCTTTCTGGGACTTCGGCTTTTCCCTTCTCTCTTCTGGACTTGTTCAGAACACCAGAACACACTGGGAAAGTTTCCACCTTAGGCCCAGAGGGGGCCCACACCAACTCAGGTCTGAGGAGGAGGAGAGAGACCACACCCACAGAAGGACTCTCAAATCTTTCAGGTTTTCTCTCCACAGTGAGAGATTTCATTTTTTAGCATTATTATTCTTTTCCTGTGTGTTTATTAAATAAATAGTTTTTTCCTTCACTTTCCTCTGAGAAGATTATTTTTCCCTGAACCTGGTGGGGGAGGGGCAGCTTTAACCTGCCTTCCTTTGAGGAGACGTTCCTTTTGGACGTTTCCCTGAATTTGGCCCAAATGGGCACAGACCCCAAAAGAATGCCTTTAAAGAAACATTTTGGCCTTCAAAAACCATGGGAGAATATCATTACCATGTGGAAATATTTGGGCAAGGGGAAAAAGGAAGACAAAAGCCACAAGTGAATTTGAACAGAATATAGTGAGTAAAAATCAAGTAAAAGTAAACTTAAGACCAGAAACGTAAAGATAATCCCAGAAATTTTACCTGGATGGATTACTTAATAGGAATAATGGAAGAAACAAACCAAAACAAAAACCCAACTGACTCAATGCTTGATAGAAGCATTCATGGCACTACATCAACTTAAACATGGTTCAGTACCAGGGTGATGGCCTTAATGATGAATGGGATCATTGCCATAAGATGGGAGTCTTGTAAAAGATTCTGCTCTCATTCTTTCACATTTTCCTGAGGAAAATTGTGCACTGCTGAAAACGTGATAATATAATATCTAGTATCAAATATTGCTGAATCCCTTCCGAAAAGAACTTGGAGAATTATTGAGAAGATTGTGATGAGCATATGCCAAAATATATGTTCCCATAAACATAAGTGTCTTCATTCATGCAATGACTTCCATGTGAGACAGATGCAATGTATCTCTGAACATCCTTCAAGTCTTAAAAAATACATTGGGAAAGGGTACTTTGAGACATCTAATTTGTTCAGTATTTTTTTTTTTTTAGACCCAGGTCCTGATAGTTCATCTCACTTCTTTGTTAAAAAAAGCCAGTGACAGCAAGTCCACAACTCAAGTATTAACTGAATTGTGCCAATACTACGTTATAGTTATACAGTCACGTTAGCTCTCCTAACCCACAGGCAGGCTGTTAAAAAATAGCAATTCCTTGTGGAGATGGAAGGTAGTTTCCTTCCTCACTCACATTTATGTTTCTTTTAATTTCTAACAATTTTTCACCTATCTTTTAGAGTTTATGTGCCTCTGAAGAATGTGATGGAAAGGTCTCAGCACAAGTACACTTCTCAAAATCACTGAAAGCTGGCTCAAGCCTTGCTTCCTCCTTCCAGGAGCTGAAGACAAATTTTCAAAGCTCAACAAAATCTCAGTAACACACGGCCCCTGAAAATGGATCCTATCTCAAACAGTCATTTTTTAATGGCTTGTCTTACCACTTTAATGTAAAACTGTAATCTTCTAGTCTGTAAATCATCTCAATGAGATGAATGATAGTTAAATTTTATGAAACCATGGTGGAGAAATCCTGTAATTTTGTGACAGTGCTGGTAGTGAGGGCACACAAGCAGAACATGTGTTGTGGAGCTTGTCTGGGTGATCCTGAAAAAAGAATTACTAAAACAAGACAGTTTGCCGTTCTGCTCAAGTATTTGAACCTTGAAATCACTAAACATATTTGAGGATGAAGGGATTTAGAGAAGAGTCTGAGGGTTTTATGGAGCAGGTGAAGAGAAGACTGATACCTCAGTTACCTGTTCTTCCTTCAGAACAAAGTGTCATTTCTTTTGCCACAGTTAAGGTAAAATATCATTACAACTTATTATCACTATGACTCTATCTTACAACCATATGGCGGAAAATTTTTTGAAGTTAGTTTTATACTCACTAATAAAGAAAAAAATTCATCTCCCAAGATGTATCAAAATAATGAATTCTCACATTTATTTTTCTTGAACACTCATTCACACAATGTATTAAACTCATTTTCTTCCATTATTTCATCATCTGTGTCTGTAGATGAATTTTATAGTAGTAGTAAAACATTTGCCATTAAAAGATGTTAATACAATTATTATTTAATAACAAAAATAACCTAGCATGGAAATGAATATTTTTGTTGAAGAGACCACGTTAAATAGTTTTTACTCTAAAAACAAAGAGACAAAAATCAATTCCACATTGTATTGGACTGCAAAATGTTTTTAAAGACCAAACCAGAAATACTGGAAATACAGAAAAGCATTTGTGATGTAGAGGAATTATTCTCAGGCTCTGATCATCATTGCAAAAAGTAAGTAAGGAAGTATCAAGATGATGTGTAAAAAAAACAGGTGATGACAAATAATTCAGTAATTATTGCCAGATTGGTCCTGCAACACTTACCAGACAAAAAGTGCAAAATACATCCAACTACTTCCATGCAAAGGGGAAAAAGCACAGGGTTTTAACGCATTCCTTCCAGCCTCTCCTGCCATCCCATCTTTCCCTTAAACGGCTCCCAGGACATGTATGCTGACTGGTAGGCAACAAAAGTGGAAAATTTCGAAGTTTTTCATGGCCAGGATCATCCCTGTCCTCCCTCCACAGGGTACCAGGAATTTTCCTTTCCCTCTCCCTCGGCATTTTGCTGGGTGAGGGGGTCCCAGGGCACCCCCCCACACCCCTCACCTCCTTAAAGTTCTTTCTGTCATGCAGCTCCCTACAGGGTAAAATTAGGGGAACGTTTGCTGTCTCTGAGGATGCCTTCTCCCCCTCACACTGAAGGGAAGCAGCCTAGAAAACACGTTCCTTTTCTTCTCCCACTGCCCTTTTTATTCCTCCCCCCCCCTTTTCTTCTTTCTTTTCCCCCTTTTCCTTCAGCCCCCCTTTTTTCTCCTCCCCCTTCTTCTTTTCCTNCACAACTTGAGGGGTACGAGGGGGCGGGAGGAAGCGTGCACAGCATCTCACACACGCACACACACACCGCCTTCCCAGAGCTCTGCCGGTCCTCAAAACTGTGCGAATGCTCCAGAAACTCTGCGGATAGGAGAAGCATTTGGGATGTTCTCGGGGAGAGGAGCGCTTGCTCAGTGCCGTTGCAGTCCTTCGAGAAAGGGGTGGGGGATTTCCCTCCGAAATCTGCCTCCCCCGAGGCTTCCCGGCCACTTCTTCAGCAGCTGAGAAATGTCCTTCGAAACAAAATTTTAAAAATTTAAAAGCCAAACCAAACCAAACAACAAACAAAAAACCCCCACAACACCCTGTCAAAACGACCACCCGCCCCCAAAAAAGGCAAAAAGAAAAATCTAAAAAAACTCCACCCCCTCTTCCCAAATCCAACAAAAAGAAAAACAACAAACAAATAAACCGCAACAGACAAAAAATCTAAAAAGAAAAAAAGAAATAAAAAAACAACTACCGAAGGAAAGCAGGAGGCAAGGAGGAGGAGGAGCAAGTATGCCGTGAGGTCTCAGTCTCGTTTTGCTACGGCCTCCCAGNAGACGCTTCCGCGAACGAACTGCGCGTTGCAGCCCCTGCGCACAACTTGAGGGGTACGAGGGGGCGGGAGGAAGCGTGCACAGCATCTCACACACGCACACACACACCGCCTTCCCAGAGCTCTGCCGGTCCTCAAAACTGTGCGAATGCTCCAGAAACTCTGCGGATAGGAGAAGCATTTGGGATGTTCTCGGGGAGAGGAGCGCTTGCTCAGTGCCGTTGCAGTCCTTCGAGAAAGGGGTGGGGGATTTCCCTCCGAAATCTGCCTCCCCCGAGGCTTCCCGGCCACTTCTTCAGCAGCTGAGAAATGTCCTTCGAAACAAAATTTTAAAAATTTAAAAGCCAAACCAAACCAAACAACAAACAAAAAACCCCCACAACACCCCGTCAAAACGACCACCCGCCCCCAAAAAAGGCAAAAAGAAAAATCTAAAAAAACTCCACCCCCTCTTCCCAAATCCAACAAAAAGAAAAACAACAAACAAATAAACCGCAACAGACAAAAAATCTAAAAAGAAAAAAAGAAATAAAAAAACAACTACCGAAGGAAAGCAGGAGGCAAGGAGGAGGAGGAGCAAGTATGCCGTGAGGTCTCAGTCTCGTTTTGCTACGGCCTCCCAGAAGCTCAGGAACATCCTTCCTCGCCAAGACGGGTCGAGTCGGAAAAGCCCTGTCAGTATCGACCTGACAGAGAAATCACCGAAATGTTATTATTACTTGTTTTAAAGCAGATGCTGTCACTCGTCTCCCCCTTCAAATCACTTGAAGCTGAAGGAGCTGTAAGCTAAAATTTTTTAATGTGAGGCATCACATTAATGGTTGTAAATATCAAAACAGCAGTTTTTAGTTTGCTCTACAGACAGTTTTTTACTCAAGCACATTAAAATATTTTGGAGAATAAAAGGCCTGAATAATTCAATACTAACAGCTATCACCCCCACCCACCATGGAGCGCCACTTAGTTGCATGTATTGCATATCCATACTAAATCATATTTGAATTACTGATTTGTTTTTCATATTTCTGTTTAGAAATCCAGGATGGTCTATAGATTGCAATTATTCCAATGTTTGCATTATTGTTAAAAGAGGACCTGCTATGCAGTGAATGCATTGTAAAAATTACTTACTTCAACAAGAAAAACCATGACATAAATCCCTGCATTTTTCTCCCACAACTGGGATTTGTTAAATTCATTATGAAATACAGATATAAAAGACATTTTGCAATTTTTTCTTTTTTTTTCTGTGTTTTCCCCTTGAATGATTATAAACACAGAAACTGTCCTGTTCCTTTCTTTCTTTAGTCCACTTCAATTATGGTAGACTAATATAATTGAATCATAATTTTTACATATAATTCCAATGTGCTTTCACTTTATATCTAATTACAACATTTTGCAGCATTTTGGAACTGACAGCTCCAAAGCACTTTAGCAAAGATGCCAGGAAGATGTTTAAATATTTTAAATGCAAATGAAACACTTCTAAAAAAATACACATTGTATTATGATGATACAGTTCCCTGTATGTTTAAATTCGTAACAGAAGTATAGATATTTTTAATCAATCTCCTAATAATAAATAGCACAGACTATATGATTCCAAAAGAAAGTGCAAAAATTCAAATGCTGTTTTAAAAAATCACAAACTTTATTGTGATTTAGTCAAAAGTAACAACCACTTTTTCAGAAAACTACCACTACGGTTACTGATTAAATTAATAAGGGGAGAGTGGATGTGCAGGTTTTTTTCCTTTTTTTTGCTAGCAAGAGATGCGTTTCCAAAATGATACGGACACCTGGCTTTTTATAACCCAGGGTAATTTGATTTTATGGAAGTTTCAATTATTAATCAAAACCACCTTGAATCGAAATCAATACATTTCTGAAAGGATTTTTCAACTGTTGCTTTACTCTCGTGCTTGAATCAGAGCATCTGGGGCTTCCCAAACAGCCCTTTTCTGTTGTGTTTGTTGGGACAGATACACAATGAGCTTGCCTGGGAAAAACCCTGGGCTTTTTGCAGGTATGGCAACTCCTTTCCACAGAGAGGAGAGAGCTCATGGAGAGCTGCCTGGCAGAGCACCAAACATTGTGTGAATTAAAGGGAACTGTGCTGGCATCTCCAGGCCGTGGGAGACTTTTTGTACAAGTGCAGCTTGGGGAAGTTCATGGGAAAGGTCTGTCATGTCAGAATTGCCTGCTCCTGGCAATGGCTTCAAAGTATTCAGCCAGGGAATATGTGGCTGTCAGAGCTGAGCGCATTAATACTTTTCATTATTTTGCATTTTTGAGAATGAAGGCTTCATTTTATCAATTGGGCAATCAAGGGCTGTGTGAGATGTGTCCCTTGTGAGTGTCAGCAGACTGCACAACTGCTAGAAACTTTTCCTTCCTCTGGCCAGAGCAACAGTTTTACCAACGGTTAAAAAAAAAAAAAGTTTAACTGCAGCCTGATTGTGTCAAAATGCACAGTAGTTTATGTTAGTTGTTGCAACCATAATCCTGTGAGGTTTGAGAGGAAAAGTTTGCAGTGGCAGGGCTCTCCCACCCCCAAAAGAAAAAAATCACAAATAAAGCCAGACAAGGTTTTAAGCTGTCTTCAGTTCTAAACAAATCACACATATTCTTACAAAATATGTATTCACAACAATTCAACTGTAAACAAAAGACCCAAGAACACTAATACAAAGTTGAATTCCTTCTTTAGCAATATTCTGAAATTCTGTTGTGGGTCAATAGGATCCAGTTTAACACAAACTAGCATGGGCAGCAAGGATAGACATCACACAGATGAAACACCAAAATGATTCCTGAAACTCCTATAGCAATTTTGCATGATTTCAGGAAAACTCTCCAGCAAGAGTAGTTTCATTCAACCCATGACCTGCCTTCCCCATCAGCCGGAGAAGCCTGGGGTACCACAGTTGGCACTATGCCTTTTATAGCCCCTGCGCGGGGGGTGATGACAGAGAAGTGGTGACAATAATTTTTATAAAAATATTGAAGATCAGTTTCTTTTTTCTTTTGGCTGCTGTGGATGCTCCCTCTTTGTACTCTTCCTCTAGCAATAGAAAAACCTCACATCCATCCATCTCTGGAAAACAGGAATATGGTCTGTGTACCAAAATGAGTTAAACTTGGCAGGGTTTGGGTTGAGGAGCTTTGCCACAGAGCTGTAAACAGAAGTCCTACCTTCTCACAACAATTCTCATGCTTTCCTTTTGATGTTATTCCATAGGAGGGAATGCGAACTAGTCACCTCCCTGACAAAGGAACTTGTTTGGGTTTGTAGGGGAAGTTTTTGTATAGAATAATGCCTGTAGAATGGCAGAAATTATAAAAAAGACCAGGTTAATTAAATACAGTCAAATGCCACACAGGCTTCATTGCTTTGCTAAGAAGCTTTGCAAAAAAAGGCAAAGCACTGGTAAAATTCCACCATTTTACTAGGTGAGCAGTTATCTGTTTTTCTAGTCTTGCTTACATACAAGTGAAGGTAACTATTATTTCACTGACAATCTGGATGCTGGAACATGTTGGATTCTTGGCAGCATGTGCTGGTGGAGTGACAGCCACCCCTGAAGGGCCAGGACCAGGCAGCACAGGGGCTGGAGGTGGGGTGCCAGGGCAGGAGGCCCCTGAACAAATCACTCAGGGCTCACCCTGCAGCCCAGCTTCACTGGTCACCCACCTACCCCCTCCAGCAAGCAATGCACAAACATCACACAAGAAAAACACTTCTAAGGATGTATTTTACTTCTGCAGTAATTGCTGACACCTTACCTCCGCACCTGATTTTGTCACTGGGATTGGAGTGTTTCATACCGGAAACTGTGGGAACCTTTGTAGCAAGTTCACTTAGTTCTTACGGGTTTCTTACTTTCCACACATGAGATGCTATAATTATTATTATTAATATTATCAACAGCAACAACGTAAAACAAGCCTTTATGTTTTGCAAATCCACACCTTCCTGAAGGGACAAGTTTTTCCCTCTCACATGTCAAATGGGATAAAACAGAAATATTGTAGGATCCTCTTGTTAAAATATTGAGTATTTATTATTATCCTATTTTTTTCCTGAGAGGCTCTTCTTATATTTGCAGAACCCTTTATTACAGGTGAACTGTCAGTTCACAAATGCGGAAAAAATTCCCAGAAAAGATACAGTACTGACACTGAGGGGCACTGAAATCCTTTATCCAAACACCAGAGGTGATGGAAGTTCTCAGCCACTTCTGCATGCCACAGTATCCCCAGAAGACTCAAGCTAATGGCGGCAGCCCCTTGGTAGTCCCATGTGATGTGCCATGAGCATGACACTGCCTAAAAAAATTAGAAACAAAGCGACTTACTAACAATGTCAAATATTCAAGTCAGATAAGTAACATCACAACCTGTTGCTGGGGTTAGCCCTGCAGCCAGCAACAAAGTATACCTACAGCCACAGGAAATGGAAAGCTCAATTCCTCCTCTTCTTTTTTAAAATCTATTTTTCTAATGGTTTTTATTTAGTTCACACTTTGCAGAGCTCACTTAGAGTCTATAAGGAATTGTTTATTTTGTAAACCTATAAATGTGCAGAGTGCTGAAATGATGCAATTTGAAATAAAAAAAACCCAACCCTTTTGCTTTGATAAGTCAGACTTTGTTTTAAATTATTTGGTTAAGCAGCTGATTAAAGGTACAGAAGTATAAGGCTCAATTATTGGACTCTCAACTTTGATTAGTCAGATACAAAAGCATTTTCAGTTTAATAATTAAGTTTACTTAATTATGCTTAATTAAATATATTTCAATTGAGCATACTTAATTGTGCTTAACACAAAAAAAGAATAATTCTGCTGCCTTCATCAACGCATATATTTAAGTCACTTGCAGGGAAACAAGGAGATATTGCCACTTCATTTTCCAGTCAATTCCAGAAGCAACTGGCAACAAATGGATTGCCTTCACCTTTTGATATACATTTATATATACCACTCTTGTGACCAAAAGCTTATTTTTCTCAGAATATGCACTTGTTGAATGTGGACCATTTGGTAGTATAAAGCGTATACAATGTAATGGCTAAAAAGGATCTCAGCAACTTTAACTAACTGAAAATTCGACTCCAGGCACTGGTATTTTTGGTTCCTTCTTGGGGTGACATAGGAATTGTCGATTTGGGGTGTGTTCTGGTGGGACGCTGTGACCTTCTGAAAGCGTCTCCAGCAGAAAGCTGCTCGGCAAAGCCCCTGCACACTCGTGCACACACACACACACTGGATAGCTTCTTCGACAAGTCGACGGCAAAGAGGAAGGGTCTTCGTACAGAGTTCCACGGCAGAGGTTTATTCAGCCACGCGCATGAAGGTTTCCATTGACGAAAAGACCCAGAACGATGCGGGGTGGGGCCTTAGGGTTATATACAGGGGTGGGAGAACATCAGGGACCAATGGTCTGAGGGCATGGGGGCGGTTCCCAGGCAGGACTGGGGTACGGGAGCCAATGGGGAAACTCTGAGGGAGTGGTGAGAAACAAGGGCCAATGGGAGACTGGGGAAGGGAGAATTTTCTAGGGCAGTGACATATAAGGTATAAGGGGGCAGGAAGGCCAACTGGGGAACATAATGAAACAAAGGATCCTGGGAGAGGCCTTTTCTGTCACCATAACTTGGGGAGGATTTCTGTTCCTAGGGATGGTCCCACCAGTGGAATCCTTTGGTTCCTTGTGTTATGGGCCCACCAGCCCTCACCAGGAATAATTAAAAAGAAAACAAAAATTTAGTCAGCCAATTATTTTACATTTCAGTGACCAACAAAAGTTCCCTGTTTTGGACCACTGAGGTTGGCCATGTAGATCTACTCCCTCACTGAGAGATCTCACAGTTAATTCACACATCACTGAAAATGAAAATACATGAAAAATTATTTGAAAACCATTATAAAATTAAATTTTGTCTTTGAAAATTGGGCTGTGAGTAGGTTACCCATTCTTATGCTGCTGAGATCTTTGTCCTGAAAAGATCGTCATCTATGCTTAGAGTGATGTATCAAAGGCTTTCCCTGAGCTGTAAATCTCCAAGCAATGCACAAGAAGCTGGCTGTTAACATCAATGCAATGACGTGTCTTAGGTGCAGCACAAGGTTTCTAGAACACTTTTGTTAGCACTGTTACATAACAACTTCATTCTTTGCTGTGAGTGGTGAGGCACTGGCACAGTGCCAGAGAAGCTGAGGTTGCCCCATCCCTGAAAGTCCAAGGCTAGGTTAGATGAGGCTTGGAGCAGCCTGGTCCAGTGGAGGGTGTCCCTGCCGATGGCAGGGGTGTGGAATGAGTTGAGCTTTAAGGTCCTTTCCAACGCAAATCATTCTATGATAAGAACAAAAGACTGCAAAGCCCCACTTCTCACCTGATTTCCCTCTTCCTGTATTTATTTTTGTCATTCTTTGTTGAAAAAACAATTTAGAGCACCCAGGCAAATCAGCCAAGACAGGCTTAATTTGCAACGAGAACTTAAAAGGAAGAGCAGGGCAGCTGTCTGCTACAGCCATAACCCCAGCTGTGCACTCAGAATCTCTCAAAACTAGATGAAGGGAGTTAAATTATCTTATTTCAAAGCTGATGGGCTTGATCCTCATGCAGGGAGACACATACACATCCTCTGGGCATCACCACCATGAGATGCATAAGCACTGATGTATAGCTCAGTAGAGAATGAAACATCTATCAATCAAATCCTGCTGCTGAGGCCACAGCTCAGCAGCTTTCAGAAGGGATTTTTTTCTGGTGGGTCTGGAAACAACTGATAGATATATGAGGTGGAAGCAGCTCTCTGCGTTCAAAGGGAAGACGTGGGTGGTAGATGGGAAGAGAGAGCACTACATGAAGAGGTGAGTAATTTTTCTGTTTTTCTTTGTTATATACACAACCCTACACATACATATATATAGGAAGGGATCAATGTTCAAGAGCAGGTGGAATTATGAAGTAATAATCTGCCGAGGAGTGACTTGCTGTAGTGCCCAAAAGATGCTAGCAACGGCAGCAAAGGGAGGAACAAGGTTTGGGGGAAACATTCCTGGAGCAGGCAGAGGTGTCCCAAATGGTAATAATGCTGCTAAATTCTCAGAAAGGAGAATGTGATGAAAAGTTACAGCTGTCAAAAGGTGAAGAATACCCCTGGTTTGTGTAGTGACCTGGTCAACCTAAAGAAGACCAATAGAAAATAATTTTGACAGAAGAGAGAAAAAGTGATGGAAGAAGGTCCTATTGGGTTGGAAGAAGGTACCTTGAGGTTGTAATTTGTATAACCTGTAAAATCATGTTGTTGGAAGCTCCAAAGTGGCCCTAAAGAAGATTAATTACTCTGACTTGTTGGAATAAGCTCTAAGAGAGAACTTGGTGCAACCAGAATAGGATTTTGCAATGAATGCATCTGCCCACCATCCTCAGCAGAGAGACAGCAAAAATCTGAGGGAAAAAATACCTACCGCATGCAGGTATTGTTGCATTTTGCTCTGCCACCAATTCCAGTACAGACCATTTTTGTTGTCCTTGATGCCATATCACATGAATTCTTACCTGTCCTGACATCACTTCTTCCTTCCCTCACCAGGACTTGCACTCTTGTTACACCATGTTGTGCTTCCTTGGTGGGAATGCAAATTCCCAGTGCTACAGGGGCAGCCAGGGTGCAGGGTGGGCACCTGTTGACTGAATGGTGAGTAAACTTGGCACAGTACAGTAAAGGAAAATGAGCCTTTGTTGCCTTCCAACCATCAAATCTCTCACCCTTTCATGTAGGGGTCTGAGAGTAGTTTGAGCGGGGCTCTTAGCAAGCCTTCCTCACCACTCAGCTGCAGTGCCTCAAACCTCTTGGAATTTGCAACTTCATGACTAGAACTTCTTAAATTATATGTGTGTAAGACTGTGCATAACTGTGTTTTGACTTACTACCACTTTTCTCTTTAACACTCCTCTAAGTTAGTCCTAAAAAGGTCAGATGTATCCATGGCAACAAATAAAAACCAGTCTGCCAGGTCTTACTGACAGTATTTCAAAATTATAGCTATACAGGGCATGGCATATCTGTGTTAATTCACAAATGTGTGTCCTTAATAAAAGTGCTCTAAATAGGAAAGTCTAAAGACTCATTATTATGGGTAGACCTGAGTGAATACTAATACAAATTTTATCTGAATATTGTTGATACTTTTTTTTCTTTTTCCCCTGAGTGAATGTTCCCATCAACTTTGAAGGAAACAAATTGCTGTCACTTGCTTCCAGGCAATCAACCCTTGAGAAAACAAATAAACATCTCCAAACAGACAAACATGAGTTTAGGGAGGTGGGACCAGATAACCCCATCAGTGATCCCTTGCAACCTTACCCAGTTCAATTCTGCTTATGATCTTGGGTTTACACCCACTCAGAAGACAAAATACCACTTGAAGCAAGCTGAGAAGATGTTGGATTTCAAAAGTTAAAAGCAACCCATTAAATAAAAGACACATAGAATTCCAAATGTGTAATGCTGAAAAGAAAATCAAATTTTTGCAGTAAACTTTGTGTAAATTTGTTAGGAAATTTTACTCTATTTTGTGTAATGTTGACTAGAAAATGCACTATTGATAGGATATGTGAATGCTAGTTATTTCAAGGCAGAATGTTCGTAAGTCCACAACTTTGAGGCATTCCTGCCTGACTAGGATGGAAAACTGAAACTGTTAGGGAAATTGAACTACTCTCCTTTTGCGTTTCAAAATGAGATGAAAAATTGAGGGAAAGCCATGATTTACACTCAGAATAACCAAACCACACCATTGTCTGATGAGGCAGTTTCTCTACTATTCGTAAGACCACTTTGAATAGGAAAGTAATTTCACGTCCAGGATAGTTAGTAAGAAAGTGACAACTTAAAGGGGTTTTTTGTTGTTTGGGGTTTGTTTTTGTTTTTACTAGAAAGTAAATTTTTTTTAATCTCTGTTTTGCAAGCTGTTTAGTCTTCAGATATGTGAGGGTGAAATGCATCCTCTTTTTCCACAGCAAGGGGGTGATGCTCCTTTCATGTGAGTAGTGTCACCACCAGGATCAGGGAATGGTGGTAGAGCTGCACTGATCCCCCTCCCATTCGCCTAGCCAGGCTGAGGCTGCCTGTGGGATGCTGCTGCTCAACAGAAATATTTATATAAGCCGAGGGAGACTTACAGCAACAATACCAACATGCAGAGATGGGAAAAATGACAGGAAAAATTACAAGACCATTTACAGGTTGTTCATATGACCCTGCTAAGAGCCTTACAAAGCTCACTACAACACTGCTGGAGTCACTAACAAACTGAAGCACTTTACAAAACCTGTACCTCTTCAATAATTCTGAATTGCTCTGAAACACTTGTGCTTCAAACACTCATGCTCCAGGAAGTCTCTGTTAACCACTGCAAATTTATAAAAGGCACATTGTGAAAATTACGGTAATTCAATCACAAGTGTGAAATGAAATGGTTCTGTATTCTTTTAATTGTTGCTAATCACCAAGTTAAAAAAAAAAAAAGAAAAATCAGTTTTCTTATGCAACATTGGCTAAGCAATCATGAACTCCTTATCTTTAGTTAATATCGGCTTCATGAGCAAAAGAACCCCCAAACCATGAAGGGGCTGGACAATCTTCAGAGATTTTCCTTTAGTATTGAAAGCATTTTGTGGTTAGGAGAAGATGCACACTTGAAGCATTTTGTGCTGGGTACTGAAAATATATTAGAAAATATGTTAAGCTTAAGACTTTTTTTTCTGTAACTCACACCACACAGCAGAGAGCAGCACTGAATTGTCTAGATCAGACATTCTTAACTAGGAAGTTGTGTGAATAAGGGTTATCTCAGTTTAGCTACTAAAGCAAAAGAGTGTTGGTGTGTGGGAGGAAAAAATTCAGAATAACTCAAAAGGACAGGAAAATTTATTCAACTTCAATTAAGAAATCAGTTATAAAAAAATCCCAAACTCTTATTTAAATAAGGATGGGAATGGGATAATTCAACTTCTGCTTTGTAAAAAAAAAAATCAAAATAATCAGAAAATACGGGTTTCACCACAGTTATTAATTTAGTTCACAAATATCTTAGTTCCTTGAAGAGAGTAATCTTTTGGATTTTGATTTTTTTTTAATAAAACACCACTTCCTCTCATGCATCTCACTGATGAAGAATAAACTTATCTCCCCAAAAAAATGCATTTATGCTTATCCTATTGTTGCAAAAACCCTCCTGTCTCTGCCCCGAGAAGAGGCCTGAAGACAGACGTCTGCTGAAGCTGATTATCATGCAGTGGCACAGTATTGTGTATGAGCAATCCCACGCTTAAAAGATGTGAAAACCAAGAGAAAGCTGCAATGGAGAAAAATGAGTTCATTGACAGAAATGGAAGCAACAACTTTCTTCTTTCTTCTTCTGTTTTTTCCCTTTTTCTCTTTTTTTTTTTCTTTTTTTTGATCTTTCCTCCCTCCCCTCCTCTGCCATGGCCAACTAAATTAATCAGAAAAACTAGGTTGACACAAATCAACAAGGTGAACCAGCTGCAAACTAAGTAGGCAAAACAGCAACGAGTGAGGTAGCTGTGAGGGCATATGCCCCAGAGTTCAAATCACCAGGGAGCAGCTTCATGCAGCTCTAATAAATTTTTAAATGTGCTTACTCTTGGTTTTTTGCAAGTGAGCTTAAAACCACATATTTCACACTAATTTCTGATATATGTTTTGAATCAAACAACGCAATAAACCAGTCACTAAACGGCAAAAACTTTCAATTAAAGTTTCTTTCCTTTTTCAAATTAATCAAAATCCATCCTTTTTGATTCAGCATGGACTAAGTGAGCATCAGTGCCCTTAAAAACTTTCCACACGTGTAGTCTGTAAAACGTGTATTTATTAATGAAATACAGGTTAAAAAGAAAAAATGGCTGTCAGAATATGCTAATTCTCTCAAAGAGTAAGAAAAAGCACTGAATGAAGGAAGACCAGAACAGGAATCTTGCAGAAAGCTGCATACAAAAAGAAAATGCTGGTAAAAGTAAGCTTTTCAAAAACCAGTCCTGTGAAAAGGAACCACGTGTGCTACATGAAATAGAACTGAAGTAACTCTCACATGGGGATGGATCTCATACCCATCTCTGTCCAAGGCATAGAAGGGGAACCTTGCTAGCCTCCTGGATTGTTCCTCATCCTTGGGGCAATGTCCAGCCCTCACCTGAAGGGTCACTTTTCATGGGGAAAATCAAAGGAGAATTCAGTTGTGATCTGCAGTGGGCTGAACACTGCTACAGCTAAATCCACTATCAATGTGCTTCTACTTAACCAACAGAAGACCAGTTAGATACATGTCCAGTTAGATACATGTCCAAGTTTTGTTAGCAAAACAAGACCAGGGCATCCACACACATTTAAGAGCTCACTCTGAGGTGGACAGGCTTGAACACTTCACCCTGCAAAACTCTCTCTCCATGGTTCTAACCATGAAATGGTCTAACATTTACCCACTAAACAAACTATTTACATTGCTAGTTCAGATTCATTGCAATACTATTGTTCAGGAAACTTAATTTTAAAACCCTTTTAACTGAACTGCTAGAAGTATATTAAAGTGATTTCATTATTTTAAAATTTCTTAAAGGAAACGTCATTTGCACAGTCATCATTTTTCACATGCAAGACCAGTGGCCATTTTTCAGCATTCAGATTCCACCCCTTCCTTCCCCACTTTACATTTAATTTTTACACCCAGTAGCAGACAGGTTCAAGACATCACAACCATGAAATATAGTCAAGTCACTTTAAAAGAGTTTAAAGCGGTTTAAAAGCTAATTTTATTAAGTCTATGAGGCAGTCGTACCTTGTCATTTTCTCAGATATAATGCACATCTCCCAATAGTTTGCCAAAGATAAACCCTGTCCTCTTTTATGTAGTTGAATCAAAAGATACAGAAGATAGAAAAAAAGGATTGTAGAGATTGAATGCAAATTGAAAAAATACATTTTATTTAAGCAGCATATCCTGCCCATTTCAAACCTTACTCCTCAGTATTTCAGGTTGGTGTTAACATAACCTAATTTGTTTGTTAAAAAGCAGAAATTCTACTAAATCCACTTAAGCAAATAAACCAACTTTCAGGGTACTTCTTCCTGTCCTGCTGTAGAGCTGCTCTTTTTAGCATAGCTCTGCATCACAGGCATCAACAGCTGACTTTCAGCACATTTATCTCTATTTTAAACGTGTATCACAGATACTGCCTTCTTGGCAAATGCTGCCTTCCTCAGTACAACTCTGCAATGGAGAGAAAACACCTACAAGCTTTTTGTGTTAATTAGCAAGTTAAGAGAACACAGATGGCAAGCACTGTGCTAATCAAAATCTGGTAAAAATAATGGTAAAGCATGACTGAAGGCAACTATTAACTGTACAACAAAAGTCCTTTTTCTGCGAGTTTAGAATAACTGTGTTTTGTATAGATGCAAACATCAGGAACTTACGGAGCTGCCAGAGATCAGAGGTTTTTACAAAAGGCAGCAAACCTGGACTTTATACAGTTTCCCAAAATGATAAATTCATGCTGTGGGGTGACTTAAGTATGTTTTAAATCTTGCAACAGCTCTTTCTCTAAAATGTCTAAAGAAAGGTGACTTTTCTAGTGGGAGTGAGGAGAGGTGATAAATAACAATGGATAGGAGAAATAGTAACATGGAAGGAGAAAAAGAATCAGAGAGAGAAGAAAGCTGGATTTCTTTCATAACCAAACTCAGAACAAAAGCAGACAAACAACAGCACAAAAATAAGAGGAAGCATAAAAAAAAAATCTACAACAGGAAGACAGGGAAAAAGCCAAGAATGTCTAACGGACAACGGAAATAAGAAGAAAAATTTAAAGATGTCATCTAAGAGGGAAATTAAACAAATAAGCTGCTGGA
This sequence comes from Gymnorhina tibicen, assembly GCA_013399875.1. NCBI lineage: Eukaryota > Metazoa > Chordata > Aves > Passeriformes > Artamidae > Gymnorhina > Gymnorhina tibicen. Next base: position 56,258 of record VXAZ01004691.1, read on the forward strand.
ATACTCGTATTTGTTTTTCAAAATGGCAGACCAGGATGCAGGAAAAAAGACCAGGGAATATTAAGAAAAATTAGATGTATAGGCGTGCTTGAGGCAAGTCACTGGCTACCATGGGGTTGGTGTTTATATATAAAAAGACATATATGTAAACATATATGTATACATATGTATAAAACATGTGTCCATGCTCTTCTGTGATGGCAACACATTTCAGTGTTTTCCTTAAGATCTTGGGGGCTGGACTAGATGACCCTTAAAGGTCCATTTTAGCCCAAACTATTCTATGACTGTAAGATCCTAGTATGTTTCTGTAGAAAACAAGGAAGCTGAATGGACCCAAGTTAAAATTAATTTGAATTGAAGTAACTTTGATGCACTGGAGAAATGGTCTAAAATTAGTATTTTTTTAAAAAGAAACACAACAAAGTGTTAAGTACTACATTTGATAAAAATGAAAACACATGTACCTACAAAAAAAAGGAAACAATTGTCTTGCCTAGTACTGCCTAAAAGGACCCAAGAATTATCAGATATCCAGGTAAGAACCAGAGCTGCAAAGTTGTTGCAAAACAACAAATAAAGTTAATTGTGATATGCATTAATAAGGCTGCCTAATTAGCACTTGGGAGGTTATCATCTTGGGGGGTGGCATCAGGGGTGGCATGGAAAGACCAGGAATACAATGCTATTCTGTATGATTATCCACTGGATGAGAAACAGTTTTGTAAATCTGTAATTACAGATTCAGATAGGAGTATTTGTGCCTGGTGTCCCTTTGTGGGGGAGGATGACAAGGGTATGGGATGCAAAGAGAAATGGTAAGCATGTGCCTGGGCTGGCTGGCCCACTTGTCCATGGGAGGACACAACCAACACCTTTCGAGGTTGCTGCACTGAGAACAACACTCCTCAGCTAAAACTGTGCTCAATGGAGTTCAATTCAGCAGCATTTAGAAAATGAATTTTCACAGAAAGTCTACCTTTTAAGATATCATTGTCTTTAGACAGATAGAACAAAACATTTTTATTACCTGACTTTATATTTATTTTCAAATTTATATTACCTTTTTACTAATGTCAGCAAAATTTTAAAGTATTTACCACTACAACTTTTTGAAAGCATTAAAACCAATGTAATATAAAAAAATGACTATGCATAGTCTGTGTTAGAGAAATTAGATTTGTGCCTTTCATGTGGCAAACCAGCTACAGCTGTGCCAATCCAAAAATTCCAAAATTCCAATTCTAAGAATAAAAATTGATTAAATATTAACTTGGTTTAATTGTTGGTCCCCTGGTGCCCTACAGTTCTCCCCAGTTTTCACATGAAGAACAATGCACACCACCTCACCCTGCAGTTTTATGGCATTAGTCCTGCTTGTTCTGCACTACACAATATCATCTCCAGCTTTCCCCTTTTGCTTTTTAACGTGACACTCATTCCTTATATCCCAGATGGAGTCTAGCAGTGTGCATTGAAAAGACGGGTAACCACACTGTAATTCCCTGTGGAAAAAAAAATCCCTGTCCAGAACAACTGCTTTCTCTTTCATTTTGTAAATTGCAGCCCAAATTCCTTGATATACAACTCAGCTGATGTCCCTCCCCATGTCCCCTTTCCCAATTCTGTGAGCTCATGCTGTCTGTGAAATGACAGCAACAGCTTAATCCCACTCCATGAAGAAAGAGTAAATGACAATCTGGAAAAGAAAAAATCTGAAGATTTTTATATTTTACTCTTCTTGTCAGGCTGATACCAAAACATGTGTTCACTCGAAGAAGAAAACAGATATGACCAAAACTTGGAGGTTTGTCGTATTCACAATATAACCAAATGAATGGGAAGCAAATGGACATTGCTGATGCTTGAACACCAAGCTAAATCCAACCAAGAGCCTAGACTGTTTTATTTTTTGACAATGCACAAATTCTACACACTATGTATCTATAGAAATGACCATTTTGTGAAATTATACAGATTTTATACTTGTTGAAAAGCTGCTTTTAAATTTGACAGGTGAGAGGAATGGGACAGGGGTTGGTTATCCAGAAACACGGAAAGTAGCTTGTAAAGCTTGTAATTCAGAGAGAAAGATTATTTTCCTCTCTGCTTTAAAGAGAGACATATCTGTCCTGGGTTACAGTGTATTATTCTATTACCATGAGCTGTTGAGACCAGGTGTAGCAATGTTCCTTGCCTTCTCCCTCTGGACTATCTCCTGTTAATGGGCCCAACAATGCCTTGCCGAATGACTCAGAGATAACCTGCACCTGGACTATTTCCTGTTAATGGGCCCATCAGTGCCTTGCCCCATGACTCACCATCCCATTGTGAGATGCTCCGCCCAGGGGGAAGGAACCAAGCATTCCCACCAGGATAAAAATCTGGGGCCTGGAACAGTAGAGGCAGACTTACCTACTGGGATCCCAGAGGACAAGATCTACACCACTGGATTTTCCGAGGAAGACCAGACCCTCCTACAACACTGCTGGACCTTCAGAGGAAGACCAGACCTTTCAACAGAACCATCACTCCAGGAGGACTGCAGTCACCATTTAATTGTACTGTTACCAACCCCCCGATTATCAGGGGGTCAGGTTTGTGCTCTGACCTTGTCAGTGGGTTGTTTTGGTTTTTTTTTGCGCTACTGCATTTATTTTATTTTTCCTATTAAATTGTATTTCTGACTTGGACTCTCTCACTAGTTTGCTTTCAAACTAGTACAATATCATAGAGTGATATAGAGTGGCTCCCATTTAATGAACTGAAAAGCTGACCTTCCCTCAGACTCATCAGTGCTGCACCGCCTGGAAGGCAAAACACTAATTTCAACTCCAAAGTATAAAAAAATTACTTTCTCTTTTTTAATATGGATGTAGACAGAACATGAGTATTTCTCTAAAAGAGTGATTTTCTAGTCTCTGCATTTCACGATCCAGCAGGTAATAGCCTATTAAGGAGGCAAGCAACAATAACTGTGTTGCACATTCTTTGAAAACTTGTCATAAAATTAAAATCAAACCAGCAACATTTTCAACATTTTCTCAGCCCTACCTAAACCAGACAGCACAGGACAGATACCAGATGCTTGCCCTCTGGCTGGAGGATATATCCAGGCTTCCCTCTCCCACTGCAGTGGGAACTGCACTGCATGTTTGTGCATGACAGCAGAGGTCATGTGAAGACCTTCTAAGTCCTTTGAGTTACACAGTGTGGACCTGGTGGATTCCAAAGCAAAACTTCATATGACCCTTGAAATCCAAGCCTTCCTTTCATTCCAGCAGCATACTGCCAAGGCTTTTACTTTGTATTTTGGGCTAAACCGTTCTACTGCCAAGTCCCAGGGATTGTGGATTCTAAAGGCAGGCTGAAACTTCAGGCTGCATGGAGAAAGCAGAAGGCTAAGCAGTCTTCTGAGACAGAAAGCAGATCCCCCACTATAGTTCATTGCCTTCCTCTTAACCATCACTTCAAACTCACCTTTGTTACGCTTTCAGGAGGGGGTCCCACAGCTCAAATGCCTTGTAGACTTTCAAATCCTCACCCTGAAAGTCAAGACTGGCTCTTCTTAGCACCATGGCACAATTTGTCTCTGCAACACAACTGATGGCTATTGCTGAATGGGTCTTTGGTACCACTTCGGGTTTACGTTAAAGAAGGATGTTTTCTCAAGGATTTTTTTTTACAGCTGTGGAACTGTATGAGCAGTTTTGGCATCATTTACCTGCACTTGCTGCACACATGAAAAGAAAATGCATGCACAACCAAATCTGATATTCCAAAAATCAAATTCAAGATGGTTACAAGATGTTATTAGGTATATTCCTTCTTAGTGCTGCTAGGATGAAACAAATAGGAGAGATCATGTAACGCTTTTAAACACATTCCTTTTTAGAAGAAGCAAACACAACCCCTTTCTAAGTGATTTCCTATTAGGAAGGGTGACAGTCAAGAAGGGTGACAAATCCTCTGAGTGTACTGGGACACTTAGAATTTCCTCCACTTACCATGGTGTACAGCCAATCTTTCTCCAGAAATGGTACAAAAATTTAAATAGCGAAACACACAAAAATGAAAACATTCATATGAAATCTCTAAGTGGTTCTTTGTGGTTAAACTGCTGTTCACATGAGTAAGACACTACCTGTATTTATATTAAAAAATTATTTATTCTGCTCTACCCCAAAGAAGGAGGGAATAAGTCATCTACTCAATTATTTCTAAAAGAAGTAAACAATTCAGACTAGTAGAAAAACTGGTAAGAAGCCTGGTTATTACATGCTCTTTGGAGATTTTGCAAGTTGATAAAAAGTAGCATATATCACACAAAGTAGGAAAAAAAATCACACTGGTAGACAATAAACATTTATTGATCTTTGGCATTAGAAATTGTCCTATTTTGGATATGGGAAATACTATATAAAATAATGGAAGGGTTTTTTTAAACCTAAAGTACTGTAAAATAGTCTATCCTTTACAGTGCAGAAGTGCAAGGCATGCAGAATACATGTAGGGATGTTAAAATACTATAGGAACATCACTGCAGTAGACATTTTATGTCCAACATGGGATTAACGCTTTACAAAGGCAAGCAAGTTGATGGGGCCACTTGATAAACAGCAGATACCACAGTTTCTCTTAGATTTGCTGTGTGCAAACTAATGAGCAACTAATAATTATAAATTTCATTTCAATAAGGTGTGCATTATAAAAGCGGAGTTAAACTATAACATTTCAACAAAATGAATAGGGAATAAGAAAGTATAACCTTGCTTCAATTCTGCAAAATTTACTGTTGTTGAAGAAATTTAGGCATTTAGGCAACAAAGCAATTCTTACTACTTTTTACATTAATATAAAATGCTGCCTGAGCAAGGCAAAACCAGCTTCTTAAATGCTCTACAGTAAAAAAAGTAATGTCAATTCTTACAAATAGTTTAAGGAAATATTCAGCAACCTTACTGTACCACGTTTTCCCAAATAGTGTACTATATACAGTACAGATTTCTACAGCCACTTTGTAGAGCTAAAAGCTCAACATGCTGTGACAAGTTTTCCTCAGAAGAAGGCTTCCTTTGGTAGATTTGAATCAGTAACACTATCTCAACTTACAAGCACTTTACATGCAGAATGTAATTAATTCAGGAGCAGGGGCTTGCTGCTTCCTCACTTTTTAAACTTCATGCTGAACCACGCAGGTTCTACCTTCAAGCTCTAGCATTCCTGAAGATGGAGAAGCAGTTTTAATGTAAGGGTGGTTTCACTACTGAATACCCTAACAGAATTCTAGAAAATTCTACGAGGTGTAACTTTGGAGCTTGATGTCAGTCAGCCATACCATATTTGGTACTCTTTGTGCTCCAAATCCATAAGGATTCAGTGAACTTCAGTGTAGCCTTTCTGAGCCCAAGCAGAACAACTTACCTGGCTGAAGTCACCCATGTGCCTGCACAACTGGGGTATAATTAACACCCAGGTGTCACCACAAAACTTTGTAAGTCAACCCTTTCCAAATCTTGTAAATCCTTGCCCTCAGTCATAAAGAAAACAATGCAGAGGTAGCAGGTGGCAGAGGGGTGTTAATTTAAATTAGGGGTGTTCAATTACCAGTCAGATATGGGCAAAGTTGTTAGATTACCATTTAAGTAAGAGGAATGGAAAAGATTTCTTCAAAATCTTACTTGTCTCCAATATGTAGTAACACAAAACCACACATGGACACTACATAAGCCAAAAACTGTATGAAAAAAATAATTTCATAGCGAACTATTTCCACGGGCTACCAGAATCACCCACAATTAGGCACTTTACAGTGTACAAAAAGAATGCAGTATTAGTGGAGGTTGTTTATTAGTTGTAGTAGTTGTACCCAAGTATTATCCATGCCACTAAAAAAACACCCCAAAACAACCAAAAAAAACCCAACCTAAACCAGAGCTTTTTCAACATGTGCTGTGCTCCTCTGATCACAGATCCTGATGAACCTCTAAAAGGCTAAGAAGCAATTTGTTTTTAAATAACAGGTAATGCAACACCAGATCAACATAATGCAAACATCACTTCACACCATCCTCAGTGTGAAGCACGACAGTCTCAGTACTTGTAGAGTTCTAAGTATAAAAATCATATTGTAACAGTATTGTAGCAATAAGAGGAAGCTAAAAGTTACATATATAACATCAGAGTCTTTCCCATTTGGCAAATACTGAAATGAAGGGAGGCAGGTCTTTTTGTCTTAAGTTTGTTCTAGAGTGGAAAGTATTATGTGCTTTTCACTTAAAGACACACACACAAAAAAATACTAGTAGCTGAACAACAACACTGAATTTGTGTGTTCCAGCAATAAAGAGACAAGTAAAAGATTTAAAGTAAAATACTTACAACTTGGAAGATGTTCCCTGTGCAATTTGTAACAAGTCTACCCTATGAGAAATTTTAGGCTGAAATTATTTAATAGCGTCTTTGCATTAATATTTGCTCATATAAATGGGAAGACTGAAAGATTACACAGCTTTCTGTAACTTCTATTGCAGAATATTTTTCCATCTGTATTCCTCCTAGAAAACCTTACATACTGTTAACAATGGAACAAAAGAATGACCAAAGACGGGAAAAATAAAAACAGCTGGCACATCATGACATGGGTATAAACTGTAGTTATGAAATACAATTTTTGGTATGTTTTTCTTTGTCCTAGGTTTTTATCAAAAATATTGTGAATATGCACTCTGGAAGCTTAGAATATATATGGGAGGCAGAGTTACTATGAACAGAGGAAGAAAGAATAAGGTTGACTTTAAGTGCAGGAATTTTAAGCCAGGTTCTAAAAAATATGTTGCAGCACAGTAAAATAGTAATGATCTACTAGTAAGGAGTTTGTAAAAAGCTATTCAAAGCTCTTCTGAAATGTGTATTTTATAGATACCAGAGTTGTATAGATAGTATGTGGTTGAGAAAAAATGTTGCAAGTACAAATTCTAAGGGGTCTTGACTGATGTGTCACATGGAAAAAATTTGGTATTTACAGGTGGATTTTGCACTTTGATATAAAACTGCATACCTGTTAATACTTCAGTCTGGACATTAAGTTTTTTAAAAAAAATTGGTAGAAGTTTTTGACTTCTAGTTGCAGGCACTGATATTAATTTAAAAATAAAAATATGATCCATGGTATTAGGATTAAAAATAATTTCCATTAAAAACACCATTGAAATCAAAGGTATAAAAATACATATACACTGGCATGCAAAACAACATCCAGTGCAATATTACTCTCCTAGTAGTCCATAGTGAGAGACTGGAAAAAGTTAAGTGCAGCATATACAGATGTCAGTAAAAGCAGCTTGGAAATGACATGTTGGCTTCATGACCTAGAGGACAAAGACCTTTCAGTCTAATACTAAGGAGTGCAAATGAGACATACCATCCACTTCAGTGCACATGCTGCACAGGTCACAAAGCATGGCAGGCCTTCCTAAAGAAGGAGTCACACAAAAATCACTCTGAAGCATAGACAGACCAATCTGCATCAGTCTGCTTAGTGAGATCAGACATTAGGCATCTAAGCTTGTAGCCTAGATGCTCTTTAGAGTAGGTATCAGTGAGGTCAAAATATTGCTCTTGATTTACCATTTGGAATTTAGGCTGCAGATGCTAAAAATAACAGTCTTATTCATAATGGTAAAGATTCACATTTAATATTTGATTTAGGATACAAGTAACCTGCTGTTGTCTTCCTCCATTAAGATTTTGCTCAGCTGTAACACATTTCTCCAAGACAACACACAATTTTGTTTGGCCTCATGCTTGTTCAATGTCTCCATTTTCTCTGGGCACTTAATTCTTAAACCTTTATTAAAACTATCTAGTAACTTTACACTGACAAAATTAACTGTGCATTTAAGTCTGGGTGGGGAGGGGCTGTGTTGAACAAATAAATGTGCAAATTGTGTCATGTGAAAAAGCAGAAAGTGTAGTATTTAAAAACTGATCAAAATTATCTCTGTAGAAAGCACAGTTACTTGAGAATAAAGAGACATAAGGCCTTTTACCTTGGAGAGCCTTCCAACAGCTTTATGATCAGATGTGTTCAATTTTCTATGTGATATCTAATATCCCTATTATCATTTAGCTGTAGTTACTGTAGTAACTACTAGTACTGTAGTTACTGTAACAAAGTACAGCACTTTGAATTGTTCCTTTGAAGTTAGCTGAAATTTCTGTACTTGCTAACCACTGCAGAGAGTGAGGTTATGCTGCTTAATTGTTGTGCTGATGTCTTGGTAGCATTTTTTTCTTAGACAAATTTGACTTTACAATCCAGGGAAGAACTTATCTCTGTTTAAATACCTTGCAGTACTTGTTACCCAAATGAGGAGAAGAACAACTGCAACAGAAATTAATTTCCTGTAAGTATCTTCTGTACAAGGATGTTGTCTTGTACTGATCCTACTATTTAATCTGTTGATCCTTACGCAAGCGAATTGTGGAAGAAGAAAGAACTGCGCAGCTAAGAAAACATCAAAAACTGGCATAACCTATAGCCTGAGAAGGAATCAAAAGAGGACAAGTGTGGCCTGAGAATGTCACCTACAGAGTGTAAGAATAGGCTTTCTATAATCTGTTCTTCTTTTCTTAATCAACTTCTCTTAGCTCAGAAATAGCCCAAGTGTTATGTCTGGACCTCCCTGAATTTGATGGAAGACTTGGGTTTATCACCATCTTAACCCTTTGTCTACAGGACCCACATAATAAAAGTGTGGAGTTTAAACAATTGTTAAGTTTGTTCATGTTTCAGCTGGAGCTCAAAGTTACTTGAATATTTAAAGGCATTTATCCTTCAGAAATAGGTAAATTTAAACCAAACAGAAGTCAAAATACAATCTTGGACTAGTCGGTTCTGAGTAGGGAACATAGGGAAAGCACTGTAGATTGGCAACAGAAGTCAAAGTAAGAAGTCACATCACTAAGAGAGGAAGAGAGATCTGAATTTAAAAATAAAGAAACAAACATCGGTTCTTTGCCAAAGGAACCTTTCCTTCTAAAATCTCTCAGAGACTAAGGGAGACCTCACTGGAGCCTTCCAATACTTAAAGGGGGCTTATAAAAAAGAGGGAGAATGACTTTTTGCATAGGCAGGGAGTGACCGGAGAAGGGGGAACAGTTTTAAATTAAAAGAGGGGAGATTAGGTGTTAGGTGGAGACTCTTGCCTGTGAAGGTGGTGAGGCACTGGATAAGGTTACCAGCTAGAGAAGCTGTGTCTGCCCATCTCTGGAAGTGTTCAAGGCCATGTTTGATGCGGCTCGGAGCAACCTGGTCTGGTGGAAAGTGGTCCATTCCAGATCCATTCCAACTCAAACCATTCTAAAATGTTTTTATTAATCAGTAGACAAAAAGCAAGACAAAATATTTGAGAATCCTGAATAATGCCCACCAACCTTTCAGTCATGTTTTACTTGCTTTTCCATTTCTGCAAGATGCTTTCCCATTGCCAGGTGTTGATACAGGTTTCCATGAAACAAACAAACAAAAAAAGCATTTACCAGCTGCTGTTTCAAAGGAACTTACTAAAGAAGTGAGCAGATACTCCTTTGAACCTTATACAACATACATGGAAATCAGGACTATCTGGGTTGCTACTTTACTTTAAGACATTTTTGAGCGTATCACATACTTGTAGGAAGCACTGCTCACAACCTTAGCAATACAGTCTCTCTGGTTTCACTGTCACCTCACATTTCAGAGGCTTTCATTGCCGTATTTTAGTTTTTCATAAGCCTTCCGGACTCATGTCAAGATTAAATGGATCCAAAGAAAGACCATCTCCCACTCAGATCAGACTGCTGACCAGAAGGTCAACCATTCAATTCTGCAGAACAATGGTCTGTATAACAGTGGAACAGCGCAATGGCTACAAGCACTGATCTTCATGTTTTGTAACACCAGGTACCTATTTTTCACTGTAATCAGTGTGATGTCTGAATAGTAAGGCAGCAGCAGCTCTTAGCAAAAGCCTTGTAAAGTTCAGCTACATGATCCAGTTATGGCCTTTGCTGAATGCATTATTATATAACTACATTCCACTTTTGCTTATGAGCTTTCAGAATAACTATGTCAACAGAAACTGTTGTTTAGTATTATTTTGAAGTATTCTCAAGTATCCAAAATTCAGTCCTTCAGACTGCAACAACAGGTTTTATCTCCTATACAGTGAGCTTCATCAGGCAAATTCACTATCAGAATCAAACTGTTTTGCATCGTTTTATTTTACTGAACAGAAGATTAGCATTGAACACCTAACTCTAACCTAAAAGCTGGCCTTATGAATTCAATTAGTAATGATATATCTTGAACTAATACAAAAATGGGTCCAGTATTGTTAGACCTGTCATAGTTTGTCATTCAATTATTCATCTGAAAGATACTTCCTAGGAATGCTTTGAGAGGTCTATGAGGTCAAATATTATTCTTTAGGCCAATTCACAGTTAAGCCTTTGCCCCTGTTAGTTACAAAAAGTAAAACCAACAAAGCTTGCAGCCCCAGTCACACTGAAAGACTGCCATGAAACCAGTAGCATCATGCAAGGTGTTCTCAGACATCCCAAACACATGCAGTAGGTACTAGGCTGGTGTACACAAATCTTTCCCCAATATCAATAAACGCAACTTAATAAACTAATAAATAACTTAAAAAGCTTTAAACACAGTAAGATAGTTTATCACCAGCTTAAAATCTTGATTTACTGCATTCACTGAGTTTGTTTTCCCATATGGTAGGTTTGCTACATGTTAAATATTTAGTTAAGTTTTTCCATTTATAAATGCTTATTATATGCCAAAGCTGTACACAAATTCAAGAGAAAAAGAACAATAACATAAAACCAGCTAGTATTAGTTAAAAAAATCCACTGACATCTGCAAAGTGTAATATTAACTGTTTAAAAAAGCTACTGCATATAAATCCCCATTCCTGTTTTGCAAATACACAAAACATCTGAAAAACCGTCAATAATTTTATGATTGGAATCTATCTCTCCAGTTATGCAAAAATTGTAAAGTTAGTATGTTGCTCTTTTTCTTACTATATAGCTGTTTTATTATACAGAAAGTCTATTTCTGAAGCCAAGATATATTAATTATCATTATATGGTCAAGTTAGCACAGATTAAAGTGGCAAAAGATGACGATTTGACAGAGCAGAAATTTTAAGATTAACAGTTTAAGTAGATCTTTCAAGACAGTCTAAGTTCTTCAGTACAGCTAAGTACCTCTAAAGAGGCACAAAAAACAAATAGCCCTTTCAACTGAACTCCAAGAAAAGAAAAATTTAAGTTTCATTTCAAAAGGGGATCTTGAAATTACTAGATACACATACATCCCTCTCCCACAGCCCTGTAAGATACATTCAGTAATTTAAAATAAAGATTCTGTATTTCATACCTTCATATATATTATATATTTAATATATAATATATATTTATATGTACATTACACATATACATACACTGTCAGCAGGATTAAACTGTTTTGTTCTGAAATATTTGACTGGTGTCACTAATTATTTTCTATTCTTTTGTGAATTCAATGGACTTTATTTACTACCTCAAAAGAGGAACTTTAAAAGATCCAGATGGAATCTATGGATCAATACTAGCACCAATACAGATGGACATTACTTCAAAATGACTGCAGGGACTGAAATAATATAATTGTTATAACTCTCTTCTTACTGCACAAGCACTCTGGCAAAATATGTAGGCATCAATACCTGTCAGGTACATACATCTACTCCTGTTAAATTTATATTTTATACAACTTTCCTTACTGTAATATACAGTATATCTCTTTTGTCCTGTTGGATTTTTTTAATTTTCCAAGGAGAAAAGTGATCAATAGCTATCCAACAGAATTTTTTTTTTAAATCCCCTCTCTCTCCTTTCACTGTATGGCTCAGTTTCAAGACTTAATTGATAGGCAGCCACCATCACTACGTCCAGTACCCTTTGAATGCAGTTCAGTCAATGACTGTTGATGTTCAAAACAAATTTTTGAGTTTGGCTTGCTGTTTATGGAAACCAGTATACTCAGAGGTCCATCTTTTCAGCATGCTTACCACCATCTACAACACAATATAACATCAGTCAGTCCCAATACTATAATTCAATTAGTTACCTACCATTTGGGTAACAAAAATAACAAACCCAGTTGCAATTCTGAACATTTTAAGATTATTCACCCTGAGAACACCAAGGAAGTGTTTAAAAATAATTATGATATGTTCTCTCTTCACATATATAGTTTTCTTTTCTCTTCATCTCCTCTTGGGTACCTGGGTTTGTACCTAGAATTTGACCTCACACTTGCTTTGTCAATTGACTTGTTCACGCCACAGTCAGGTACTGGTGATAGAAGAGCCCAAAAAGGCTTGTAGAAAAAAGGCAAGCAGCAATCCACCAGGTGAGGAAAGACAGGAGTCCCCGGAACAGGAGAGGAGTGAAAATATTCTTTAGGCTTCCCAGAGCCATTGTTATTTGGACTACAGTTACTTTCATCTTTCCATCAGCAGGTGGAGACTCAGAATAAACAGAATTGGGAAGCAGACTGTTTTCTACTGGAGTGTCAGAATTCAATTCTGGGTAGATGCCCCAAGAATAATTACCTGTTAAAAAGAAACAAGTAACAGATTTTTGTAGAATTAAATTCAAGTTCTGTTAATTCAATCACTCTACAGATTGTCTTTGAGATATTTTTAATACACACACAAAAATGTTAAATTTTTATAACTTAATAAATACAAACTACATTCATCTGCATGACTTCCTGATCATACCAGCAACTTACTGGGGTAGCATTCATCTTGTATTTGGACATCTTAACATCTACATATGATATAGCTGCCTTGAGACCCCTGTATGTCCTGAGTATGATTCATCTCACCAGATGGAGATGTCTATTCCAGGGCAGGATGAATCACAACCTACTAAAGCCTATCTCTATCCATTGCCTTTTTGCAAAGAGAATGACACAACTGCATGGCAGGCTATGAAAGACATCTCTCACAAGAAAGAAAGAAAAAAAAACCCCAAACCAGAGTGACTTCAGATCTTCCAGTAACTACATGAACCCTGTATTTCACAAGTCCCATTCTAAAAGCCTACTAAAGACAAAAAGATGAAAAAAATTCCTTTATGAGATGCTCATGAAGTTAAATCAATCACGCTTTATACAGTTCACTTTTAAAATACCCCTAAAAAGACAAGTATTTCAACAGAAGTAAACAGTTTGATTGGTTGCATTACACAATTTCTCAGAAATAAATCGAACAAATTAGCATGTAATTGAAAAATATCAAAAGCAGCAACAGAAAGAACTGCTTAAAAGCCACACTTGAACATTTTAAGGTACAGGAAACTAAAGGGTATTTTTGTATTTCAAGTACCCGTGAATTCTAATTCTCTTTATTCAGGTAAGAATAAAAAAGCCCTGTGTAGAACAGAACAAACTTTTGTTGATCCAATTTTGCCTACCTAGTGTTTTCAGGAGCAGAGTTGTGTGAAGGAGCATTACCAATGGTGCAACATACTGCAGTGCAATTACACAGAGATAATAGAATACCCGAGCCACCTGGAAAAATGAAAAGAGAGTAAAGTTCATGAGTCCTGGTTGATCAAAGCAGACCTTTATGAACATGTCTAGAAAAAACAATTTATTAAAAAAACCCAGTACTTATGCATTAAAGCTGTTTTAAGAATTTTCTAGTAACTCTTAGCATGTGACATATTGTCTTCAAAAGACCTAATGAAGAAATCCCCATAATGAATTCTAGTTTCAGGACATTTACAAATCTGAGAGGAAGTGCTGAAAGGAAATAATTAAAAGCATCAATTCTGTTAAAAAAAAGAGAATCAATTTTGCTTCTGCAAACTGCATCCCATCATTCAATGATTCCTATTTTAATACACCAGA